>NW_011626806.1:0-60185 GCF_000204515.1 Acromyrmex echinatior | reverse complement strand
AGAGAGAGTCAGAGCGCCCCGGGATACTCACCACCGCGAGATAATATCCCGCGAGATGCGCGACGAGGGGAACAGGACAACATCGTCGGCCCCGTTGGCTCGGCCACCAGGGCGGGAATGCTCGCGGATCTTTAACCGCACGAATCGTTTGCAGAGTACATGCGCTCTCGGCGCCGTCGCGGCGATACCCGCCATGTTACTCCAGCGCGACTTGCTCTACGACGTTATGAAACGGCGAGGAAGGAACGATTTGTTGTTTCGCGAGCGAACTCGATCTGTCAAATTCGCGAAATGACGAAAAATTTTCACATGAGAATCGGTTAATTTTAACTGTAACTTTAGAACCCGGCTGTAATAGGAAAAATAAGTTTATTATACATCTAGGTTTTTCTCCATACTTTTTGTCGTATATAAAAAGCTAGAAGTCGAGAATTAATATCAATGGATCGGAAAAATTTTTTTATCATCTCGTTGACCCTTTAAAATTGGAATAAATCGTTTCTCTAGAATTGGAGTAAATCAAGAGATACTAGGACGAGTGGCAAGCATGAGAAATAATCCGGGAAAAACCCGCGATGGCATAAACGGTCGTAAATGGCAGAAACTTTATGCACGGTCACGGTACGCGGTGTACGGTCAATAAAACGTCGATGTATCGGCAGCGGTGACCGGAGCGGGCGCGACTCGTATGCAGCCGAACAACGACGAGCGGTAGCAGACGATCCAAATGTACGTTTGATGGGAACACATGGTTTCTACGGAACACATGATATTTAGTCTGTTACAGGTGATCTCCGATATTTCGGAGTACCGGGATCCGCTAATAATTCCCAGCCAATTATGAGCGATTGCGGAAAAAATAAAAAAAATATCCTTCCCTTGTCGGTCTTCGCAAATTAAGATAGCGATCTCTCATATCAAAATTCTCATCGAAATTATCTACTGTTTTGACGATCGGCCCGATACCCGCTTCTTTTTTTCTCCCCCGATAAATGGACGGAGTTGAATGAACCTCGGATTCAGTTATTGTCACAACCGACGGGATAATAACATTACGCCGACCGGCAGATAAAAATAATGTTGCGTAACCCGAGCGATTTCGCGCTCGTCCGAGAACGCGAGCGAATATATGCACATGCCCCCCCGCGAGCGTTATTTACGTTTTCATTCACGCACATCTTCTTGCTATACGTGTGTTTGTGACCGGCCCATGAAAGAGAGAGAGAGAGAGAGAGAGAGAGAGAGAAAGGGAGAGAGAAAGAGAAATGCCGATCGGATCGGACCTTTCTATACATACATTCACGTAGCATATCGCTGAAGCTCAGCGCGTTTCTATCGAACGGATTAACTTCGTCGTGTGCGATAACGTAAACACTCTGACTTCGGTGACAATGGATTGTACGAATCAAATCGGCGTTCCCAATTCGCGCCAACTTGAATCGACTCGAACGTATCTTGCGTCCGAAGCGGAATTTATTCGCAAAACGCGTATTTCGAACTGAAATTCGATAACCAACGAGTTAGCGAGACGAGAACACTAAAGAGAATCCTAAAGTCGTCTTTTTCACTAATTATTTTTTAAATAAATATTTTTAATAAATAAATTATAAATGATAATGTAGTCCAAACCGGTCGACTTTATACAAAAAAAAAATGAAAAAAGTAGCAAATTACTAAAGTAATATTTTTCACATTAAATTATTCGCTATTTTTAGATTGTCATTAATATATAACGATTAATATTCTTGTAAAAGATGCTTGTTAGCATAAAAAAAAGTATTAATTTACTTGTATAATTTAGTAAGTGATATTACTATTTTGATTCTGTTCATGAATGCGTTTTAAGAATTAAAAAAGATTTTGGCGCGCAATGTGCAGAGTCAGAATGTAAATAAATTCACACATGACAAGAAATATATATTTAAGTGCTTACTAAAACTTAACACAAGATTAATTAGATACATTCTCATCGATCTAAATTCGTATATTGTTCAAAAAATCCTTCTAGCATTTTTAATATTGGCTTTATATAAAATTTTTGTACTTTGTACATATAAAACAATTTTAGGTTAGACTAAAGATTACATGAACTGAGTTAACTTCTTATAATTAGATTTAGATACTTAATACGGGATTGAAAAATTAGAAATTAGGGAATAATCAGAGAATTATCATATAATTGAAAATAATAAGAAAAATCAGCGAATTTAGCAAAATTTTCTGAAAAATCGAAATTTTTAACTTTAAAGAAGTTTGATGTACATACATCATATTACGCAGTTTTGGAATACTACCAACTTAACTATTAAAAATGCAAGCTGTGTTAGCAACATTTAATAGTAATTTACATACATTACTGTATTAAATTAATCTCACAACAAAATATTTAGTGATTACCAAATTAGAACAAAAATACAGAAAATTTCAAAATTTTATTGGAAGTCAGAGAAAATCATAAAATTTTGTTTGGAAATCAAAGAAAAGTTATGGAATTTGAGGAATTTGTCCTGTAATATGAAAGATTAGTTAGAAAATTTATATATATGTGTGCGATATTGATGTGCTCTCTTGAAAAAGAGTGGCAAATTTTTACTTTTTTTTTTTTGGAGAGGTTTAACATGTTTAAAATGAGATTTACTCCAAAAAAATAATGAAAATCACTCATTCAAAAATGCAAAGTTTTTAAATAGTGAAAGCATTTTAATTCTTTCGGATTGAGATTTCGTTCCAAGAAATTTAGAGAGTAGTAGTGCGACACTATGTAAATTTATGTGTGTAAGTCCGATTGAATCGGTAAAACAGATGACTTTAGGATCCTCTTCCGTCGCCCTCTTAATACGATCGCTTTTAATTTCATTCGACCGATAAGAAGGAGCCATTCGACTCGAACGCGCCAAAACGGAGCAAGAACTTTTGTTTTTCGTTATCAAAAAGTAAAGACAACGAATCTTATATACATGAAGATTTAAGTCTACATTTCCACGATTTTAATCTACGTTTGGCGTTGAATGTCCGAATATTCCTCTGTCATGTACATTTTTATTTCGGAGCGCGAATCGGATAGCCGTATTTAACGTTAAATAACTTCTCTCTCTCTCTCTCTCTCTCTCTGTATTGAGGATATATTAAACGTTTTTACTTTTATCATCCATTTTTATCGCGCTGCATTTTATTCGCGCGGATCTTTGTCGATGTTGCGATCTAGGTGGTATTATACATGTATTTTCTTCCCTTCCTTATCACTCCACGTGAAATTAATGAAACATGGGATGGGTTTATTTTATTTTTACATAAAGAGAACACACAACGAGAGAGATCGTATAGACGGAATCTCGGTGCCCAGGCTTTACTGGGGCACACAAATTCGCCGATCGAAAAGTGCCGAAGTCGTACGACGTTCGCCGAACGCTTGTCGCGCCACGATTTTTGCGTTTTTGTATGCGTGTGCATGTCTGTATGTGAGTCTGAAATCGTACGATATCATATATCCAACACACGAGACGATCTGTGTGCTATACATTCGATAGATACATTCGGGACGGCGATGAAGTTGACAACTTCATGATTCTGGACATTCGCGATCTATCGGCTACGTTCAAAGTAATTGAAAACAGAGAAGGAGGAGGATAAAAGAGAAAATCTTTCTCGGAGAAAAGATACGCCACGAAAAGGTAGAATATTAACGGAAATAATAATATTATTAGTGAGAATAGATAGTAGAGTAACTAACTATATATACGGGAATATATCGACTTCGGATAGAGTTCCCGAGACCGGAGCCAGGGCTTTTGGGAACGAAACGATTCGCTGGCGCACAGTAGCCGAGGCTCGGCGGAAATGGCCGAGCGGCGGCGGCGAACGCTTGCCGCGCCATCGAAAGAACGCCCTCCGTTCCAACTCCGACAAGCCAGCGCCAGCCAGCTTAACTAGACGCGGAAATCTGTAAACCGAGATCTCGGCGACGACGAGGAGCGACCCCGATAAAAAGGATCGCTTCTTGCTCAACGTTTCGTATCGCGCGACCTACGCCTCTCTCTGTCGCGCACATTATTGTACGTTCAAAGTCGCGGACTCTCCAAGCGCGGATTATAACCTGCTTGACGCGTGTGCACGCGACACGCGCACGCACGCACATATTCACGTAGGCAAACAGGCAGGCAGGCGCGAACAGAGGGACGACGATTACGAGAGACGCGACTATTACTGTACTACGTAACTCTACGTGCCTCTTCTAAAGTTCCATCAGCCTCGGTACTGTGACACGGAGCTCTTTGGCAGACTTATTGACACAACATGCGACGCTCGCGGAGAACGAGGTGGCACGCACACGACAATAAAATGACGGCGTTGGCGGAATAAAAGCGCGCGCGAGAGAGAGAGAGAGAGAGAGAGAGAGAGAGAGAGAGATAAAAAGAGCGCGCGCGTCCACCGACGCGCGAAAAAGGGGGGGACGGGCACAACCAGGAACGAATACAACCGGGAATATAATGCCTGCGTTTAACCGATATACGCCAACGATGGTCCGATAATTCTCTCGTTCGCGAAATCCTCTCCGAGAAGAGAACATTCTCCTCCGCTTCGCGCGTACGTTACTCCGCGCGGTTCGACAAACATGTGAAAGCGCGACTCCACACGGTGCAAAATACGTTTCCGCTTCTCTTATTGTTTCTCTCTCTCTCTCTCTCTCTCTCTCTCTCTCTCTCTCTCTCTTCCTCCGCCTCCGGTTGCTACTCGTCGTGCTTTAAGTGGAGAGCCGGGTAACGCCTCTCCTTCGATCTCTCGCGTCATGCCGAGAGTCCTTGTGCCGGACGGCCTATGCACCGTACATTCGCTCGTACGCCCGAGGAAGTGTTTAATCGCCATCCGCACGGAGCAACTATACGCGGCCTGGTAGGTGTAATGATGTGCCTGAATTTTCTTTCGTTCCTCTTGGCCTCACTCCGTTCCCCTCGCCGTTCCCCTTTCGCGCTATCTCCCTTCCGCCGATCACGTCTCTCTCTCTCGCTCGCTCGCTCCATCCCTACCTATACCGTCTCTACTCTATCCATCTCTCTCCCCGATTCTATAGCTCTCCTCGTCTCCGTTCCACTCTCTTTCTCCTTCCCTCCTCTCGCTCTGCCCGTCCCTTCTCTACCCTGAATGCACGCACACGCGCGCGTATTTTTCCCCCCCCCCCCCCCCCCCCCCCCCCCCCCCCCCCCGCCGCTCGTGTGTCGATGCCTCGTTGTGACGGACGAGACCCCGTACCCATACCCAAGTGCGTGTACACGCGGGCACATGCACACACCGATTTCGACCGTGAGGTATACACACGGTTGTTGTGCGCTCCGTGGACTGTGGCCGAGAACGACGCCGCGTGCCATCATCGCGTTGCGACGACAACGACGGCGAACGATCGTCGTAAGCAGAATCTCGTTCCGCCTTGTACCGCTCGCTACGCGGGATACGTGTGTGACAAGAACGTACATTCGTGCGCGAGATATATACTAACCGCCGCGCGCGCGGACTCGAATAACATGGGCGACATCGCCGTTGCTGGGTTCTCGCTTCGCTTCGCGCCGCTTCGGACGGCCGTCGTCGTCATCGCTGCCACCGCCACCACCGCCGCCGCCGCCACCGCCACCGCCACCGCCGTCATCGCCGTCACCGTCAGTATCGACGTCGATTGATTTTCCAGACGAGGAACACGCGATTCTCCGCCGCTCCATCGTCCGAGAGCTACACGAGAGCACTCCCGACGACGTCGGTTCGCCGCGTCGTCTGTAGCCACGAAGGCGGCGCGAATCGCGCTAAACAGGACCGCCGACGTAACAGTGAGCACAACTCACGCGACTTCTCATCGAGTCGATCCCTCGTATTCAACTGCAACTCACCTTGTTAAAGTGATCTTCCTCGTTCTCTCTGACTTCGGAATCCATTCGCTGATCGAACTCGTGTGTCTCGTATGAATCGCGATTGTCAACTGTTTACGTCAAGAACGTTTCCGTATCTTGTATTTTTAACTAGTGCCCCGCTATCGCAGTGACTGAATATTTGTGATGGTTTTATAGTGAGAACGTTCACTAGAGTGCTGACCTACTTCAAAAAAATTACAACTGATATTTGTTGACTAATCACATGATGTATGAATTTGGGATAGTTGTGTGAAAAGTATTATTAAATGTATTTTCTTATCAGTTGTTTAAAATCACGCCCATACAGTTTTGTTTATCATAAACTAACTGTAGTAAAATTGTAAAACTCCAATTATCAAATAATATGGAGCTTGCACCAAAATTTATAACATTTCTTCTCAATCATACATTCGTATTTTATATTATTTTTCTTTTATTTTTATAAATAATCTCTTTTTTATTATTGTAAATTGTTATCCTATGGTTTAATTCGGATTGCAGGAATTATCAGGACAGAATAGTAACGACAGTTCGAATGGACCAGCTTGCCCAGGGACACCGAATTCTCAGGGGATGAGACCTACCCCGTCACCAACAGGATCCACAGGTTCTCGCTCGATGTCCCCTGCTGTTGGTCGGTCTTTTTTACGTCTGTCTCTCTTTTCACTCGCATTTGTATTTAATAATAGAATTTCTAATTGCTCTGTACAGGATAACCCAGAGTTACAGAAATGTTCATGTTTAATGTGTGACGATTTAGAGTTGATTCTTCTCTAAAAAGAAAATTTTACTTCTCGTTAACTTTTCAATATATCTGGGATACTCTGTATAGTATGCTCAATCCAAATAATTAATATGTTTGTGTTCTCTTTTTCTTAATAATGATATTGAAGAACTATAACTTGGATGTTATATAAGAGTTTATCTTACTATCATCTTTTTCTTTCTTTTTTTCTTTTTTTGCATTGTATTGGAGTATCTTTCTGAAAATTTATTTTTGAATGTACAGGCCAACAAAACGTTCAGATGCCTCCACGTCCGTCGAGTAGCCAGTCGGATAGTAGTGGGCCAGCACCGCGAATGAGTCACTCTCCTATGACCACTCAAGGTACAAATTCTGCTTTTTCTGCTTCTGAGTACTTGGGGAGATACTATTGACGCTACTTGCGTCTCATTTTATCTTCATCGTTTATTAGACGTAAAACAAGGATAGAATGTCACAAATAATGCTAATAGCGTTTTCCCGAACGCACCTCTAATCATTCGTTTTTTGCAAGATATATGCATTTGTTTTCAGTGTAAATTGTCACATTAAAACTGATAAGAATAAGATGAAATGATCATTGATTTTAGGAGCATACCAGCAACCATTGGGTCCTTCACCACATATGCATAGCTACAAAATGAACAGTACTGGTCCTGGTGTAGTACAACCGGGACCTGGTTCGACGGCTCTTGGTGGGATTAGTCCAATGGGTGGTGGAATGGGCTATGCAGCTGGTGGGACAGCTGCAGGTCAGCCTGGAGGTTATCATGCACAATCTACGTATCCGCCTCCTCGTCCTCACATGCAGTTTCCACAAGGATATCCAACGCCTGCGAACTCGCAACCGCCACCCAACAATCAGTATCAGCCTCCCAACAGACCCAATAACTTAGTACAATATCCACCGTACACGGTAATAAACGTTTAATTTAATCGACAATGCATAACAATAATTTATTTCGTCATTGTCTAAGCTAACATGTTTTGTCTTTCAGCATAAAATGGGCTTTAATAGTGTACCGCCGGGAATGCCACCGAGTCCGGGACCGCCGCAAGTTTATGGTGCTGGTGGTGCAACCGCAATGGTACCGCCAGGCGCTCCAGGAGTACCTGTCATTGGTAATATGGGACCGCCGGCGAGCTCGATGGGTCCACCACCACCGTCTCCTAATCATATAAGTAATCAACCACCACCGCCTACCAGCTCGGCAGTACCACATTTACATACACCGGCAGCTACGCCGCCTCTCAACCACGAGGGTAGCCCGATGCCACCGCCGAGTACAACACCGAATTCACATCCCGCGTCAGCACCAACCCCTACCAGCCACAATTCCGCAGATCTCACGGCTGAGACTTCCAACGACAGCGGTATAACCACGACTGCTTCAGGTGAGTGAAAATATCTTAAATCATGTAGACTTTCTCCTTTTATTATTGTCCGCGCACAAATGAATAGCAAAATTGCATGTTTTATGCATAGGTACGTCAGCTATAAATGTCATATCTACTTCAAGTGGTACTGTGACATCTGTAATAACAACAGGTCCAGACGGCACGTCTCTGGATGAAGGTTCGCAGCAGTCAACGTTATCTAATGCATCAGCTGGTTAGTATTATTTATAATTATTATTTCTAAATCTGTTCGTCTTTGTTCGTGGAATTTAATTTTGTAAAACTCGGGTCGTCGCAATTATGTTAACAAAATGTATTTACAAACAGCCTCTGGTGAAGATCCAGCATTTACACCAAAAGTGCGGAAGGAAATGATAGGAGGATACCACAGCCATCCTGCGACACCACAGAGCACTGTTCCGTCTCCTGGCGCTGCTAGCATTAATTCGATTCACGAGGAATATTCTGATATGAACAGTCCTGGTTGGCCGCGTACTCCTGCTAGTCCTGTACGTATTTTCACATGCATTTTCACACGTGATACACATTCTAAATTAGCAGTTAATTCATTATCACAGATGAAATTTAAATGCAATATATTATTTGCATTTTCAATATTTTACTATTTTACAGGTGTTTAACAGTCATGTGCCTCAAGACCCGTACAGATCTAAGGTTATTGTTTTTTCACTACAAATATTTGTTATATCGTCAAGATGTCATTCCCCTTTTGCACTCCACGCTTTAGACATTTTTACTTTACACTAACTTTTCTTGCTTGGCACATGCGCATCGTATTAATCTCGCAGATCATAATGCCATATTCATAAAAGCTACGTTAAGTATATCGTTATCTTAATACTTAATATAGAGTTTTAATAATCTAATTTCTAACTTACATATTAATATTTTAAAGTATGTCATTTATCTTGATAATACTAATGTAATATTTTTATTGGACAGTCAATAATAGCACAATTAACTACTTCTTTTACAAGATTGCAAAAGAATTATAATATAATCTACGTTTTAAAAAATAATATAGTGATACAAATATTACCACAGATTGTATTACATAAATTTTGCAGCAATCTCAAATGACGTTACGTGGACGATTTATTCAGACATATTAATATGCTAATTTCTTGTACTCAATACAAATTTTGCTTTATATTTTATTTCTCCATATCCGCATAATGACAGAAAATTTACTTGATAATAATTATCGCATGCATTAAATTACTGGGCTGCATATTATTGTATTGCTGTTTCATTTAATTTCTAACAAATATTAAAATATTTTTAAACATACATTGAGAGAAAGAAATAGTTCTCAAAATCTTTAAGAATATTAATATTTCCTATTTATTTACTGTTTATGTATTTATGGACTTATTTGATAAAAATGTACGTTTTATTAATGGATGAGGAATATCTTAACAATTGGTGTTAATTAAAAATGTTTATCAAATGGAGAAAAGAGATATATATACAAACTATTAGGTGTTGGAATTAATTCGTAGCGTTTTTAATGAAAGAATGTTATTTATTTCACATGAGCATTAAAAAATACATTAATGAAAGTACTTCCCATCACTTGTAAAACGCTACGAATTAATTCCAACACCTAATATATTTATGCATGTTAGATAATTACTACGATTGGGATTACGTTCGCAGCTTTGCAAGAATAATAATTATTCTATGTTTTAGTTAGATCAATAATACACGACGAGACATTTCTGACGAATTGTATTAATAAAATTCTACATAAGATTTTCATATAAGAGTATGCTAAAGAAGCGTAATAATTGCGAATTTCAGAAGACAGATAGTCTGGCAAAATTATACGAAATGGACGAATCGCTAGAACGAAGAAGTTGGCTGGATAAGCTAGTCAACTTCATGGAAGAACGAAGATCACCGATCACCAGCTGCCCTACCATCTCCAAGAACCCCCTCGATCTATTTCGGCTTTACCTCTACGTGAAGGAGAGGGGGGGCTTCATGGAGGTATGCAAGGTGCAGTGTAGTTCCATCTAGCCCTTGGTGTCTTACATAGTTTTTGTATCGTTTTTATGTATTTTTACATTCTTTATATTTGTTCTGCACACTGTACATTTTTGAGGTGTCTTTTGTTGATTACTCCTTGCTATTGGTGCTCGATGATTCAAAGTATTTCTAAAGTTTGCGTCGAGCAAAACTTTGATAAAACTTTGATAATTTATCGGAGTTCAGATTTGAAATTGAATTGAAGTAATTTGTATTGGAACACCTCAGAATACGCTTTGTTTTTTTACTTTGTTTGTCTAGTTGAATTGTGCATGATACACGTTGTATAGTTGTATTATTTTTGCTATTAGTATCCCTTTCTCATAATCTATGTTTAAATATTAGGAAAAGAAAGAAAAAGAAATGCTTAACATATCTTTTCTTGAAGTAGTTGTTCAACAGTCGAATATGGAAACACCCTGATCTACAAACCTTGGTGCTATATGGAATTATTCTAATAATCACACAACGAAGATAAACTTTTAATATCGAAATATTACAATAACGGTAATCGTTCCGATTGTACTCTGTGTATTTCTCTCATCCTTTTTTTAATTTTTTTTTATACTTGCATGCGTTTAGAGATTTCGCCGATCCATATAATTTTTTTGAGACCTCAAGGCTATAAAACGTCGGCGATGCCTTTTATATTATTGCGTTTCTTTTGGACATGCAGATTTTTTGTCTGTGTTTGGAATTCGACGTGAAATTACTCTTTCGCGAGCACAATAAAGAATATCTATGTGTAATTTCTTTCTGTAGGTGACGAAAAACAAGACGTGGAAGGATATAGCTGGTCTGTTAGGTATCGGTGCCAGCAGTAGCGCTGCTTACACTTTGCGCAAGCATTATACAAAGCATTTGCTAGCATATGAGTGCCACTTTGATCGTGGCGGTGTGGATCCACAACCCATTATCAATCAGGTCGAAGCGGGTTCGAAAAAGAAAGGATCCAAGGGAACTGCTTCCGTACCATCGCCGGGTATGAATTATATTTTACACATACATATACAGTGTGTCCAATGATTTTTTAATATCCTTGAATCTGAAATCATTCTGAAATTTAATGTATTAGGTGTTGGAATTAATTCGTAGCGTTTTACAAGTGATGGGAAGTACTTTCATTAATGTATTTTTTAATGCTCATGTGAAATAAATAACATTCTTTCATTAAAAAACGCTACGAATTAATTCCAACATCTAATATTTTGAAAAACTGAAAAACTTGCAATTTCAGGACTGACTTGGAAATTTATCATTCTTTTATTCCGAAAAAATCTTACTCCCTAAAATATTATTTGCTTGTACAAAGCTTTCTTGTATCAAGAAATTTTTACACTAAAAAACGATTTGTTCTTACAGGTTCTTCCAATTCTCAAGACTCGTTTCCCGCTGCTGGGTCAAGTAACGCTTCTATGGACGGTTATGGAAACTATCAGGGCAGTTATGCAGGTGGCACACCCGGTGGCCCATCGTCAGAGTATACGCCGCCACCACCTAGGCCACCTAGCCAAAGCAGCGCACCCTCTGCCCATCAAGGTACATTTCTCACATTTCTTCTTGGTTATGCATGCTATTAGAGTTATTTTTATTTGTTGTAATGTTGTGTTATACATACTATAGAATTTGTCGAATACATACATTTATTCATGTGATTTTATTAACAAATCGTTATCAAGAAAATTTATAACAATTTTGTTTTTGAAGGAATACAACAAGGCACTTACCAAAATACAGGCTCTTATCAGAACTATCCTCAAGAACAATATATACGGCCGCAGGGAAACGCGATGTCTCAACAAGGAGAGTTCAATCAACCGTACTCGCCCAGATCGCATTATCCTCCATACGTACCGGATGTCGACAGGTGAGAGATAGGCGATCATCATCGATCACGTATTTCTTGTTTCAATAATGTTCCTCGGGGAAAAACACTCATATTCATTTTCATCGCGTACAGAGGATATCCGAGTGGTAACATGCCGCCGAACAACGCTACTGGACAGGATATGTACAACAGATACACCAGCGGTCAACAAGGTCCCGCTAGTTATCCCACGGGAACGCCTCCTAATGCGCGGAGCAACAGCTATCCTTCGGGACCGCAGACTCATCCGGTCACTGTGCAACAGCAAACGGCGACTAGCCAGCCTTCCTCGCCTTCGCAACCGCCAACTGTGTCATCATACTCGTGTCCGCAAGACTACTATCGACAGGAACAAGTAATGATGTCTTATATTAATCATATTTGATAAAATGATAAAATTAACAATCTTTCATATCTGTAATTGCGTTGCAGAGTGGATATGGAGCGCCCGCTGGAACTCAAATATATACCGCAAGTGGATCGGCTAACAAGAACATGCCACCACCCCCTCCAGGTCCCACTCAACCTAGACGCCACCCAGACTTTGCCAAAGACCAACAGTATCCCCAATATAATCAACAACGACCAGCGTATCCAGGTAAGATACTTTAATGTCGATAATCATGTATTACTATTTTAGAAGAAGTTTTGCTAAGTAAATATTTTGAATTTTAATTTTGATTAATCCAAATGCTATTTCTTGCTGCAGGATGGCCAAATACAACTAATCAATACAATAGTAATAGTGGAAACAATAGGGTTCAATACCCAAGCCAGCCGGCACAATCGCCATCACAACAACCACAACCGCAACCGCCGCAACAAGGAACTCAAGTCGTCACCGCTGCCCCAACTGCTCCGGCAGTCAACATGGCTAGTAATCAACAATGGGCCAGTCAGCCATCGAATAGGACCTCATCCCAACCATCTATAAACGCTATAGCACACCCGCCTCCACCGTGGGATCATCGCTACACGAATCAACCGTCCCCTTTGTATCCAACACCCGGGAATCATCAGGTATGTGTTTAATTCTGCAAATAAATATTCTCATAAGTTGATTCTAAAATAATTTAATTTAATAACGAGAAACTTAACAAGATTTATAATATCTGTTATAATCGGCATATTCCATACTTGGTATAATCTTTAATTGTTTCGTTATCATAGTTATCATAGTTATCGTTATCATAGTTGCCTAGGATTATTTGTTTCATGATATGTGTATCATTTCAATCAAGTTATTTCATAAACAAACGAAATATCGTATTCTTGTGCACAGACTCAACTCGGAGTAAATCCCATGATTAGCCAACAGCCGACGTCAAAGAGAGAAATGACATTCCCTCCTGACAGTGTAGAAGCGATCACGCCTCTTTTGTACAAGCGACGAAAACTGACGCGCGCTGACGTGGCGCCCGTAGAAGCTTGGCGCATCATGATGGCTTTGAGATCGGGTCTGCTCGCTGAAAGCTGCTGGGCCCTTGATGTATTAAACATTTTGTTATTCGATGACTCTTCTGTGAGTATATTTTTTGATATTATAATTATTTTAAGGAAAAAAAACAATGACTATACAGAAATTCACATAAAATTAAAAAGATAAAATATGCAACAAATATGAAAGATATACAATAATTTATATTAACGAATTTTTCGTGCCGCAATTACTTATATATATTTTGAAAACTTAATTAACGTAAAAAAACGCTCGTATAAAAAGATATTAAATATTTTTATATATAATAATAAAATAAACACATACGTACATATACAAAATGTTTATAAATTTTCCGTTTACAGGTAAGTTATTTCGGATTGACACACCTCCCCGGACTACTGGACGTTCTGCTGGAACACTTCTCGCGTTCTCTCTCCGACATGTTCGAATCATGTGTAAACGACGACGATCGCTATTGCCAGGCCGCAGATGGTCCGGAGGTAGACCTCGGTGCGGTAACGCGCCCGATCGATTCGGAAGATCGGACGAAATTGCTGTCGACATCGAATTATACGTATCTCTCGAGGAGAGGTCGCCCTGTTAAGATCGTCCCTCGAGATGACGATCTGTTTGTTTTGGACACCCGGAGGCCTTGGGATCATCAGGAGTGCGAGTCGGAAACCGAGCCGTGGCAAGTCGATACGAACGCGACCAAATACATCGTCACGTGTTTTCAGTCTGAGGTGAGCTCGGTGCCTTTCGCCCGTTTACTAAGGGACGAGAAACCGCCGTTGTTGCAGAAGGAAGTTGACAGCACAGATTTGAAAGACGAAGCCAAAGCGGATAGCGTCGGTGGTGTCCACGAGACGTTAGACTTCACTCACAAATCCGGTGAGCTTGGCGACAAGCAATCTAACAAAGACAGTGGCGAACGTAAGCAGCAGCAACAGTTGGACAAGAAAAAGAAGACGAAAACTTTGAGTGACGTGCTGTCGAGGATCAAGAAGGAGCCGGTAGAGATGAACGATCTCACAAGGGAGCTGTTCGAGAAGAAGAACGACGGTTTTAAAAAGGATTGTGACAGCGAAATGACGAAAGCAAACAACAATATGGGTGAACACTTTGGCAGTGATATGTCAAAGAACGACGAGGACTCGTTGCCGACGCAAAATGGACTGAATGAATCGGTAGCGACGGTTTCAGGCAACATTGATAACACCCTAGATAAAACTGAGATTAAGACAGAAACGACGGACGAACATGAATTGCTAACGACGAGAGACGACAGGGAGGGACCAAGATTACAAATAAGAGATCCGGCAGGAACGTTAAAACGACGGAGGATAAGTGATTACGAGGACGAGAGCTACTCCAGGGACGAAGCGAGTCTTTACCTGGTTACGGAAACGCAGGACAACCTGGCCCGTCGTTGCGTGTGCCTGTCGACAATCTTGAGGAATCTCACTTTTATCCCCGGCAATGAAGCGGAATTCGCGAAGAACGTTACGTTCCTCAGTCTACTAGGCAAGTTATTGCTGTTGCATCACGAACACCCGATACGGGCGCAAAAGACCCGCAATTACGATCGTGAAGAGGACGCGGATTTTGCGGACTCGTGTAGCAGTCTACAAGGTGAGGGCGAGTGGTGGTGGGACTTCCTCCATCATGTGAGGGAGAACGTCCTCGTGATGGCCGCTAACATATCCGGCCACATGGATCTGAGCCAGCATCCAGAGGAGATCTCGCGGCCAGTGCTTGACGGTCTTCTTCACTGGGCCGTATGTCCGGCTGCACATGGTCAGGATCCTTTCCCAACGGTCGGTCCGAATTCCTCATTGTCGCCGCAGAGACTCGCGCTTGAGGCGTTGTGCAAATTATGCGTTACCGAGTGCAATGTTGATCTGGTAGTGGCGACGCCGCCGTACTCACGATTACAGAGACTATGCTCGGTGCTGACTAGGCTTCTTTGCCGCAGCGAAGAACAGGTGCTGCGTGAATTCGGCGTGAATCTACTGCACTTCCTGTCGGCCGCGGATAGCGGCGTCGCGCGCACCATCGCCCTGCAGACGCCGTGTGTTGCGCTGCTCGTTGCGTTCATCGAGCAGGCCGAATCAAGTGCAATCGGTGTCGCTAATCAGCACGGTCTCGCGGCTCTGCGTGACAATCCCGAATCGATGGGCACCAGCCTGGATATGTTGCGACGTGCAGCCGGCACGCTGCTCAATCTCGCTAGGCATCCGGATAATCGAACTCTCCTTCTGCAACACGAGTCCCGCCTGCTCGCCTTGGTAATGAGCCAGATCCTGGATCAGCAGGTCGCTGCGATAGTCGCGCGCGTGTTGTTCCAGTGTTCGAGGGGCACGTAACTCTCTGTCGTCGGTCGGAACATTAGTACGCGATTCGCGCGGATTATTATTAACGGTGCCGACGGTGACAACGACGAATAAGACGCACGCGACGGCGACGATGTTGTGATGGTACGACGTTGTGTACGGACGGCTGTAGTGCGTTAAAAGGCGGACGTTGTGGGGAAAGCGGGAGATAGACGGATATATACGATGGAAAGAGACGAGGGAGAGTGACGAGGCGAGAAAGACTCGCGCACGACGTGATAGAGTACACGAGTGAAGGAACAAAAGTGCTGATTAAAAGCCATGGCAGCGCAGTTGTAGTTTTATATCGATTAAACAGGAAGTAAGAAAGTTTAATTATTGGTGTTAGCGTGTAGGTATACCCGATGCGATATCCGCCTGCCGGTATACCTTCCCCTTCGATGAATTGGAATAATATCGATAGTGTAAGATATTTCATAGTTAATGAAAGAAAAAGATACACACACATACACACACACACATCACAAATACACATATATAGAAAAACACGGATCGACACACATCCCATATCCACTGAGTATATCCACACAACACAAACTAAACAAACACAGACACACAGACATACATGCGCGCGTGTGCAACCGCAAGCGTGGACATGACACACGCAAAAACACACACACACACACGTATATATATATATATATATATATATACACACACACACACTCACATATGCATACGCAGTAAAAAAAAAGAAAATGGACTTTCAAGAGACAACGGTCAGCTGCATAATAATATATATACCAAGAATCATGTCGGCGAACCTTAATGGTGCGATGTGGAATGATATATCGGATGATGATATATATAAATATTAAACGATAATATAATGCAAATTTTTATATTTGCATGTTTTGTGCTGTAATTAGCGAGTAATTAAGATATTTTGTAGATAACACACTTCCATTTGAATCTTATTCGATTTTCGTGCTGCGGCTACGGTGGCGCAAATATACGTTTGCGGCTGTAAGGCCGCAAGAAGTCTCGATTTTAGAAGCACAGGCAGAAACTAGAACTGAAGAAAGACATTGCTAGAAGAGAAAAAAAAATAATATACGTGTGATAAAGCCGCTGATTGAGAGGGAAGAGTAACAGAAAGAAAGAGAGCGTGAAAGCGAGATGGAGAGAAACAGCGAGGAAGCGTGCATGCGTGCGTACATGTTTATGTATTTGTGTATTGCGTGCATGCATGTATGTATCTATGTATGTATGTATATGTTTGAGTTTAGGAAGAGAAAGAGAGAGAGAGAGAGAGAAAGAGAGAGAAGAATGGAAATGAGAGAAAGAATGAGAAAATGTTGAGATAAAATGATGAGGACAGAGATGCTTTAGCACTCCTCTATTCTGAAATCATTCGGACCGGGCTGTATTCTTCTATTCTGGAAAACCGCTTCCAATACTCTTATATGGCGGAACGCCGTCGATGTTCCGTGTTTATATCATCCCGCATGTTTCGCTTCTCTCATTCTACGTAATGCGGCAGAGTTATTACGCGCGTAAAAAAGTGCGAAAGAGGAATTATATAATATTATATACTATATGTAATTATATATATATATATTATACATGTTATAATAAATAGATTTATTATATATATTATATAATATTTTATATAATTCCTATATATTATATATATATATATATATATGTATGTATGTGTATATATATATATTCCAGTTTACAGGGGAGGAACAAATTATTCCAGAATAGAGAGAGGTTCCAGAGTAAAGCGGTCTAGAGCACATGCCCGTTTATACGTGCGCGCGAGAGATGCGTGTGTGAGACATGTATGTGTTTAAAATGATCGCGTGCATACGACGTGGCGCTTCGACAAACGGAGGCTCATATATGCACGTATTAATATAAAAGATGATTTTAGAGAGAGGGGGGGGGGAAGAGAGGAGAGGAAAAGATGCATATGTGTGCGCGTGTATGTATGCACGGAGGATGGGGGTGCCGGTAGAAAAAGGGATGGGGACAGTGTCTCTGAAAAGAGAAAGAAAATACAAATATAGCTTGCGAAACTAAGTAACCGATTAATTTAAATAGTTACTTAAATTACCGTTAATTTTGCAGTAATTATTACTTGAATTCCTAGAAAATTTCACAGGTTCAGTACATTTTTTCCTTTTTTTTTTTCCAATGGCTTCCTTTCGAACAAAGATTTGAAAGTAGAGAATTTAACTAACTGCAGTCTTTTTGAAATAAACGTATTTATAAACATAATTAAACGCCGTTGTGATAACAAAAAAGAAAATATAAAGAAAAAGAGACGGAGAGACGGAAGATGAGAAAACATTGTAGAAGCAGATGAAAACTGATTCTGGGCGATAATGTAGAAACGAATATATTAAAAAGATAAAAGAGGATTTTTAAATTTAAGCTCGATCGTGCCATTAAACGATTCTAATGGGAATATATTTATAACCAAGATTTTATGCTTTTTCAAAGCGCGCATATACGTTATTGTAAAACTAACAAATACCGATTGTCAGCTTGCACATATTTTGACGATTCTTACGATACATACATCTACCTAATTGTAAAATCCCACTCTCACGAACATTTACGCAGCAATTAAAGAAAGAGAGAGAGAGAGAGAGAGAGAGAGAGAGAGAGAGAGAGAGAGAGACGCATTCGAACTCGTCGTCGCACACCTTCCACTGGTATACTTCCTCGTTTCGTAGAAAGAAAGAATTTAAGAGAGATGGAATGACGATTTAGTTTTCACATACGACGTGTAGCCGTTTAAAACGACTCGAATTCTTGCGAAGACATACGATTTAGAAGCGTGTTGAGATAAGTTAAACAGAACACTTTCCCTGGTCCCAGCTTCTCCCCGACCCCAAAGTATCCTATTCTATAGATATCTAAATACATGTAGTTCTTAAATTATTTACTTTAGTTCGAGTGGAGATGCCTGTAAGTGTAATTTACTAAGACTTTTTGTAAATAAATTATGAAATAAACTAGACGTACTTTATCCAAGACGAAGATGCGATCTGACTTTGGCAAGATAAATGATAATGATGATGATAATAATAATAATAAAAAAGTGTAGGGCATTAGAGAGAGAGATATATATAGCGTTTTTCTTTTTTTTTTGCATTCACCGTATAGACTTTTATTACGCCGAACTAAATATGTAAATACACTGATCTCTTCATCCTCTTTGTTCTTTGTTTCCTCTTTGCGATGGCCTCATTAACCAACAAATATTTTCATTTGGAACAAATGCTGTTCTCCATGTTCAGGATCATTGCGTTGTTCATTTTGCGACACAGCCAATTCAGGATGTCCTCGGCCTCGCTCTCCACATACCAATCTACCATAGACGACGATGTCTCTTTCTCGTTCTAGAAATAAAATTCAATGTGATCATCTTTAATGAATACCAATTGAGTAACACTAGAATGCTCGATAATGCTTTAACTCCTAATGTTGAGTCTAAAATTCGAATCTATTTAACGCAGTAAACCAACTTGGGAATTTTTAGCGCAGTGCAATAATTCTCCGTATATAGATAACGTATCAAATCAATTTTTGAGATAGATCGGAACAGTTACCTCTATATGCAAAACAAGTTTATTCTTAGCGATGGTTGGTGGTGATAGCAATTGATTAGTTTCCAAAGTCCATTTCACATTCCATGATCCCCATGCATTTCCTTTCTCGATATAGTATATCCGTCTAAAAAAGAAAATCCAAGGATTTATTTCGTTTTACATTCTGACTCAGAGGAAATTAACACGACAATAATTTTACTCTTAAGATTTTTTGCTACTATTGCCACTGATATTAAAGACATGATATTAAATATTGTTAAACTTACTGCAAAGATACGAGCGTAATGTATTTTCCATCGCTGTGAAGCGTAGCGTGTCCCCAATAAGAATCGTTCTGAACGCAATGACCTTTACTTATAGCGTTTAATAAGTACGCTCCTTTCGCTTTATGCGTCGAAAATGATTCTACGCCCTAAGTCAAGATATTAATTGTTAATAATACAAAAAAGATGAATGGAAAGTCACAGGTTATCGTTTCGATACTCACGAAATGTGGATTAATATATCGCGGCAATCGCATTCTGGATACGAGGCCCACCTCTTGCGCCCTGTAAGATAAATAATTTGTTTTTAAAGTAAATATTGTTAATGCACGAGAGAAAATAGTGCCGATACCTTTTTATTATATCTGCTATTACTTTCGAATAAGTTTTCAAATAAGAACTTTCCGCCTTGAAGAGCACAGATGTTTTCTTTCCCAATGTTTTGAAGAAATATCTTAATTCTTCTCGATGAATGCCTATCATTTGCAAGAGATTTAATAAAAACGTCGAGCCGGAAATGAAACAGCAATGAGCGAATCAACAGATGTGCGCGGCACGATATGTGATCCCACTTACATCCACTCGTACATTACGACCAGCAATGATCTACTCACTATTCGTCGACGTAGTGATCAAGCCAGAAGTCTCCAAATCAATTTCTGTAGCGAATGAATGATCGACTAAAAACGCCAAAGGCGGAACATCTGGATTTCGATAATTTGTATCTTTCATCTAAAATGAAATGTAACGGTTGTTTCAATTTCTTATTTTAATAATTTAATTAATTACTACATAAAAAGGAACTTATGAGTGTTTTCAGCTGCAAATACTAAGAGTCAAACCGAAGTTTTCTTTTATAATGATGATTCAGTTTCCATTGGACTTATGGAAATCGAAGATTTAATCATCAGATAATTAATGTCGAAGATTAAAAGCTGATACAGATGAGCTATTCAAGTTTTTTGTAAAGCTGAAAGGAATGGTTAATTTTTAGTTCCACCGCACAGCTTTATAGCGTTTACCTTGTAATGAAGCGTGTGAGCGTCATGGCCGCTTAAAAATGAGGCTTGTATACCATCGGGCGTAGCATATCCTAGCTCACATGCGACCTCGTGTGCCAGTTTCTCCGCAGACTCGTCCCCACACATCAATAGCTATAAATTCGTCTCGAATTAGCGTTGTTTTCAATAGAAATGAAAGATGTACCATCCGTTTGCGATATATATCATGTTTCTGATCACTCACCAAATCCGGCTCGCAGAAATTGCTCCCTGGCGACTTAAAGTTGTAGCCATACTGATTTCCCAGGACGGTAGTTAAGCGGACCAGCACGTGGAACTGTTCCATAATCTGCGCCATGTAGATACGTGAAAGATGGGAGAGGAACCATTTGTTATCCACGGTCATGAAACTTTTTCGATAGTCAGGCAATCTAAATGAGTAAATAAAATTATGAAACTTATTTATTGTTCGTCTTTCAAGTTCCATCAAGTTTCATCAAATTGTAATGGCTTACCTGAATTCAACGTCCCTCTTAAACGTACCCTTCTCTGCATACTCGAAAATAAATCGAAGAACATTGTGATAACCAAGCACGTTGTTGAAATTACGCGTATTAGTTCCGTCCGTATTAGCCAATAATCTCAAGCGTAATGCTATCGGGGAGATGTATATCTGCTCTATTAAATCTTTTCCTTTGCCATTTGTGTTCTACAATTCAAACACATGAATTAAACGGTGTCCATACATTTACGATGTACTTAAATTACGTGCAAGAATAGATATTACATTACTAATATTGCGAACTGAAGAAACGCGCATATTGGACACATCTCTCCTTAATTTCGCGGCAATCGAATGTTTAGTTTCCGGTGTCTTAGGTACTAAATTGATCAAGGAACTGAGGAAGGACTCTTCTATATTCAAATTAAACTCTCTGACGATGACACATATTCCTCTAAAAGGATATCATTTGAAAATTATGAAAAATATCAGTTAACAGACAATAATGTCATTTGTATTGCGCACACACTTGTAAATAATGCTTCTTAATTTGCGTTGTTTCAGGTACGAGAATTCTAAGCAATGTTTCAATTTGCGGCTTCCAGCATAATTCACAAAAGTCTTTTCCAAGTTGGGATATAGAACTACCGGGAAGGTAGCTTCATTCAGTTGATTATCGATCTGCAAAAGACGGGGGAAAAATATGTATATACGAATATATTACAAATGTAATCTCTTACCTGTATTCTATGAATGTATCCTTGCAAGTAACAAAGCGTCGTGGATTCCCTACAATGTAACCAGATACCTGGTGAATACGTTCTTCGCAGCTTGCCAAAGAATGGTTTTGTCATCTGCATTTTTGTGAAGTCAACCTACAAAAGAAAATTCTATTAGAGACAGATTCGCTGTGTAATAAGCAAAAGAAATATTCGTAGTTCACAATACAAGAAAATATTATTTCCTTCTGTGCTGACCTAGCAATGTAGATTCTACATTTAATATTTATTATTCAAGATGTTTGTAATGAACAACACTTTTATTAAATATAAAGCCGAATGGAATTTATGTAACTACCAAAGTTGATATGTTCTATATAACGAATGCAATTGCATTTGCAATATAGTTTTGAAAATTAATATTAGACGTACGTCAATGAAATTCTCAAGCTGTGCCGTCTTCGCGGAATTCGTGTATTTATTTTCTAACCAGGCACTCAGCTCCAGCGATAGATTCCTCCATCGTTTGCTGAAGTAAAGTTCCCAATGCGCGGCTGAGTCGATCACACTAGCGTACAGTAACTCCCGTCTGGAGTTATGAGGATTGGATTCATGTACAACCTACAAAAAAATCTTCAATTAATTACATCCGAAACAAGCAATATGAAACAAGCAATTACTCTTCACTTACAACACTTATTCCAATAGCTGCAATTGACAAGAATATTTCTCTTTTGCTCGCCTCAGGATCGATAATACTCCTTGCTTTAAGGTACACGCTCTCGTGCTGTGTGAACAGCATCACGCGTTGCTCACCTTCCATATAGCTCACCCAGTAAACCATTGCTTCACCCTGGTGCATATGCTCCGACATTTGCGACTTCGCCTCGGATTCCGCGCTAGGAACGTGATTGACATTTCCACTCGTATCCTCCGACCACGACTTCGTATTCGCTAGTGACTTGGGAGTAACGGAAGAATAAGACGCACTGTGGCGTCGTTCGATGGTTATGAAAGATACTTTTTCCTGCCCACAACCATCCTAAGAGCAGACATAAGCAACTATTAACATCAAGCAATAAATTTGTACAGAGAAAATTTTTCTAAAAACTAGAGTGAGAAATTGACCTCCTACGGGAGACTTCAAAGATATATATTGAAAATTTGTTCAAAAATATATATTGGAAAACTAAAAGTTAATACTAGGAGATATTTTTTTCTATTACCATCTCAAATTGTGCTCTGTAACCAATTGCATTATTACTGTAAACATTCCAAATCAATTCTCTAGTTTGAGTAGGATCGTCCCATGTATATAATAAACTTTGAAATGGTTTGAGCAATGCGACTTGGCCTAAATTAATTTGATTCAGCTTCAGAAATAATTTGTCGCAGAGATTATCCACTCTCACTGGTATATCACCAGTGATATATCTCCGGAATGTTATACGGTACGGAGTACTGACGCCGCCTTCGATCTCCACGCATAGTGCCGACTGTGAATTATGAAATCTTTGTAAGAAGCTTTTAAGTTATATAATACAACATTAATTAAATAAAATTCTTCATAACTCGTTTCATAACTAGCGATCACATGTCTCTATCTTACCCCGTTATCCATTCTCAACACAGTTTTGCCCGCATGCGTAATATCAAAGTGTTGCGAAACCAATTGGCTATTTCTCCACTTTATTTTCATCTTCATAGATTCAGTGGCGGGCCAGAATGACATCTCTTGCCCGGGCAAGAGGTCGTTCCAAAGATCGGCTTCTTCATTCTCTTCCATGAATCTCAAGGCTCTCTTGGTTTTGTTGCAGATGAAGAAGTATGGTAGAAACGTTATGATCTTTGTGAAGATTGGCGACAAACGTGAGCTCTCTATCTCTGTTAAAATCTGATACTTTCGTCCGCGTTCGATATCGCGACATATGATCAATGACATTGACGTAATCCCGTCCAGTCCAAATGGCATTGACCATTCAGATTGATGTGCTCTTAATCGTACCATACTCTTCTTATTGTTCTTTTGAGAGAATATCATTAACTCCTCCTCCGGCATCTCATACGTTATATGAGAATGACAGTCCTAAAAGAAAAAAAAATGTTATTATTAAATCATATGTTTCGTAGGAATCTTGTTGTCATTTGGTTTACCTGGATAAACAACGGTAAGCCAGATTTATTTATTATCCAATATTGCGATTGTATAATAATGTTCCAACTGAGAATTTTGCACAATTCTAAACACAGCAGAAAAGGCTTCATTAAGTCTGACTCGTTATCTGTAGACATTAATACGAACTTGCGCTCCAGATTCATATTTAGTTTTACTGCACCCATCCAAGACATGCCTAAATAGTTGTGTATCTATATAAAGTTATTGAGACGGTGTGTAATTAAAAGGATGCAGCAAAAATATATTTATATATAAATTTCTTTTGAACAATGATTGTACCTTGAAAACAAACTGTACGTTATTGCCATGATTTAAAGAATGCATATTTATTTTCTCCCCGGGTTCGATTTTTACTTCGTAATTGATGCCAGGTATACTGACATCGATAACAAAAGGTAGCTGATTATTAAAAATAATAGGTGGAACGATATTTATCAAGTAATTCGGCACTTGACAACCTGAGGGACGAGTCGTTAATGGAAGTTCCGTGCATATCGCTCTGACACAGAATACATTACGATTATTATCGCCTTTCGCTTCGCAGCATACATCCTTAAATGCATTTGCTATACCCCTCAAATCTTTCCAATAAATTCCTTCTTCACTAACTTGATATTTCCTACAAATAATACATTCGTTAATATATTTATTTATTTTATTCTACAATTTTTTAAAAATCCATATTGTCGTAATTTCATATTTTACGCACTCTAGATATGCAGGAAGAACATGTATTGGGCAATGATAAGCGATATATAAAGGTATATTATATGTTGCATCAGGTTCTATGATCGCCATTCTCACATTATCATCGAAAGGATTCGTAGTTTCACCGGTTAGCGTCAAATTCAATTTATCTATCATCGCTTTCTTGTAATAAAGTCCCAAGGCGTATGAAGTTTCATTTCGAAACTAAAATATTCTCTCGATCAGCGAAAGATAAAAACAATGATAAACGAATAGATAAGCGAGATCGCATTACCTGTAACGGAGATCGCACGCAAATCGTACGATGCAAAAAATTGTTTATGGATGCCTCTATCACCAGGTAATAACGAACCTCATGTCTCACAGGACGAAGTGCTACGAGATTACGCGTTTCTTTCTTCGGGCAATACACCAACACGTCTTCGAACCCTGCATTAAGGATAAAAAGGTAGATATCTATTTTGTATATTTAATTATCTTTGAAGTATATTTACAAAAGTTACCTTCAAAGATGATACGAAGAAGTTCATCAGTTATCGATTTGTAGATATACACTGGTGAGTCGATGGGGAAAGCTTTACACTCTGATACGATCGCAGTGGTTTCCTTTCCGGCCCACTGGGGACTCGTGAGATCCGCCTGTTCATTCTCAGGACTGCTAGGTGCACTAACTGGTGAGCTTCCGTCATGAAAATTATATGCAGCTACGACACGCATGTCGTTATTCCCGTCCACTTGCTCTTGAACAAGCAGCTCAACTCGACTTGCGTGACCTATGTCGTTTAACACAGTTAATTCCCGCGTATTAGTGGGTACAAACGGAATTCCACCCCTCGCTTGTGTAAATGCGTTTGAAATTGCATTCCATGTTGCAATCATGTCTTGCGTTATAGTAATGTTAACTTTGTTCTCTGAATAGATAATGATATATGGTGCGGTGAGATTCGTTTTTGTCGGTACATGTGTGACTGGATTGCCTGTGCGAAAAATATAATAAATTGAAACGTTAGAATTAACAATTGATGTTTAATACGTTTGCACGAGATCTTGAATTTACGTACAACATTCAGGATTACAATCCAATATTAATTCAAATTCCTCATCCTCGTTTGTACTTGAATCGTCAGAATCGCTTTCTTCGCCATCACTGGTACTATTAAATAAATAACTTGAAATTTTTGTTAATTTTGTATCGTTCTCATCATCATCCGTGTCAGATTCATCCTCATATGTATCATAGGTTTCAGGTTCTATTTATTAAAAAGATATATTTACTAAATAATTCGATATATTAAATAACACTTCCATGTAACTGATAGATAAATAATTACCTTTTCTTGTAACTGAGATCATATCGACATCAGGTCCAATAAATGTCATATCTGTCATATCCTCTTCATTGTATTGCATATTTTTTTTTCTCGCTTTCAGTGGATCTTGCTTTATGTGATGGCAAGGGTCCGTCCAATCAGAATTAATCATATTCGCTTCGCCTCGATATATCTGAAGAAATTAAATTATGGGCAGTCAAAACTACGTTAATAAATAATTAAAAACATGTAGTGCAGCACAATAATATTAGTAACCTTGATTGTGATTTCCCATGGTCTATAGTCTATGTCATCTTTCGTGTAAAATTCGATGAAAGGTTCCCAATTCTGACGAGCTCTATTGTAACAGAACGCGTGAAGTTTTACATTGGATTCAAGGTGAAAATTGTTGCGCCAATCGTTAATGGTAGCAGTGATGACAGTTTCCATTCTCATTACTGGAAATCTTCCTACGGCGTATTCCATTTCCAGCAATAAACATATTAGCACAGGTCTCAAATTGAATGTTACTTGATCGTTGCGGCGACGATACAATTCTCTGTTACCTAAACAATGCGAAAAATAAAAATACAAATTTATTTAAAAAATATAAACAGTTGACGGAATTCAAATAGAATACGTCTGTGATTTATACGAAATGCTTACGTTCGTCAGTTTTTTTATATGGTATACTAGAAACTTTTCTTGGTGTCCAAAGATTATGCACGTTTGTGTTCTGATTACTGTCATCGTCTGTTTTCAAATTAATACTGTTCAAGAAAGTCGACGCTTCATTCAATATCTGAAACATAAATATTATACAACAATCAATTCAGACATAGTATATATATCTAAAAATATAATGATGTTTCAATACTTCAAAGAAATCTTGAAATATCTGGAAATATGTGACATACAGCAATAATACACAGTGATTCGTAATTATGAGAGATATTAAAACAACCTTATTTTAATCTCCAAATTTTATAGTAATTAAAAATCATTCTATTTATCGCTCTATCAGACATATTTCCAGATCCAGTTTAAGTTACATAATACTTACGTCAATAAAAGTATGCATCACTTCCGCTGATAGATGTATATTAATATTATTTATAGCAACAGTAATGTCTTCGTTACCGCAAGATAATTTCTTTTTACAAATTTCTATATCACAGGGACGTAACAACCAACACGGGGACTCATAATTTCCCTGTCCTTTAGTCTTGGCATTGACGTTAGTCAACGTACAGACTACCGAGGAGGACCGACTGTGTCTGCTACTTTCAATAAACACTTCCGCTTGCATTCGTATTACATGAGTGCTGCTCTTCTCTAAGTCACCGAATAGAAAGATATCTGGTTTTTGTATTCTAATTGATATTGAAGTACCTAAACACATTAAAATTATTCAGTTTTTGCTTTCTTCATTGTACAAAGTTTCACGTACACAATAGTACTGTATAAGAGAAAACCATTTTTATCTACAATATACATATGCATATAAACAAACTACCTGGCTGTTCCTTAAAATATTGGGAGTGATTTAATTTGTCAATTTCTGCATTTAAAGTATTCCGGTTCTTGATTGAAATCAAATTAATTTGGAAAATTAATTCGATTATTAATATTTAGAAGATATTTTTGAAAATGAAAGAGAGAGAGAGAGAGAGAGAGAGAGAGAAAGAGAGAGTCTATAAGAAAGAGCATTTTAAAAATATTCCTAGTAAACTTATTATTTATAAATAGTTTTATATTTACCATCTGATTATTATTATCATATCCGTGATTGATAATTCCTTTCTCTATCTGTTCACCGGGTAAGGAATCTAGAAAATAACGTCCCAAGTGCATCAAGAAAGGCACAGATAAATTAATTCGTATGTCTTGAATAAGAACATCGAAACACTTTTCCTCTGCTTGAGTACGACTATATGTTACATCGACTATAGGAGACATTGATACGGAAATACAGGATTCCAAATTCTTTTCTAAGGATATCGCCGGTGATTGTATTATCCTAAAACGGAAAACGAAATTGTGATTCTCGATAGATATTAACGTTCTATCCAACATTCAACCGATACAATACCTTTTCTCGACGACCGAATCCTTACGAGTATCCTGCAATAAGCAGCTTTGCAAAGACAATTTCATTTTCAAACTCTTGTCGCTATAAAAGTCCCATGTATTTATAGTTTCTCCAAAGACCAACTTGCATAAACCGTGATTTAAATCGCGTACAGGAGAACTCAACACCTACAATATAACGCAACAAAAAATAATATATATATAAAAAAACCTGTCAATATTCAATAAAGTATCAATATTCAAGCGAGTATCAATTTAAATGAATATTTACCTCTTCTGTATCCATAAACAAATTTAATTGCAAACCCTCCAAGGCAAGTTTTATGTTAACTTCGCATAATGTTGTTTCATTGTGCGTTAAGAAATTTTCCAGTTTCTTCACCATAATATCATCGTCGTGGTTAGTATTTTTTTGCGAATCTTGTGTTAAAATTCTATCTTCATTCTCACCGATTTTCTTAAGCAATGGTATTTTAGAAATGTTATCTTGCCACACCGATATGAGGGATTTGAGATCTCTCTGACTTAAGTTTATATTTATGATATCAATAGCTCCTTGTATGTCGAATAAACCATAGGTTTGAAATTCAATAATGCTACGATACTCCGTTTTTCTCTTAATATCAAATTGAATTTGTATAGGTTCGATAATGGGTTCCTGAAATTAAATATGTGCAGTGTTATTTCAGTTTTAACAAACTGTTATAACTAAATAAAATAAAATATTTGATTTTACCTGGACTTCTAAATCTCGAGTCAGAGTCATAATTGCT
Organism: Acromyrmex echinatior; assembly: GCF_000204515.1. Next base: position 31,268 of record NW_011626806.1, on the reverse strand, counting down.
CTAGATACAGTCATAGATTTCAACTTTACCAAAATATTATCAATTATTAATTGATTGCTATCGTTAGCAGTCACTTTAATTGATTGTACTGACTGTCCACTATTCTTAAAAAAATTTTCAACCGATAATATACCTGAAAATAAATATTTTAATAAAATTAAACTCTCAATTTGCAATTTGTGCAAATATTAAGTGTAGTAAAAATAATGGATTTTTTTTTACTACACCTAATACTTCGGATATAATTTTTTACCTGTATCAAAAACCAAGAGACTCGGGGCATCTTTCTTCTGTGGCAGTAAAAAAGTAGGCCCTTGTATGTCAATAAAAATATGCAGTTTCGTCGCGCTCCTTTTAAATAGTTCAATCCCTCCAACGAATTTATTTTTCAAGTAATATAAGAGACGCGTATAATACGTAGACGTAAATGGTATTATAAAATTCTATAAATATAACTAAAATGAATATCAATAATCATAATAATACAAACATTAGACATAAATATAGACCATACCCGTAAATCATATAGAATTTTAGAAATAATCACGCAATTTATTCGTCCAACAGAAAGCTTAAAAGTGCCATCCGACATAACGTCATCCTGATTTGTATCGATATCAGAGCATTTATATAATCTTGGTATGTGTCTCACATATTTCAGATCAAAAACTTTATCTTCATCAGTCATCAAGATCTTTAAATAAAAATTAAAATATATATATATATATATATATATATATGTATGTATGTGTTAAAAAAAAAATATATATATATACACATTTATACATAATATGTATATTATACAGTAGAAAAAGATGATATATTCAATTACTTTGGAATAAAGCGTATCATCAATCAGATCTTCAGCGAGTATGCTCCTGAGATGTGCACGCAACACCATTCTCTCATTCGCATTGTAAATGCAATCATTTTCTAAACCCAAAATCTTAATTTCCATTAAATCAATGTCTTTATCGCAGAAACGTACCACTAATGAACTGAGCCTGGTTGAATAGTTAAGTTTAATTGCGCCTAAAAAAATAATAAAATATAAATTAATAAATATAAATTGATGTTATTTGTATGTTCAATTTTTTATATTCAGAGTATATATTTATACCTGGTGGAATTGGTGGATCAATGTCCTTTTGTTCTCGTTTTACAATATTATCGCATATCTTGTCGGCGTATTTGAATAAGAGGGTATCATGACACACACTGAAATAAAAGAATTTTTTATTTGTGTTAAAAGAATTAAAAGAATTAAAAAAATTTTCTCTGAGATATCTATCAAGATTTTTCATATAAAAATTGTTTTATTTACGTTTGAAATTTATGCCAGTAGTCTTTCATTTTCAACAACGCAGATCTATGAAAGTTTACGTTGATATTTAACAGGTTCACAACCAGCGAGCGTTCGATATTTTTGAAATGAGATTTAAAATCAGGGCAATTCGATTTAACCTGAAGAGAAAATTGATCAATATTTTTAAAATGGAAAACATAATATCATATCTCCATATATTACCTTACGATACGACACAACGAGGACTTCATATGACTCGTCAGTGGATATCAATTCTAGATACGATCCGGTAACGCCAGCGTTTGTCTTATCAACCAGAAAAATCGATCCAATGCCAAATTGAACAGCAACGCCGTATTCCATTATGGCTGTTTCATAATACAAGGTGTGCAATCTCAAATTTAAGTAAGGCTGTTCTCGATTATCCGCCATATCTTCCAGATTTACGGAGAACTAAATTTCAGATCGCTATCAATGACATTTTTTTGTTTGTACAATAAAAATATAGATGTTCAATATGAAATAATACTTGCCTCTCCTACGGCAAAGCGAAGTAATAAATTAATGTGATTACACGGGGATATATTATCATCAAATCCGGACAAATTAATTGTTTTAGATAACAATTCCAAATCCTCTTCACTAACTTCTGAAGAGACGACACTCCTATTACAAAATTAAAATTATTTTATGCGTATGTGAAGTTGTTATTTCATTTTTTTGCACTACAAATTTCAATGCAAGTTCTACTTACAGCCGCAATATAAATATTTAAAATAGTTCCGTTGATGTAACTAAAAAAATAACATTATATGAGGTGCCAGCACTTCGATTAAAAAATTGTTTAAAAATACTTAAAGGCCGGAACAACTTAGGCTAAAACTTATAAGATCAGAAATTATAAAACTCTTCGAGAACTATAAAATTTCATGATCAAAATTATTTTTTTCGAATTTTAAAGTGTCATGGAAAGTCAATACTTCAAATTTTCAAATTTTTTTTTTTTTCAATTAAATCAACGAAACTATTTTTAAAATTAGAAAATATAGAATTATTGCGGATATAAACTTACATTAAAACTTACGTAAAGAGATGAGATGTCAACTCCACACATATTTATTTTATTGAAATGCATTGAGTGTTACTATTATATAATCATTACCTGTCAAGCTTTGGTACATTATTGGTAACAACTTCCTTAATGACTGATTTAAAATCATTATGCATCATTGAAACGGACGGCAAGCATACACTAGATTGTACTTTCATCAATTCTTTCGTTGAAATAAAAACAATACTCGATTTTCGTTCAGAAATCGAATTTTTTAAGGTAGCTTTATATTTTTCAATATTGTTTTCATATAGAACTAGCAATTTATTCAAGTAATATGCCAGCAGTCGCAATTTACTTTCCGATAGATTCAATTTCACGTTTGAGATGTGTACATTGAGTTTTGTCCTGTGGAACATTATATATTGAAACCTTAAAACAGACATATATAAATGAAAGATTGCACGACGCAACTATTACCGTGGTAATTGACGATATTCAGGTCTAATACTGTATGAAAGAGTCACATTTGCTTGCAGCTTAGGCAACAAATGATACTCCGAGTCACTCCGTTTTCTCGCTGAGCGCCAATCGTCGCCTGAATGACAAAATAAAATTTGCGCGCCGGAAAACACTATATTGAGTCTATCATAGAGTAATTCTTCCAGTTCCATGAGAGTAGCATCTTCCAATTGTAAATTCGTTGCTTGGAGCTCGTTGATCAACATTATGTTACCGAGATCCAGAACAAGTATATGCCCACCTCTAAAAAATGTATGTATATGTAAAATGATATTTATTTGCATTTTTTAAAATAATTCTACAATCGTGTGTAGTAAATATATGTACTTTTGAACTGATCCGTATTCGGGAAATATGATATAAGGACTTTTAATGTCTATTTTAAAGCTGATTCTCAATGTCTGCGAGACGATATCGTCCACAAAGTTCAAATATCTTCTTTTGACGCAATCCCATAGTCTGTATACTCCGCGAATCGTATCGTGAATGTAATTGGTGTTAAATTTGAAAAAATTTATAATTTCCACTATAGCAAACTGAAAATCAATCTATAAGTAAAATTTATTAAGAAACCACAGACAAAATTATTTAAAGCAACAAAAATATTATTACGTGATGATAAGTCACTTCGATAGCTTCCAGCTTTATGGATACTTCAAAAATAGGATCCATATTCAATCCATTTTTCTCAAAATCGATCGCCAAAAAATATGTGGATACATTCCCTGTCACATATATATAATAGTTATAGTTAGTACTTTTGCAGTAGTTTATAGATCAGAGATAAATAGGCTTTTATTACCTGTTAATACATTATCCACTGTAATCAGAGGAACCAAATCGCCATCAGTTGATATAGCTTCAATTACAAAACTTTCAGCACGAACAGATATCTTGAAAGCTAATAACGTAGGCCGTGCCTCGATACTAGTCAGAAATTGTGTGACGGTTACGATCAACATTTCTTTGCCTTTTCTTAGGAGGCTCAGACAACAATTTGCCAAAGTAAAATTTAATTTATAATCTGTAAAAAATAAAAAAAATTCTTTAGATGAACAATACAAATCTTTCTTAAATATTTCTTGTAACAATTTTGTTTTAGTTAATATTAGTATATTAAGAAAGAATAATTTAAATGCTCACCAATCTGTTTCAATACCTTTCCCGATTTTATTTTGAAAACAGGTGAGTTTTCTATTACTTCTGGTAATGAATTTTGATTTTCAACTTGGTTACATTGACCTGTTACATTTTGTGCTTGATCATTATCCGGTAATATGACTTCTGCATTAACATCTTTCGATGGACTCGTTGTTGTAATTTGGCACTCTCGCTCGATATCTTTGTTTCTCAATTCCTGTCTAGCATGTTCCCTAGCAATCACTATATTTAATATCGTCAGGCTGTCTTCATGTTTTTGCATATCCAGTTTTAATTCTGTATCATTTGGTCGTTGCAAACATTGGATACATGCCTCTTTATAATTTCTGTAATTTCTTCTATGTTGGGCTATATGTGGCCAAGTATATGGCTTAATATAACGATTCAAAACAAAATTATACGCGTATTTCCACCAAGATGATGGTTCTTCATATACGGTTTTCTCAGGACGATATTTAGCATGTGGCCTAAATATTGTTATTTTTTAATCATTAGTTTCATTAATTTATTAAAAATGTATATATCGTTAAATGAAAAAATTTTAGACATTGTAAATTTACCTGTTAATAGTCGCACGAAGCAAAGAATCATAAATATGACAAAACGTAGCATATTGTGCTTCAGACAATTGCATTGCTACATCCTGGAGCACAATATCGACTAACATTCGTGAAGCTTGCGTTTCCGTACCCTTGTGTATGATAACTTTAATCTTGGCCGTGAAGGGCTTTAACACTTATGACAAAAATAATTCGTTAAAATCAATTGAATTAATAATCTCTTTTGAAGCAAAATAACAATAGATATATTCTGTAATTAACAAAAGAAATATCTCAAACATACAAAACTGAAATTCTTTGTTCTTCATCCCGAACGTCTGCAGAGCTCTTTGCATCGTAATTTTCCACGCAAACAGATTGGACATGTCCCAATTACCCTGCATATTTATACAAGATTCAGTGTCATGATCCATGTACACACTGAGCGATTCCGCGCGTACAAGTTGGTACACCGTTTGCGAGTTTGTAGCACACACCCCGGGCTTCCATTTGCTGGAATTCAACACATTTCTAATAACAATATTGAATACACATAATTGGAAGAAACTTGACAATATGCATTGTAGCATTACTTGTTGGTAGTCGTTATGGATATACTTTGTATACATATACCACAGGCACAGAGGAAATTGCGCAATATTTTCTCTTCATATCTAATATGTACATTATTTATAGTAATTTGAAAGTTCTTCGTGACTGATGCTAGTAGACCATCAAATAATTGAGGAGGTAGACCTATATAAAAAGAGTATATAAATTAATTTAAATGTAAAAATCAAACATTGAAAATCTATCTATTACTTTCAACTGCAATTATAAAATTTTAATATACTCTTTTTCTTATATAAATTTAATATATAAAATTAAACAGATATGAAATAAATTTCTCAATAAGGCATTTTAGTAATAAATGATTCTAAATAAAAATATTTAATTACCAGCTCTAAATATTTCATCTTCCTTAAGATCATCAAGTATCTTCTTTTTTTCAGCTCTCATCAAACGTTTTTGTATCTCTGGGTCATATGGGCCAGATAATGCAGGTACTGCTACTACGTATACATCCTTAAGAAAATGAAGCATATTTGCATAATTATTTTAATTTATATATTTATATATTTTGTTATTGTGAAATATGGTCATATATAAATCATTCATGTATACATCCTTAAGAAAATGAAGCACATTTGCATAATGATTTTAATTTATATATTTATATATTTTATTATTGTGAGATATGATCATATTGATTATTCAATACCTCTATGCATATCACAATAGGTTGCGAGAAAAGTCCAGACCATGGTATTTTCAAAATAATTTTTCCTATCAAACCGATCTCTACTCTAATAGGTAATCCCAGTTGATACTGTAAGTACAATTCATCAGGAATGCACATACATATTCAATTATATATTTTGAATTTTTTCTTTATTATCTCTGAATTATTAGATAAAAGAAAGAAATCGTACCAAAGCCTCCGGTTTCAGTTTCAGGTCGGTGAGGCACGTATCCCCAGAGAAAATACCGACATTGAATTGCTCCGTGTCCAGGTCCTCCACATATCTGCCCAGCAGACGGTTCAAAAATGCCGCTATAGCCCCCTCGAACATCGTCGTCGTCGTCTTTGCCTGTTGTTGAGGATCGTGAACACCGGTGCCGCTTTTTGTTTCGTGAGCAAGACGACGAGATCATATGGAATCGACCTGGATCCCGGTCGTCGCCATAACCTCCTCGAGATTGTTGCAATTCGCAAAATAATTCAGTCATGCGCGACGTCGCCGCTATCCTTATTGATCTCGAATCTCATTTCGATGCTGCGCGATGCAACATCTACAACACCCGCCCGACGAATCCGTCCGTCTGCTGAGTGCTGCGTCTGCTCCAGTTGCGTTCACTCTACACTTCCTGCACTTCGCAAGAAGCGAAATGGATAGAGATAGGATATGTGCAGATTCGCTCGAAGATTAATTTTTCCTGAATTAATTTAAGCGGTGATTAAGTTAACTCAACTGATATATGCATTTCTAAGTAAGAATATATAAAGTTATCTACATTAATTTTTTGACAGAAATTTCAAGGACATTCAAATGTTAAAAAAATTTCGAATTATATTCCCTAATCTAATCTTCTTTTATGTTAAATTATATAAAAAGTTAATTTTCTTTTATAAGACTTTAAATTTTGATTTAAAAAAAATAAAGGAAAACTAAAGATAGTAGACAAGTATAAAGAAAATAATGAAAATCATGATATTATTACATATTATATCATTTAAGAAATGAATAAATTATATAGATTTAAAGAGAGTAGCATTTTCAATTGCACCTTTTTTCATTAATTGCGCTTGAAACGAAAATACATGTCAGATTGTAATGTCGAAGCAGGAAATTGACAAAATTGCAACTTAAACAATTATGAAAATATTAAAGCAGAATTGTTTGTCTGCTACTAATTGGTGCATTTAATGTTTTAATATTACTTTCAATTTTTATTTATAAATATATAAAATAAATTTATTTAAATAAATGCATATTATAGGGAAATATATTATCAGAAAACAAAGATTTTAATAACATTGGTTAGATACAAAATCTTTTAAAATTTCTTCGTTGAAATAATTTTAATTCAGCGAAGCTTGCAAAAGCTTGCAAAATAAGCCAAAGTTTTCTATATAAATGAAATATATTTTTAAATGGAATATACATGTATATAGTATGAGCATTTATTTTCATGTATACAAAACCGATAAAGATTCAAATAAATATTTACAATAATGTCGTGTGTTACCTTATTATGGCCATTATTAGAGATGGACATTCGATTTCTTTTCAAAAATTTTTGTATTATAAAGATTCAAACTGTTTCCAATATATATTCAATACTTGCTTTAAACTGCTTCGAATATACAATATCCGAACTATTATACTTTAAATTATTTCAAATATATGTATATCCAAAAGTATACAGAAATGTTTGAAAGTCGTTACATCTAAAAAGTAAATTAGTTAATTAATCTTGATTGATTGTGATATCATATTATAAGCTAATTGATCACCAAATAATAGGAAGAATCCTATTTTCGGTCAAAATAATCTCGATGCTTAATATTCATATGAAAATTTTTCAAATATATGTCTCAATTATAAAATTAATATATAAATTCACTGTATTTTTACTGTTGATATTTTAGTTCAAATTGGAGCAGAAACGTATTCGTTTCGGCTATTCTTTTTTATAATCACAACTATACTGAATATGTCGTTTAATAATTAAATTTTATTACTTTTGTGCTGACTCCTAATGCTCTTTCCTTACTATTAAATTGTTTGAATTTCGAAAGCCCTTTTATTGTGTTTATTATATAAGACTCTGAGACTGAATCATCTCCGGTGTTAATGCACACGTTAATACATTTATTGCTAATAAAAAGTACATAAATTTTTCATAAACTACGCTTAAATTTTGTTTATCAAATTGAAACGCAAATTGAGAGAGAGAGAGAGAGAGAGAGAGAGAGAGAGAGAGAGAGAACAATGATTTGATTTAGTTTTGCTAATAAGTACCTTAAAAATCTGTAAAAAACTTGTTGCGAAAAATATCACCTCAGCTAGAGGTCTGAAAAATCGAATCGATGCATAGTTTACAAAACTAAAAAATATATTTGCAAAAATTTGAATATTATTAAGCACCAAGATTTGCTTCAATCGAAAATAGGATTCTCTTTTATTATATTTTTTTTAGCACGAACGTAACGCAGTACAGATCAAGAAATTTTCATGCGCCCATTGCTCCTCTTTGGTGGTCTGGCAAAATATCAAGAATATCTATTGCCAAAAAAACCTTTCAAACTATCGTTCGGTATCGACGTTAAATTGTAGGTCCCGAATATCTGTACAACTTGCGTGCGCATCATGGACATACGTACGAGAAGTAAGCCTTGTCTCGACTTTGGGATATTGCGCCATTGAATGAATTTTTTTAAGAAAGGATTCTTATTTTGATCTAATTTCTACCTATAACGTAATCTTTGATTTTTAAAATATTTATTTAAGATTTTAAAGACTGAATTTGAATTTGAAATTTCGAAAAACATTTTTATATATTAGACTTCCATCTTTTCCAATGATATGGAAACAATTTAGAATTTTTATCAGATTCTACAGATTTTATCTTGAGCCCATCATTGGCCAACATGTCAACAAAATATGGCGTATCAACAACTGTACAGAGAATGCTCACACATAAATAATTGGCAATTACTGAACAATGTTCTAATCAATGATAAAATGCAAAAAAAGCTTAGAAACGAATACAACTGGATAAAGTGCGCTGCATGTACATTGTTGAAAAAATGACTCATATATATATATACAAGATAGTTTTATTTTTTTAATCTATTTGATAGATTACGATCTTCATTTGATGCTACAAATGCTTTGAAACATTCTTTGATTGTAGATAATTGATAAAATTCTTCTGATTAGTTAATCAAATGTTTCAAAGTATTTATAGAACTAAGTGTGTTGTATCCTTAGAAGTAAGATAAATTCTACCATTCGTCAACTATAAACAAAAACAAGATCGTCGATTTTTTACAATGCATATTAATCATTAGATCAATTATAGATGCATTTAGTAGACACTATTAGCGCTATTTGTGTCATTCTATCCTTGGTTTACGTCTAATAAACAACGAAAATAAAATAATAGAAGTAGCATTAATACCGTCTCTCCGTATCATATATTATCTACCAATTTCGGATCAATTTCTTACATAGAAAAAATATAAACATGTCACGGGTACATAAATATGTGCAATATCATCGCGATTGCTAGATAGAAGTTCCATTTACGTGGCAAGACGATGCTTGGTCTCGCCTGTGTTTGAATCTATAATAATCTTCTCCTTGGCAGTTTTTACTTTTGAAGAGGAGGTACCTAAAGTATAAGTGTTAATCGTTTCGGTGAGCGGTAGGAATCTACCATCGGCGCATTCCTTGAACAGTAATTCCTTCAATCGTTGACCCCTATCATTTTTGTTGTTCGCAGATATTTTCTCCGTTGTCAGCGTCAGCATTTCAACAATAAGATAGGATTCAGGCTTGTACAGTCTTGTGAAGTGCAGTTTAATATGTTCACCGACGTTTTCGTCTTTTCGCGGAATGTAATCGCAATGCGGACACGGCGGCGTCATGCGTTCAATACCATGGCGACGCTTGTGTGAATCCATGACATCCTTATCGATGGTGGAGAAGGGGCAGCTCTGGCAGCGAATCATCTCCACATCGGCGTCACCCGTTGACGAAATGATACCCTTTTTTTGCATTAACAATAAACTCTGCTTATCCTGATTAGAAGGTTGTAGCGCAGCATTGGACGCGTTATTAGCGGAAGAAAATGCGATCATATTAGCAGCAGCAGATGATCTCGACGACTTACGTGATGATGCCGATACAACGTCAGTGCTATCGCTATCGATTGAAATCCGATCATCCTCGAATTGTCTCCGAGATGCCTGTGCTTCTGCGTTTGCCTGATGCTTCCTCAAATGTTGTACGTAATTGGCATAATATTTGACCGAATAGTCGCACGTAGTGCAGCGATAGCGTTGTTTTGCCCCATGCAAAGTCAGATGAACTCTATATTGTTCACGCTTTTCAAAAGCAGATGGACATTTGTGACACTTGTAACGTTTTTCTTTCAGACGACCATTCCGTAGGTAACCTGGATAAACAAAATTAGGATTGCCGCGCATAAACACACCAAATTGTGGATCCGGAGGTGACTGCAGTGGAGATCCGGGAGAGGATGTTGAAGCGGAATCTATGGTAGATGACAGCTCCGCAGTTGCTTGACTGGTTTCATTATGTCGTCGATGTACTACCTGATGTTTTAATAAATTTTGTTCCGTTTTTGATGAATAATCACAGTCATTACATTTGTATCGATTGTTTGAACCATGAAGCGTCATGTGGTACTCCAAAGCATCCAATTTGAAGTAACGAGCCGGACACTTAGCACACGTAAACACTTGACCGGTCCTTTGAACGGTCTCCGTCGTGCCATTGACACTGTTATAACTGTTTGAATTTTCATTGATTTCAACAACAATCCACGCGACGTTCAGCGCACTGTCATTGTTTTCTCGACTCTCCACTTCAACACACGCTGTCGTGGGCGGTGGATAACGCTGCGAGTGGCCATACAAGGTCAATAGATATTTGGTACGTTCTTGATATTCTGATGAGTGCGCCTTTTGGTGAGCTAACAGGTGCGCCGGTTGTCGCGCTGCATACGAGCACCATTGGCATGAATATGCTAATAATGTGGTATGGTAACGCAGATGGATACGCAACTCCTTTTCGCATAGAAATCGTGCTGGACATTTGCCGCAGCAGTGCACTAGACGAGAATCCTGTAAATCAGGCTCGGTGCCTAGCATGGGAGTGTGCGTCAAGCCAAGTAGAGTGATCAGATCACTCACTTGTTGAGAATCAGGTCGCGTCTGATCGAAAAGACAGTGCACAGTACCGAGAGATCCTGTATGCATTTCTGTATGTGCGATCATGACTTCCCGACGCGTGCAAGTAAAGCTACAATCGGTGCAGGCAATCAAGGGACCCTGAGTTGGCATGTCTACGTGCATTGTCTCATGGTCGCGCACTTCCGCACGTCGCGATGAAATATACGGACAATGACGGCACTTGAGCATCTTCGTTAGTGTGCCATCTGGTCGTGATACCCAAACCAGTGGAGCATCCGGAAGAGCACGAGTGTCCAAAAGAAGCGACGGCAGTGAATGCGGCTGAGATCCTGTGATTTTTGGAGATGTCGTTACATTGTTACGTGATGTTATCTGAATCACTTGTTCGATAGACGATTCGTCTTTTGTTCGAGAAGTACCTGTAACAAATGCTTAAATTACGGCACATGTTTAATGCATAATGTAATGCTCCGGCACACAGAACGCTGCAACACTTGCTGCGTGGCGGAAGTTGGCATCAATAGTCAATCAATTTATTGCTTTTTCATGAGAATGATTAGTTACCAATTTCCGCCGTGCGGCATTGTCGCGTCCTGCGTATCGGAGCTATTAGAAAACAGTTGTGCTAATAAGTCCCGAAATACAATAGAAGTAATAATGCCTATTCTACAATCGCAAGTTGTAAGTCGTAAGAAATTGGCCAAGCACAGTTGAATATGAAAAAAAATAATCGACTATGATTGATTAATTTCTTATTTGTGACCCTATTATTATATAAAACAAACTTAAGGATACTGTCCCATGCATGATAGTCGAATTTCAGAAAACGGAATCTCACAATAAAAGTAATACGATCAATCAGATTGTTATGCATTACACGAATACGCTTAAGTAATACTGATTTGTCGTATTACTTTTCCGAAATTCCGACCGTCATGAAGCATCCTAAGTTCCCGCGTATGTACATTTAATCGTACCATAGACCAGTATTCATAGTCAATTCTTGCATTTGTGGCTGTCTATAATAGATGTCATAAGCCAACCGGAGGGTATCAATATCTCAAAACATTACTTAAGACAATCTTAAAATAAAAACCAACTATGAATACCAGCCATAAAGACAGAATGAGACAAAACTGTTTGTTATCTTTAGGGTTGTTTGTTTTAGCTGAACTTTTTGCACGGTTCATCTTTTCTCTTTTACTTTCCAATATGGAGAGAAAAGGAAAAAAGATGAATCGTGTAATAACTTTAACTGAAAAGAACAGATCTTATGTCTTATCTGCATGTGCAATGCACTTTAGATTAGTGACTACATTATGCGATTTGTTGACTACATTATTATTTGTGTATCAATTTAGATATCTATGGCTTGGCCGATATTTCATGCATTACACAAAGCTATTGATTGGCTGTAGAACAGAGGGAAATCCAAGAAAATTTTTCAAACTCTCTCTGTCCAACAGCCAATTAACAGGTTTGAAAAATTTATCGTATATACAATAAAAACGCACAAATGTAGTCCCTGAAGCTTACTATATTTATTGTGTTTCAGGACTATAATGAATATATACTGGAAATAATTAAATTTAGACCCAATTTCACTGTCTTATTACGCATCTATGGGAAAGTTACACCTGTCTCATTATATCGCATTCGATATATTGTGCAATTTATAAAACTTACTGCCTTCAGAAATTGATATTTGTGGCTGTTTACTCTTGGGACTGGATAATGGGAAATCCATATTCTGTTGATGCATAGCTGCCAACTCTTCTCCATGAAGTCTAGCGTGCTCCAACAGTTCTCTGTAACACAATGAATAGTGCAATTGCATTATATGTTGTATTATATCATTACCTATATATATATATATATGATAAATCACGAAAATGCGTTAATTATAATGCGTTAATTAATATTAACGCAATTAATATTAATGTGATTAATATTAACACTTTGATTGCTGTATTTTTTAAATCAATCTCTTGATTCTACATTATTATTTGTGTATCTAATTTTTATAAAATAAGTTGATATGTTCTAGAATTTAACATTTTAAAAATATTTGTGGATATTTGCCCCAAGTGTGTAAAAGATACACGTGATATGAAGATAATAAATATCATTCCTGCGCTGCGCATGTATAAATGCTAAAAGACACATTTATGGATTCGTATAGGTAATGCTTTAAAATACAATTTTATAAATAAATTTTTTACATCAAAATAAATATTTTACAATAATGTTTTTTTTTAAATCTGGCAAAATTAATAAATCTCTTTAGAATTTACAATATATATCATGTAAAATTAATGCAAAATGTTTTCTACATAAATGATAGTAAGTGTATATTTAGATTGATACAAATGGGATTCACATAAATTATTACATGTACATAGCAATCAAAGTAAAAAAAATAATTAATAATGGGATTAAATCATAAATTGAAAAAACGGAGCATTCATGTTAACAAAGCGAGTTACCAGCGACACATACGCCTTTGTACTAACGTAGTATGGACAAAGATAGCATTTAAATATAGCATCTAAGTTCGGCCGATGGTGCTTCTTGTGAATGGACAGAGTGACAGCATCCGATGCCGAAAACGGACATTCCTCACAACTAAATGAATTCTGCGAAAGACAAAGTAGCACATTATATTAAAATGCATTAGTTATTTGGATTTAAAGTTTAAAAACAAGAGATAGATTTCACATTGTTTTACGTAACCTTCTTATAATCATATATCTGGTGTAGTGGAATTTTTATCATACTTTTAATGCAAATTGCAAGCACTATGTTTCATAATTATTTTTACTAAAATATTTCTGTTATTTGTACAATTTTTCACATTTAATCTCTCTTGTTTACATAAAAAACGCATTACCTAAACTACAATTACAAATAGTTATATAACGGTATAGAACTTACTCTTTCTTCAACAGATTCCTGATTGGTAGATTCGTAATGAGATTTAACATGCAGCAATATATTATCTTTGTTGCTATCTCGATAATTACAACGTTTGCACCTCCACTGATTCTGAGTGCGTTTACTCTCATCTATTGCTGTAGATATAGAGACCGCACCACCACCACTAGAAGTCTGTACATGCATCGTGATAGGATTGTTTTTTAACAAAGATTGCCCGCGATTTCTAACCGCTGCTTTGAGTGGTGGTGGAGGTCGCCTATCTACAGTATGACTATTTTGATTAGTCTCGTTTGTTGATAAAATTGTGATGGGAGATTGTGGTGCTGAACTAGTCATCGGAACATACTCTTTATTGCCCACAATCAATAACTTTGATGACAATTCTTCAGAATTTGCTTCTTCTATGCTACGCTGCTCCATATGATCCTCATCCCACGATTGCTGTTCTACCTGGAGCAGAGATATTGCGATATGTAAACGAAATTTCATAATAGAATATATGTTAGAGATGTCGGATGTCGTGAAATACACTTGTCAAATAATATCATCAAAATTTTTTTATCGCGTTCATAATAGGCGAACGTTTCAGTCAATTTTCACAAAAATCTCGAAAATATCGATCGAACTTTCATAAAGAAAGATAGAATCAATATCTTCCATCTATCAATTACTAAGAATATGCTTACAACAAGTGTTAAGTCATAATCAGACTAAAGATCGAGATTAAAATTGAATTAGAATTTAACAAATCAAAACAAAGTTCAATAAATTTGAGATTAATCTTTCTTCTGATTGATCAAATTCAAATTCAATTTCAATCTCAATCTCTAGTCTGATCACGGCTTTACAATGCAATAGTGATCAAGCGTTCGAGCGCTGTAATCGAATTGTGGTGCCGAGATTTTTTTCATCGTACATCCTTTTCGCAAGACAATTATTGATATTGATCATTAAAATATTGCATCGATGTGAGAGATATAAAAACAATGAATTATTCTACGTAAAACTGAGATTCATTATTTCACCTGTGCGAGATATTTGTTATATTTGGAATAATTCCGTCGACCTGTCTCATCCGTCATGAGCACTCTGGCTCTCGTATGCACTGCGTCTTTAGCCGCTTTAAGCTTAATATGTTTTGTGATGTCCCATCGCCAGTTAGAACGATACGCGCACATTGAACACTCGAATGGCTTCCGGTTTAAATGACCGACTATATGTACGTGAAAGCGACTTGCGGTGGAAGCCCAAAATGGACAATGGGGACATTTGAATACTCGCCGCTTGCTCGGATGTGTCGGACCACCTTCAAACTGACAAAAATTTCTTTTTTATCGTAACAGTAGAACTGCCAGTAAAGAATTAGAAATGAACCAACCAGAAAGAGAGATGCTCGACATCCACTATGCAATATGTAAAGCACATTCTTAATAATAAATGAAAAGAAAACAACGAGGCTCACTCTAGTTTCTAACGCTCACCATTTCGTGATACCTAAAGTTTTTTTATGCATACTCCTACAAAATAGGGAGTTTTTGCAATACCATTTATCCAGATGACGTATCTAAGATCACGCGCTATCTTCTTCTTAACAACTTAATTAAGAAAGAGATAACGTGACTTTAACATTCACCATATCTGGATCCACGTTATTACAAAAATTCCCTATTATCTTGTATGTACTAACACTAAACCAATACCACCAACAGCAATACTTGTAAATCTTAAACTATTTTATAGAAACGCAAAATAAACCACATAGCCAAAATAGAAGAATATCCACATAGCAATGAGAATTTACTTTATATAGCATTCTCATAATGCCTTCTACGACAAACTTTTCAAATTTCAGCTTTATACAGACTTTTGATGATGTTCGCATCTAGAGTCGCGTTTGTGCAGTAGTTTTCTTATCGTATATTTAAATTATTGTTATCAAGCACCGTACCGGAGGTCCAGAAAAATTTGATCCTCTGAGATTGGCATCCCATTCCATTTGCGATGGAAAAGAGAATTCGTCACGGTATGAGATCATGCGGATGTCCGAGCGATTCGTTACTTTCTCTAAACTACTATCGATGGACGGCGTCGTGTCGTCACGCGAATGACAGCATTGCATATGCATTTGGAGATCGGTTGTACTCTTGCACCGTCTTCTACACTTAGGGCAACGTGTCGTGCCCACGGACACGCTGAGGGCAGTGTGATGCGTCTGTTTGTGGCAAGTTAGCTCTTCCATGCTACTAGCTTTAAACGTACACCAGCATTTCAAGTCGTTCTCATTACTTACAGCTACCTCTGGCACACTGTTATTAATCGACGTCGCTGTCGTTGTTAGTTTTTCCTTTAATTTATCGAAGAAGGAGGCATTCTTTCTCTCAAATACACCAGTCACAGTATTGAGATTCCTCTTCGAATTCGCGGCCTGAAAGCAGATGACAGCGAGCACCGATATAATACGTGTTTCGTGCAATTTTTTAAGGGCAAGAAAATTAATAATTTCAACCAACCCCCTTGTTTCCGTACATCTTGGCGAGTTCCGTCTCTTTCGCAATTTGCGCCAATTCAGGTCTCACTCTAACGCGTGGAACTTTCAGCAGGGTTGTAGATGGTCCGCTGTTGTTGAAAGTGTTATTGGACTTGGTAGTCGCTAGGCTTAGTGGAATTAACATCGGCAGTGGCTTTCTTGGCTTTGATGAGATAACTGGCGCGTGACATTCTGCTAAATGGCGTTGCATCTCGGAATCCCAAGCTGTTATAAATTGGCAGCCCTTTTCTTCACATTTTAATGCAATGCATTCTGCATTAGCCAGGGCACTTTTCTTATCGTCTATTGAAATTAATGAATGATCTGATACGAACGAGTCAGAAGAAGCGGCTGATGTGGTTGTACTTCCACTTTTATGCAACGCTTCTCGAAAGTCACTGGCTCCAACCTAGCAGACATTAAATATGTTATACGACGTGATTAATCAACGTGTTTTTTTGACGTACGAAAGTTACGATTATATACTTGCTTGTAATACCTGATTATAACGTCTTGGACTATTTCGTGGCTTACGTTCGAAATCGTTATTATTTTTGTTGATCTGACCCACAGGTGGGTCATGATGATACGATTCATGCACCGTTAAGCTCTGACGGATATCAGCAGTAAAATTACATGCACGACATTTGAAAGCACCTCCACCTCCATGATTCCGCATGTGTCTATCTAGATTCCACTGAAAAACAGCGTTAAAGACACACATATAATCTATATAATCTCAAAAATGTAATCGCAAGCTTCTTTACAAAACCCTGGAAAGTTTTCTGACATGCTTAACGTATCGCTGGGAAAACCAAGTAGTATGAGGAACAAACCTTATACGCTGAACTAAAATCACAAGCATCGCACTTGATCATCGGCATAGAATGATATTTAACATGCTTAGCATAACGCGCTT
The DNA here is from genome assembly GCF_000204515.1 of Acromyrmex echinatior. The sequence goes on along the minus strand of NW_011626806.1, from coordinate 13,798 downwards.
TGATATGCGTCACGTAATCGCATTTTGCGCATCGAAAGAATTTTCTTTTCAAATGATGCACTCTTTGGTGATTTTCAAGATCTTTCACGTTCAATGCAACATACGAGCACGCAGGGCAACGATTTTCAACTGGACTGTGCTCATTTTTGCCCTAAAATTACAATAAAACATATTCCTGCGACCTATGAGTATGTATCTTGAATATCATTGTTTTATTTAGCACACCGTTGCTCAACTATACGAAATTACGGTAATTGCGCAAAATATAGCACCCTGCATCCCTAATGATCCGTAGTTATCGGACGACCTTCCGTTTTTAAAACGGAATTTTCTTTCGATTTCGATATAATTTTCCGTTTTAAAAACGGCCATGTTGAAAAGAGAGAGAGAGAGAGAGAGAGAGAGAGAGAGAGAGAAACAAAGAAGAAAAAGAAGAAAAAAAGTAAAAATAAATCAAGAATATAAAATAAATCAAAAAAACAAAGAGCATAAAACACTTAGCAAAAACATCAAGGCATGTATGTAAAAGTCGTTGCTCACCTTATATTTATGGTCCTTTCGCAGGTGCTCGAAGTAGGCCTTGATACTGGACAGCATTTTCGGTGGTTTGCAGGTCTTGCACTCGTAAGACGCTCGCTCGTTCGTATCGATGTTGATCGTCTCCTCGGAATTCACCGCGACGGCGATGTCGACGTCGACGTCGACGTCAATGTCAATGTTGCCGTCCAACGATGTTGTCGCCTCCTCGTCGACGGCGGTCATCGTCAGCTCGCTGTCGTTGTCATCCTCGTCCATCTCGCTCGTCTTGCTCACAGCAGTATCAGCAGTCATAGCGCCGGACGCGAACGTGTCTTCGCCCTTCTTCGCATCGTTTTTCTTCACATCGTGTTCCACCTCGTGACTCGCTACGGTCCCTTTAAGGTTACCTTCCGGTTTCGGCGTCGCGGACGTCGCGGCGTCGACGATGGCGACGGGCTCCGTTGTTCTCGCTCGCCTCTGGTGCTGCTGCCGCGGTCGTAATACACGCAACCGGGGCAGCTTTCCCGACATCTTGGACGAGAGCCGCGCGCTTCCGCGCAAACTTCTTCGCTCGCCCTTGCCTGCCGCAGGAAACATGGCGCGCGCGCCGCTCTCGCTTTTTCCTCTTTTCTCCGCGCAGGAATAATTATATTCACCACGTTTTCTACAGTTCTTTACCATCCAGCACTAGGCCCCATCATCATCGTCGGACTTTGATCTCGCCTGGCAATAATAATTAATGATTACACTTGTGGCACAATTGCTACGACTACCGCTACTACTTGCTGCTGCTGTAGTCACTGAAGGCTGCAGACAGCAGTACAGCACACAGCAGGCGCATTCACGCGTCGCACGGCACGACGGGGGCGACGACGCTTTTCGTTGCGAACGCCTCGAACGTTCTCCTCCGACCGCTCTCGACTCTTGCGAGTCAAGAGTGATTAAAAACCTTTATCGGCGCGATATCGCGTTCGACCAGTGGCGCGCCGACTGTATTTTCCGTTGTATTATTATTGAGTTGTTATAACAACGATGCAACTTTGATTTGCAATCATCGACGACGTCGTTCTCTTTAGCCGTCGTGAGCGCGTCGTGGCCCGAATAAATTCCGGTTCACGTTACGGAAATATGAGCAACCGGATGTACGAGCGATGCATGCCACTGCGTGTCTATGTCTGTTTTTTCTCACAATGGAAACGACGCAGACACGCGGCAGCAACCGCAGCAGTGGTGGTGGTGGTGGTGATACCTGTCCGCCATATTTTCTTTTTCTTTTTTCCTGACAATCGTAGAATTTTGGAAGATCCGGCGAAAAAATAAAATCCGCGTGATAAGTATTCTCCGGAGGCCACGACGCGTTTCCTCTCGCGTTCGATCTCTCCTCTTTTTTTTCCCTTCTCCTGCTCCTCCTCCTTCTCTTTACCTCCTCCTTTGCCGCCACCACTCTAATCGCGACGTCGCGAGGTTGGATGGTTGGATCTATCGGACAAACGCGCCTGCAAAGCAGTAGCGTATTGTGATCGTTAATACTCCATGAAGACGTGTCGTCCGGATCGTCACCAGCCCTTGTTCTGTAATTCGTTATGCAGTCGTTGCGTGTGTTCGTAACGACAGTTGCGCAATTTTTTTTTACTATATAAAATATCTGCGCAACTGCCGTTGATTTTGAGCACATAACGATTGCATAACGAATTATAGTCAATGCAGGGGAAGGTTGCGCGCGGCCATCACGCAACAAACTGCGATCGGCTTGCAATTAATGTAGAACCGGCTTTATGTGCCAGAATCCCTCCTGTCGAGCGCGATTTCTATGATTTTCCAGATTGGGAGATCGCGAGAAAACGCAGCTGCTCGAAAGAATCCAAAGTCAACTCTACATGGAGATAATTTTTTCTTAGAATTTACCCTGAAAATATGACAGTTGTGGGACAATATTTCGAAGAGTTTTAATATAAATCTCTCTCATTCGTTAATAAAACTATAATAAAGTATAAAATAAGTTTGATCAATTTTACTGAAATGGTAAAAATCTTTAAAATATTGTATTACCACAATTACCATATTTTCAGGGTAAATTTTAAAAGAAAATTCTCTCCGTGTAGTAGGGACGCAATTATGTAACTTTTTCCCTGACGCGGATGAAGAAAAGTGAACGTTTTTATGTGTATATATGTACATGTATGCATATAACAGTTTTCACTTTTCACATTTCCGTTCTAGAGAAAAATTTTCATGATCGATCACCTGTTTTCTATAGCTCAAAAAGTATATTATACACTTTAATTTTGGAACTTAAAGCGAGATAGGTACATATTTGGCTAAGTTTAATAGAGAAGCAATTGCAGCTCTGCAACTGTTGTAAAATTCTTTAATATAATTGGTTCATACATTTGGATCCGTAAGGAATCAAAAGTAAGAATTAATCGTATTGAACACAGTCGTTTACTTGCGGCGAAAGCGAGAGAAAGTTTAGTGCAGGAATAAAAAAAAAGCGATCTATATATACAATTTTTAAAAAATTCACATTTCCGCGTTAGGAAAAAAGGTACATGATTGATTTCTTTCTTTGTTCTTGCACCTTCCTGCTAGGACGTAGGAAGGTGCAAGAATAAAGAGGGGAAAAAAGAGGGAGGGAGAACCAACCGCGCAGACCTAACGTCGATACGGCGTCTCGTCGGCTCCTCTTCCGCTCCAAATGTCGCCGCACGAATGTCAACGTAAATATGGCCGCATTTCCAATAGCGATGATCGACGTTCGATGGCCATGTCCTGATCGACTCGATCGACGTGTCTATGTAGACGCGCGAGCCTGTAGACGTTCTTTTTAAGACTTCCACCGCTCCGTCAACGCTTAAAAGGAAGTACACCGTAGAACGTTTGCGGGGAAGAAGGGGAGTCGTGGCAAAGCGCAGGCGATACAACTGGAGTCGAGTCGATGATGGCCACGACGACCACGACCGACGATGTAATATGTATCGCGACAATCGGTCGAAAAGATCGAATCACTATTAGCTTTATACGATCACGCGTAGATCGAGTTTAGTCAAGTTTAGTCAAGTGGCTTCCACGGTCGCGAGGAATGGTATCAGCGTGCCGCGCGGCGCCATGATTAACCCCGGCGCTGCTGGCCAACAACTCTTGCTCGCAATACTCTGGTCGCGTATACAGTCGTACAGTTGGAGGAAACGCCTTTATCCGCGATCTAGCATTTGAGTGAATTGAATTCAAATGATGGACATCCGAGAAACTTTTTAATGCCTCCTTCGAGGATCCTCCGGAGCTTTCTAACAAAGTTGTAACTTACACACTGAGAAAAAAATTGTTTATTTGACTAAATTAATTTAGTTAAATAAATAATTTTTTTCTCAGGAAGATACATGTTTTCTAAAGGTTTTTGGGATTGTTGAATTTGATTCTGGTTTCAGAATTCTAAAATTTAAATTTCAAAAAATAATCTGATTATCATGAAATTATCGGTTTTAGGAGATTTTTGACATATCTCTAAGTTTGAATGTGCAAGTCTGAAAATATCAAATTTCAAAAGGATAGCAATCTCTAGAATAGTATAATGTTACAGAGTTTACATAATCATTTGAAAATCAATTGGAAATCACTAAATCAGTATAATCTCTAGTCAATTTTTGTCACATGCATATATGCTATAGTAGAATTTTCATTTACATATTTAACATAAAATCACATAAACATATAACAATAAAATATTAACATATAATAATACAATATTATTGAAGCTCTGCACTTTCTGCTTTGCATCATTATCTACTTATTTATGCTATTTAAGATTAAATAGTATTTATTCTTATAAATATTTTAGAAAATTTCAATGGCATCAGTTAATGACTATCATGACAGTTATTCAAATGCTTTTCAAGAATTCCAAGTGTTTCTAATTATTACTGTTTATCTTTTTCAAATTATTAAAATAATGCTTGTTCCATTGTTTCTATTAATGCAGATTTTAACTTTAATCTTAATGTAACTTACTTATCTTCTTCTAAGAATTAGAAAATAAGAATAAAATATAAATTAAACTCAGATTAAAGTTAATTTGACAGAAATAATCATTAAATTTGAACATTAGAAAAAAATAAAGAGTAAATTGAATTGAGATTGAAAGTTAATCTTATATTGATGGAATTGGACTTAATGGGTTTAACTTATTCTTTATCATTTTCTAATTCTTAAAACTAGAAAAGATAAGAAAGAAATTAAACAAGATAAAACTAATCTACATTGAAATTGAAGAGCATCAAACATATATGGTCCAGCTTTACAAATGTAAGATTAACTTCAATCTCCGTTTAACTTACTATTTATCTTTTTCTATTTCTAAGAATCAGAAAAAAATAGATAATAAGTTAAATCAGAATTAACCTTGTTTTTTGCATTAAGCCTGTTCTACAGTCATGCCTTATGCATGTTCTACAATATAAATGTTCGCAAGTCGTAAGCCATAAGAAATTAGCCAATTACAGTTGAATATGAAAAGAATAATCGACTATGATTGGTTAATTACCTACAGCTTACAAATTGCGACTCTATTGTGTAACAAGCCTTAGCCGAACTCCGACAGATGCGCGCGCGCGTGCAAAAGTGCACGATCGACTCTCGAAGGAATCATCATCAGCGATTAGCACGATCAATTCGCTCGGCTGATGATTCCGTCGATTACCTTCGTTCCACGAATCTATTCTTCACCATTCTTTTCCAAGTACAATCGAAAAAAAAGCTCAAAAGAAAAGAAACCGAAAACGAAGGAGTCAATCGGAAGCGGCCATATTGAGAGACCAAGATTCCTCAAAGTCGAAGATCTTTGCCATTTTCCGCATCTTTTTACTCCCAAGTGTATTTATTTCCGATAGTCTACGGAAGACAGTTCGCGGGTATATTAATAGCGCGTAAAGTAGTCGTCCCGAGACGATTAATTGGAAACAAACCTTCGTGCCACCTGCTCCGAGGCAGTATAACGTCTCTCGTAGTGGGTCTCGATATTATTGTACACGCGATCACTTTATCGGCAACGACGATAATTAGTGTCGCGTCATCAGCGATGGTGCAGACCGTTGAGTAATCGAGCAGCCAACCAAAAGAACCCCCTCGAAGATCCACTAATCGTCCAGACCATAATTCGATCGTCCATTCATCAGTTAGTCTGATGATTGTGTCGATTCTGCCTCAAAATTATCGACGGCGATACGAAAAAAGATCGTCGTCGCGACGTCAGTAGCCGCTCTCTTTCTTAGTTCCTTTTTCCCCACCTTTCAATTATCTCTATCCCTCTCCATCTTTATCTATCTCTCTTTCCTCTCCCTCACTCCGCTCCAACTTGTTTAATTCTTGTCGAGCTCTTTTCCGTTCTCTCCGGTTTGCCGGCTTCGATCACGAATATCGCTCTTTCGTCACCGGAGTCAGCACTGGCCGTCGGAGCGGATGGCGGATCGTGGAAAGACTACGAGAAGGCGAACAGGCGCAGCCCCTTCCCTCCCCCACCTTCGCCGCGCCCTTGTTGCTTGTGGTCGGCGTCGGCCGATCAGCAGAAGCAATGGTGATGGTGATGTCGCAGCCCGGGCGCCCTCTGCAATTCTCTGCAATTCCGATTTCGTCCCGAAGCCGGAAGAAGCGCGTCATATTCCTCTCGACGGTTCCTTCTTCCTGATGTTTCGTTCGTTCGTTTCAGGGTGCCATTTTATTTGTGCGTTTTCATCGTGTACGATAAATGCGTGCAGAAACAGAGAGGTCCTTGGATCTCTATAGCCAATCAACAACCTTGAAAAATTTCATTTCATGCGTCATACGATAAAAACGTACGAATAAAATAGCAGCCTCAAGCTGTTTTCCTTTTAAAAGACACAGTCGATACCAGGAATGTCAGAAGGCTACTTTCCACTATTTGGATTATTCAAGAAGCAAATTTGCGATAAAAAATGGCTTCTCTGTCAATTACGAATTGGACTACCGTTGCTCAATTGTTTTTTTTTTTTTATTAAATAAGCAAATTGCGAAAAGTAGCCCAATCTTACAATCGTGGTCAATACAAACGTCGTTCCATCCTTCTTGACATTCAATGAATAACAAAGATAGAACATTTGTATTGTCTGTGTTTCTTAAAAGCAAAGCAACCTTAATTGATTCATAGAAAGTCCCGCACTGTCTAGGCAGTGTCGAGGAAGAAACAACTCTCGTCATTCGGATGTTCGATGACATTTAATTACACAGAATATAACAGAGAGATCCTATAATGGATCCTATAATGGATTTGAGAAAAGTACGAACGTTGAAAGTATCGAGTCCTAGGTATTCATTTTTTCTCTAGTAGGGTGAAAACGTGAAAATAAAATTTTTAATGTATATGTTGTGTGTTTATTTATATACATAAAAAAATGTTTACTTTTCACGTTTCCGCGTTAAGGGAAAAAAATTACATGATTGATTCTGAGAACATGAATTATAGAACTATTCAGTTTTTCCTAAAAAAACATAATAGAAACCTAGGAAACAATTAAATACTCTCAATAGAATCCATTTTGAACAATTCCATATGTATCCTACTCCCTATTTATTTCTCAGAAATCCATTTTAATCCTTTCTATTCTCGTCGCGGAAACGTCTTTATCGTACATCATATTTTCATCCCGAGAATCCTCTCTTCCGTCTCACAGCGGTAACACCTTAGAATCTATCATTCTTAGTCACGTCTCTTATTGTTTGCTATTATTACCGCTAATTGTCTCTTCCTTCCTCGCGAACTCGCTGCACTAAACACTCGAACAGGAACGTCTCCCTCGCCGCTGCCTCTCAGGGTCGTCTACTTTTCGGTCCTGACGGAACCACGTCGGTTCGTCTCGGCGATTCTCGGTCTGCAGATCTCGACAGCCGAGAGCAAATCCTCGGAGAATATATCGACATACCGACCATGTGTCTCGCCGATATATCGTTTCCTCCGGGGCGGAGCAAAGCGCGTCTCGTATACAGGGTGTCCCAGGCGTCCAGACGATGCTTTCTGTCAACGGAAGTGCCGACGGTAGTTTTTGCTCATTTATTATATATTTTTTTCAGCACTAACATCCTACGCGATTCAGAAGTTACAATAAGGAATTGGGGATGTGGCAGCTGATCGCATACATACCTACACCCTACCCACACACAAATGATACACACTCCTATTCTCGTCCCGGAAACTTAAGTACATATTATGGAATTATTCGGAATAAATTCCAATCGGAATTATTCAATTATTTTCTATATTTCAGAAGTAATTACAAGGGAAATAGTAATATAATAAAAATAAATTATAATAATATTATATATATATATATATCATAATGTATTATTATAATAATAATAAATTAATATATAATATTATTATATTATTTCTATATTATTATTTAATTGAAATTATTTCCATTGGAATATTATATAATACTCTAATGAAAATAATTCTAATCAAAATTCATATCGAATGTTCCATATAATACGAATGATTTATTTAATGTTTCTTGACAAGAGGGACAAAATGCAAAATACACACATATGTTGACATTACAGCATAATTTAATAAAGCGTGAAATAATTATCGCGTGAAATAATTATATACAATAGAATATGTTTTGCGCGAGCAATGCAGGAGTACTCTTACCCTCTACAGAAGATGGAGGAGGGAGGGGGGGGGATTTATCTTCGCTTTAAAAATTACGTAAATTACGACGAGAGTTCTCATTCCAAAATATCTTTTTTCTTTTTTCAACATCATGATTTACACGAGCATCCGTGACATCATCGGACGAATGTTGTGTCGGAAGAGGCGACCTTTTAGAGCGCGGCATCGCGCAATGGTCGCGATAACAACGTTTGATGTGTGCGTGTGTGCAATAGGGCGTTACGCAAACGCGTGCCTCTTACCTGCTGAGAGCTGAGAAAGACTCGCGTGCACGTGTTCAGTCTCGACGCCATTGAGAAAAACACGCTGGAGAAGGAATGTATAATATCCAGTGATGAAAAGAATAAAAAAGAACTTTATCAGAGTTCGATCGGGCCAATCCTGGGTAAATTTTCATTACTGTCACATCCCAGAACCACAAGTCATTATAATGTCATTATAATCAAAATGATTCCAAAACGATCATTAAAAGTCATTTTTTAATCATTTTCTATTCATTTAAAATTAAATATTTTCTATTCATTTTGACATTATCGTGACTTGTTCTGCTTGGGATGAGTCCGAGGATTGATCAAGACATTTGTTAATTAATTATTTGATCGTTGACATAATAAATATTAATAATATTCAATATTTAACTTTAGTAATTTATATATATGTCCAGATATATTGAAAACAAATTTTTTCGAGATATTCCACTTCAAAATTGAAGCGTTTAAAAAATATATATATATATTACACACACACACACACACGCGCGCGCGCGCGCGCGCGCGTGTGTGTTATATATATATATATATATATATATATATATATACACATAGAATCTGAAACAATTAAGTTGACAGGAAACAAGCTAATGACAATTAATAACGTCAGCTTGTTTCCATTGCAGTTTCCTAGGAGAATAGAATATAATGATATTCTGCTGATTACAGAATAAATTCAGCTTGTTTTCATTGTAGTTTCCTGAAAAAATAGAATGTGATGACATTCTGTGTGTCGACTACAGAAAAAAATTCAGCAATAGAATATACATTACTAAAAATTCAGAGATGCCATATTTTATTGAGAGAGAGAAATAGTTGTAAAATAACATCTTTTGCTCTATTCTGTTAGCAATCTTCTATCGGATTATATCAGCAGGCTATGTTGAACATGATATAAACTTAATGCGGACGTAGTTGATATTACGATATTCTGTTTGAATTTGCTGACGAACTGTCAGCATACTTTTAACTTCTGTTCACTTGGAGTCAACGAAGGTGATCGGGTTAATCCACGAATGTTTAGTCCCGAGAACTGAATGCACGATCAAACCAACATTGAGGAGTCGTTAATTCGAACAAATTCAATTTATAATAGAACAAATATTTGTTTTGCATTGATGCGAACGCAGATTCGATCGCAGAGATAAATTTGGGCAAATTACATAATAATTTAAAGCGCAAAACGCATGGCAAAGATAGTTTATCAATGACGGAAATCAAAAGTAACAAACAGCTGATGATTAATATTTTATAAATATCTTGAATCAAATTATATTCTATTTTATCCGTTTATATTATTTGCTATACGTGTATATTCTTTCCGCATAATCCTTCTTCTAAATTGGAAAAATCTTATCTCGATTTCGGAGATAAACTCAGTAGGTAAAAGCGAAACGCGTCACAATGTTGATAATGTGACTCGTTGATGATATCGACGCACGTTTAACTAATTCGCTTTAAATTCATTATTATCTATTGATATATATTATTATCTGTTGATTAGGCATAACACATTGGACATTGGACATTAGATACATTCCACTCGACAATGTTTATGGAATCATTTTATTTTTGTTTATCAAATGTTAAATAAGAACAAAAGCTTGCGAATATTGTAAGCGCCAAATAAAACGCACCTATAAACCCAGTATATATTATTATGCATTAAAGATTTTGAATTAGTGATTAAAATTCAATCAACATGTGACAGGGGCTTAAGTCGTGACTTGCGATTATTATATGTAAGATAGAAATTTAAATTCTCACATAATGAAGAATTTATAAAAGATTTTGAGAGGTTGACAAATTTTTCATGATTCATTAGGCTATAATCAATGTTGAGACCTTTAGAGATTTTTTATGAGTTTTTATATTGATGGAATATCATGAAAAATAACAAATCACTGTTGAAATATTCATTTGTTTCCTATATCACATATTTAGCTGATTTGACCTTTGCTGATATAAATAGGAAAATTCGAAATATTTATACATCCACTCCTTAAAGGATAGGAAGTTCATTCTTACCAGAATAAAATAATAAAATTGATGAAGTAGATTATGATTTATCTATAAAAGCTATAGAAATTTAAAAAATACAAATATATGATAATTATGATGTGTGCATTTTATAGTCTAAAAAAAATGAAATTTAATGACTTTAATCATTTTTCTTATCAAATTTCGATTAACTTAACCAGCGAAATCACTTGCATTAAAAAATGTATTTAAAAAATCCCAATTATATAAATAATTCATCTCTAATTTTTTATTTTCAAGTGAAGAAACAAATAAATGCATATTGAACGATAAGAAACTAATAATTCTGTTTATGTTAACAAAATGATATACAGTATCAATTAACAAGTTGGAATTTGATCAGAGTCATTCTTAATCAATGTTCGTTCAAGGACCTTTTATTTTGACAAATTTGAATAGATCGATATATCGGTTTGCATAAGAAACGGTTAGTCTCTTATCGTTATCGTTTCTTTCCTACACATTTTGCTGACACATCTTGCTACACATTAAGACTAAAGTAGATGTATATGTAACTTCATAAATTATTTAACGAAGATAATGTTTTCTATTGTTTTTGTTTGAATTGCAACAAAATAAAGATTCCTATCTTAATGTTAGCATAACATTTGTTCATATCACTGAGACGAAATTAAATAATCACGATAGTTGATAACTGATAAGAAACTTTACTTGTTTAGTTGTTATTCGCCATGCGATAATCATGCGATGTAATTTTGTTTTTAATTCTAATGTAATGTTGTATTGCTGATACTACATTATTAATACCGGATATAGTATTTATATGCATAATGTAACGGATAGAAATATGAACGGATCGCGTAATGTTAAGAAAATGTAACGATTTAAAAAGAGAAATTTCGATACTAAAAGTTTGTACTTTTTAATTTTCCAAGAATTTAATTTCACTGATAAAATTATGCTAATGATTCACAAGGTGTCTTATGTAACTTGTGTGGTTAGCTTATATAACTTAATGTTAATTTGTTTGGTTAAAAATTTATTAAAAAATCTATACAATGTTTATAAATTTTTTGTTTATAAATCTGTTGCTTTTCTTATAAAACTGTTGCTCAATTCAATAAATTGAAAAAGCCATTACAATAAAGAATAATTTAGAGTTTTAGAGCATCCATTATTTTGCTGAGTTGAATAATTAGTCCAATCATTAGCCAATATCAACATTTTCTTTCTTTTTATATCTATTACATAGCCAAGAAAAATATAACGCAATCAGTTTATGACGTTTTATAACATGAATAATCTGATTAATGCCTCGAAGATAAATCGAGTATAATATCGTACGATGTGGCATGAAACAGAAGAGGATTTAACTGTAGCGACAATTTTACACGCATGTAATCATGTATATAATATATGCTCATTGATATTTAATTTTTTCCCGTAACCACGTAAACATTTCTTTCCTTTTATTACAATGACTTAATACTTGGCTCGCAGGCTACAGTCTCTGTCACCAACGAGTCATAGGTTGAATTGTTTCTTCAAATTATCAGCAAGTTTGTTCATAAATTCGAATGTTTCGAGGTAATCGGCTCTGGTGACGTTGTCCACACCCTTGATGCATATGGCGAGGTCCTTGGTGAAGTAACCAGATTCGATGGTATCGATGCAAACCTTCTCTAGCGTTTCGGCAAAGGATTGCAAACGCAGATTGTTATCGAGTTTAGCGCGATGTAATAGGCCGCGAGTCCACGCAAAAATAGAGGCGATCGGATTGGTGGATGTCTCCTTGCCCTGCTGGTGCTGACGGTAGTGACGGGTGACGGTGCCGTGGGCAGCTTCGGCTTCAATCGTGCGACCATCCGGACATATGAGAACCGACGTCATCATGCCCAAGGAACCATAACCCTGTGCCACCGAATCCGACTGTACATCACCATCATAGTTCTTACATGACCATACAAAGCCACCGTTGGATTTCATGGCGTACGCTACCATATCATCGATCAACCGATGTTCGTACCATATCTTCTTCGCCTCGAATTGCTGTTTGTATTCCTTATCGTAGATCTCCTGGAATATGTTCTTGAAGCGACCATCATATTTCTTGAGGATTGTGTTCTTCGTGGACAGGTATAGTGGATAGTTGCGCGATAGCGCGAACTGGAATGAGCTGTGGGCAAAAGCGCAAATGCTCTCGTCAGTATTATATTGAGCTTGGGCGATACCGGGACCTTGAAAATCGTGGACAGTGTGCTGGATCTTCTGGCCGGAATTGCCAGTCCATGTGATTTCTAGTTTACCCGGACCCGGTACCACGAAATCTATTGCTTTGTATTGATCGGCATGTGCGTGTCTGCCAATAATGATTGGCTCCTTCCAGCAGACCACCAGACGCGGTATGTTCTTGCAGATGATTGCCTCGCGAAATACCGTGCCACCCAGGATGTTCCTGATAGTGCCGTTCGGACTTTTCCACATCTGTTTCAGTTTAAATTCCTTTACTCGTTTTTCATCGGGCGTGATGGTGGCACACTTGATACCAACATTGTAACGTTTGATTGCTTCAGCGCATTCTACTGTCACCTTGTCGTCTGTAGCATCACGATTCTCGATACTCAAATCATATGTATGTAATTCGATGTCTAAGTAGGGCAAAATGAGTTTTTCCTTAATCGAATCCCATATGATACGTGTCATTTCATCACCAAGAATGTCGACGATTGGACCTGTCTAAAAGTTGCAAAATATTTCCAAGATTACTTAAAAATTAAAAAAAAACAAGAATATTTAACAAATTTTTATTTTTTTAGGCAAACTTTTTTTTATACATAAATTCCACTTTGAAAATTAATATTAATTAAAAATGTCTTTTTGAAATACTACAGTCTACATATATCGGATTCAATATTTTAATACTTATTTTTTTAAATACAGCTCCTGATAAAAAATTTTTTATGCATGAATATGTATACATATGTATAAACATACAGAAATATTCATAAATATGTATAATCATACATGTTCATGCATCCCACTCTTTCTTTTGTAAAATTATTTTTTAGTGTAATAAAAATAATAATAGTAATGTAGAAACATAAAAAAATAATTAAAAAGATAATTTTCATACTGTTTGTTCTAGAAAAAAAATAAATTATGTATAATTATACATAAAATTGTGCATAATTGTGTATGAACAATATTTTTTTACATTTTTCCGAACTTGTTTTTTTCTGAAACGAACAAGGCAAAAATTGTCCCTTTAATTATTTTAAATGTATATGATTTTATACATGTTTATGAATATTTATGTATGTTTATACATATT
>NW_011626805.1:26774-54406 GCF_000204515.1 Acromyrmex echinatior | reverse complement strand
TTCACCGGTTCGTACAAGCGGGTATCGCAAGACTGATTGCATCCGCGTAAATTATGACTTCTGGAATCGATGAGAGAAGGCAGGTCCTCCCCCTCTTTTCAAGAATTTCGAACATGTCGCGACACGTTTTATCAAGTCTTTCTACGTATTTTTTTTGAATTTATACATACACTTTATACGTACGTTCATACATACGTTTGTATTAGGTGTTGGAATTAATTCGTAGCGTTTTACAAGAGATGGCACAAGCAGTACACTATTTCATTGTTACCTATAGTTCTGTATACATTGTAAACATCTATCATAGGACGTCATTTGCCGTACATAACCTTTCTTGAAATCATAAATAACAATACTGTATAATTCATTGAATATGTCAAAATTTGTGCCAGATAAAGTGTTTTTGCGGGGAGTTTTGCTTCATTACTTTAATATGAACAAAAGTGCAGCTGAAGCTCATCGTATTTTAGTGGATGTGTATAGTGAACATGCTCTGGCTGAGCAAACGTGTAGGAAGTGGTTTGCACGGTTTTAAGCTGGTGATTTCGACTTGGATGACAAGGAGCGACCTGGTCAGCCGAAAAAATTTGAAGATAACGATTTGCAGGCACTGCTCAATGAAAACTCATGTCAAACACTTAAAGAATTATCTACGTCATTGGAAGTTGACTTCTCAACAATAGGAAAACGTCTTAAAAGTTTGGGCATGATCCAGAAGGAAGGACATTGGGTCCCATATGAATTGAAACCAAGGGATATTGAGAGACGTTTTCTCACGTGCGAACTGCTGCTTCAACGGCAGAAAAGAAAAGGTTTTTTGCATCGGATTGTTACCGGTGACGAAAAGTGGATCCATTATGACAATCCAAAGCGCAGAAAGTCATGGGTTAAGCCCGGCGAACCATCAACATCAGTGGCAAAGCCCAATATCCATGGCTCAAAGCTCCTGCTCTGTATTTGGTGGGATCAGAAGGGTGTCATATACTACGAACTGCTAAAACCGCATGAAACCGTTACTGGAGATCTCTACCGACGGCAACTGATGCGCTTGAGCCGTGCATTGAAGCAAAAACGGTCGGAATACTTCGAAAGACACGATAAAGTCATCTTGCTGCACGACAATGCTCGCCCACACGTTGCAAAACCGGTAAAAACATACCTGGAAACACTTAAATGGGAAGTGCTACCGCACCCGCCGTATTCTCCTGATATTGCACCTAGCGACTACCACTTGTTTCGATCATTAGCTCATAGCTTGTGCGAGCAGAAGTTCACATCTTACGAAGATTGTACAAAATGGTTCGATTCCTGGATTTCATCTAAAGATGAACAGTTCTTCCGACGCGGTATTCATTCACTGCCCGAAAGATGGTCAAAAGTAGTAGAAAGTGATGGGAAGTACTTTCATTAATGTATTTTTTAATGCTCATGTGAAATAAATAACATTCTTTCATTTAAAAAACGCTACGAATTAATTCCAACACCTAATATATACGTTTATACATACATACATACGTTTATACGTACATATGTTTATACATATGTTTGTACATACGTTTATTCATTCATACGTTTATACATTACAAAGGAAGGGAAAAGAAATACATAATAAATACGTTAACGTATTTTTATTTAAAAAATTCTTTTGCAACCACCAGTTATATATTTTCAATACATTTTGTAACGCGCAATTCTTAACATGTCCACATCAAAACGCTACGAATTAATTCCAACACCTAATAATAAATACGTAGTTTTATTTAAAAAATTCTTTTTGCAACCAGTTATATATTTTCAATACATTTTGTAACGCGCAATTCTTAACATGTCCACATCGTATAATATTAGTAACATCTAAATTAAATAAATATTTCATGTCTTCGTAAACTGCATCCAAGGTCTTGATGCGTTCTCGCTCATCGTCCAGAAGCAAGTTCCACAGCCACGTTCGTTTCTCGCGTCCCTTGACATACACGACAGCATCATCTTCAAATATAGCTATCATTAGACATTTGTCTCATTGTACGGGACCATCCCGTCTTCCCATTGCAATCCATGGTAATAAATAATCAATCAGGAAGCGCAAGACCTGTCGGATCTTGTCAAAAATTTCCGTGGCACGGGACTTGTAAAAATGTAATGCGTAAGAACGGTCCCCTGTTTCAGCAGTTTACCGCCACTTCACAATAAATTTCTTGTTAACGATGAATCCTTGCAGATCCACAAACGTTGGCATGGGCATGTTGTCGAGAAAACTGCGATGTCGATTGCGATGTATCGTAGAATTTATTTCGTGTCAGAGAGAGCATTTAGATTTTGCACACAACGTTGGTCAATGGATTATACTGAGCTACACGATCACATCGTGATCACATGAGACAATAGGCTGTTGTATTTGCGGGCACATTCTCCTTGCAGTCAAATTCTATGCGTACGTCCACAATGGTATTCTTGATGGATTCGTTTTGTCGCAGCAATCAATGACCATAAAAGGCTTTCTCGACAAATGAGAGCACGTTGAGTAGTGTTTCGAAGCAATCGATTCCATAATATGCTCTACAAAAACGCGCGTACATATCAAATAGAATGACGTATCTCTTTTTGCCAAAATCCAAATTTAAATCGTCATACGGATAAAACGAATTTAGATAAAGTTTCACCTTACTCAAATTACAATCATCGAACACGCTATACATCTCGTGACATGATATTTTTTCGACTGGTCTGCAGAGCAAAGATAACGTATCGAGGCTTCTCAAGCTGAGTCGCCGTTTTGATGGCCGATGAATGCTCGGTCGTATTCTGTAACAGAGGATACTCGTACAGATCCCACGAGCGAAAACTTATGCTCAGATAATGATTTTCCAATGCTCGCAGCATTGATAATTTATTGACCTCGTTTAACGCAATGTGAGGCATCCGCCGCTGTAAATAATTCAACCTTTAAATAATTCAACCTCAGACTCCGTCACAAGATTTCCCACCAAGCAATTGTTGTCGTTGTGCGCTCGTATCAAAATTGATTCGTGGCGAGCGTTGACAATCAGGCGTTTATAATCTTCGCAAAAACCCAACAGCATGCTGAGCGGCACGCAAAAATTAAAGTGTCCTTCCTCCGTGTCAGATCTAGAGTTCCATCCAGCGTTCAGCGCAATCAACACTTTATCGTACGTCATTGACACGTAATTCTAGAGTGCTAGTTATGCCCATGGTTCGGTTGCGGTCAATCTCCACATTGAGTTCATATCGAATTTCATCAAACATGAACGCCATGCAATTATTTACAAGCGTCGTTGGTATCTGATCGTTTTTCTTTTTCACTGTCAATCTTCCTTCGACGTAGAGAAAACTTTCCCACGGCAACGTGTACAAATCCTATTGCTATATGGGTATTCTTATCTCGTCGCTGTACCCAAACTGTTGTACAGTAAGTCAAGTAAGATCGTGGCCGGCCTTACTCAAAGCTAATAAGAGATATCGCCCTAAATCCATACCTTTATTCTTGATGCACTATCAAGAAAGATTCAGTTGTCATTGAACTTTCTTAAGAGAATCACATTAAGCATCATGAGTACCAAATACGCATCACGTTGTGTTCCTCTGCACTCACTCGAAAGGTCCAAAAATGTTACAATTAGCGGCTGCCAAATATGAAAAAGTCGAAATCATTCGTACAGAAGCGGGTGCAGCGATATAATGTGGCAAAAAATGTCAATGATTTACCGGAACGTGGGTCGATATGCAAAGTGGGCAAAAAAGACGATAAAAAAATAGTGCATCTGTTTTAACACGGAATCCTGACTTAACACTGCGTCAAGAACAAGCAAAATTGAAGCAAAAAGGTTTAGATATCGTACGAAACTATTCGAACTTATCTCAAGGCTAATAACATGAAATGGTGCAACACACAGTTTTTTTATAAATTAACTCGACCACGCTCTTACTTGACTTATTGTATTAATGACCGAGTTATACGTGTGAGTCTCAATCTTGACGTGATCATCAAAGATCGGCTCACCGGTAATATTCAAGATATCAATCATCTCAAAAGTTGTGCACAAATCCCAAAGATTGTAAAAATTTAATGTTCGACGCGCTGAGCTTCTTCTTGCTGATGCAATTGGATGAGCGAGCATTATTGAGTGATGATGTTACCAACCTTGTAAAGAATGCATTATCTCTCTGCGTGCACTCCGCTCCATTCAATCCGAGCATCTCACGCTCGCTGTCGCTGTCGCACGTGTGTCTGACGATCTACTGTCCGCAAAAATTGAACAATTGTCCGTTTTGGTCAACGACGCATATCGTTAGATCCATAATACTCCGTGCCGCTTCGGCAGGTAAATGATCTGCGCCGGCCTCTCCGATATTTTATATACTGGTGGCACGCTCGGCGAAAATTCGTGTATCGTATGCGCGCTTTTGCTGTACGCGCCCGCGGTTACGTTACACTCTATGCAGATAACATTTACGTTCATGATCGATATATCCGATTCGTGCCATCTTCATGGTCGCAGTATATGATGAGAATCCCAGCAGCAATCCAATGCTGTTGGGCTTGCCAAAGTTTATTCTGTATGCACATCTAATCTCGCATCTCATCGTGTTGTAGTTTGCGCGGAGGTCTCCACCCTCACCATTATCGTCATCAGTGTCATTATTGTTGTGTCACCACGCACTACATCAACGGTTTCAAGTGCATCGCGGTACGAACGTTTCCGTAAAATCGTACATTTCAAAAATTCATTTATGTCTCGCACTTCGTATGAACCCTCGGGAATTGTAATTGCTGCGTCGGCTTTGCCAAAATAAAATTTATTGTTCGATTTGTTTACATTCGGTATCGTGTGATAAGTCTCAAAAATCACTAGACCGAGCTCGTAATCGCCGTTATTCAAATCTATGGAGGGAAAGTAGTTCGCCGGGAGGATGATGCTCTTCCCGTTCAGCGTAAGTGTCAGTGACATGACGGAAAAAGCGTTCGAATAATACTGAGATTTTACAGCACCTCGTCGAGCTTTTTAAATTCACGCGCGTCTATCGTTTGTAGAAACCGCAGACACATTTGCCCGCAGAAGTTCTGATCGTCTGATAGAATGTACGATTGTATTCTCTTGTCATAGCACCGTTCCGGAAATATTGCATCAGTTCCTTGGGCGATCAAAGATTACTGAAACAAAATATACGACGCACTTATTCCTCTTCGCTTACGCTACCCAGTGAGTATCAGGCCCGGTCGCATCATCTAGATTCACGATACTGCTTTCGTTTCGGGCGCGCTTACTGCGCGCCTCGCTCGTCGGTAAAGCGTTACGCATGAAAACACCTCTAAAGTACGGTACGCGCATATGTCTCGCGAGCACATCCAATTGCACGTTGGTAGTTGCACCCGAGGGCATTTTTATCTCTTTGACGTTTATTTTTCTTCGCCGCTACACCCTGTCAGCATTTATAAGGGCTGAGACAGTTCGTGTCCATATATTTGTGCGGAGCGAGGCCGATATAAGCCGCGACCCTGTTCTATCGCGCGGTTGACGTTGAAGCTCCTCGAGCTGACATCGCGCGGCTTTGCTATCGTTTACCGCTTTCGTTACTCAAGGACCCGAGCACGCCCAACATTAATAGAAAAGGTAACGCACCACCTCGTTTTGCCGTTGGAAGTATCCGCTTTTTCGTTGTCTTTTTCCTCCTTATCTTCTTCGATTCCGCCTATGCCGATCTTGGTCTTGGCTTTCATCGTTGCCCAAACGGCAGCAGCGGTGGCTCTCTCGCTCAGAGTCGAATCTCTCGCGGTGAGAAGACGCGTTTCCGCACCTTCTCGGCGAGTATTTTGTCTGCCGCGTATCTATCGGTGAGAGCGTTGCTCCGAGAATACGCGGTTCGTGTTCTCGGCACGCCGCGTCCAGTGGATTTATGCCCGCGTCATCTCTGGCTAATCGCTTCGTAAGCCGAGTGCCCGAGCCGCAAAACTGGTAGCCCGGAATATGTAATTCGAAAGAAAGCGCGTTTATCGCTCGATTCAACAGACTGCCGCCCTACGCTAATATTCGCTACAGTCCTTTATCTTAGGTGCGAGACCGTCAATGAGCGCCCCTGCCACGCTGATTGTAGTGCTCGTCACAGCGACGATAGCGTTCAAATCTCCAAATCCGTCTTCACATATTCAAGAAGCTTGTCTCACACGTAGTTGATGTAGTCACCGTACACGCGTAAGAGTATGACCTTCGATATATACTGCAGCTGTTCAAGTTCTGAATGTCAAAAGGATGACACAGTGTAAGATTTTGCTACTGCGCGATTCGTAAATTCACGGGCCTTTAAATAGTCGTTTGAGAGCGCGTAGCCTTAATATGAGCATGAATTTCGTTCAGCACTGCAACCGCTGTCGATACGCGTGACGAATTGCGACGCGAAATCGCGAATGATGGGAGGCAGCATGGAGAAGCGCAAGCACGGCGAATGCTGTCGAGTACTATACGCGCGATCATTTGCGGCCCATCGAATTGTGATAAAACTAACGTTCTCATAAGCTTACTCGAGAACCCGAACGGCGTACGTTTGGAAAACGTGTAGATCTCGAAATTATTGCAACAACCAAAGTATCGATATCTCGAAAATTTGTTTACGTCTATCGACGAAATCAGTTATTTTACGTCCTCCAATAACAGCGACATCGTTCCACCGAGCGAGACGCCAAATTCTATTTTTATCTTTGACGTGCGACAAACAGAATGCGATGAGAGAATACTTTTCGATGGGTCGCTACGCGAACGTCGACTGTTTCTACTTCTGTCAGACGTACGCGAGGATACCTAAACATCTGATACGCGACAACGCGAAACTGCTGATCCTGTTCAAACAGGATGGTACCAACTTGAACACGTTTACAACGATCATGTGATCGATATGTTGTACGACGAATTTTGTACGTTGTGCTGCGACTATTAGCAGCAAAAATATGGATTTCTAATGATAGACAAAGACAGTGGGCTCACAAACAGACGATACAAAAAAGGATTTAACGAATTCGTGATACCGTAACGTGATCAGTCGTTGCCGATACTTAGCTAGAGACGAACATGGCAGATGTGCGCGAGCGTGAAAAAATCGCGAGGGAGATCGCGAAGACGAGCGAGTCGAGCCGCAAGAAACATCGCGCTCTGAAGACCGATAGAATCGAGGAGGGCATCGCGTTGGATAGACATTTTAAACTTCTTATCGAGCCGCTGCGACTTTTCATCGACAGTCCCGGTGTGCGTGCGACAAAGAGAGAGTCGCGCGACGAAGATGCAGTGTCTGTCTCTAAACGTGAGAGGAAGAAGGAAGAGGAAGAGGAGGGAGAAGGAGGAGAGAGAAGAAGCGAACGAGACGTTCGAGCGTTCCATGACTCTGCATAAATCCAATGATCGATCGCACAATCGCGCACAGCCGATAACCTCCACACCGCGCGTCAAAATCGTACCGACGATAGAGTCATTGGAGAACGTTTTCGAAACGACGGAAGACTCGCTAGCGACGAAGGTTCAAAATCAATTGCAAACGTCGGAAGGTCGAGAGATGTTACGAGCTGGCTTGGGCCCGCTGGGTCAAAAGTACGTCGAGGCTATCCTGAGGGGCGTACAAGATAAAGAGAGCGGTATAGATCACGGCGTTTACCTACACAAGGATGGGCTGATATTTGGCAAAAACATTTCAACGTGGATGACGCGAACAATAATTATCGACAGCGTACGATACGTCGGTACATCCGGTTTTTATGAATTAACTTTCAAGAGAATTCCCGACGATCTCCTTTACACGGAAGACGATATGAACTGCAACCGCACTCACGAGCGTAGCGCAACTTCGTCGCGCATTCACAGCTGGGATTTCCCTCTGCAATCGGATGACGAGTGTCATTACGAGACGCGGCAGGAGTGTGTCCTCGCATGGTCGCTCTTAGAGTGACACACAATCGCAAAACGATAGTTGGGCGCCAGGCACGAGCGAGGGTGCCACTTTTTCTCAAAATTACACGATACATTCTTCATATAATATTCAAATGAGCTGTGAACGTCGACGGGCTCTCAACCAGTAGTTCGGAAATGGCAGAGGGGGCGGTTCGTAGTCGAAGATAGCGAATCATTTGAAGGAATAGGTACGGTAATAAAACACATCAGAATTAACAATAACAAAATTAACACGTATATTAAATAAGTCTTCGACTTGCGTTTACATCTGTTGAGAATATTGCAGCGATAAGTTCGGATTGAGAGCGGTAACGGCTTCATGCAGGCCTCAGCTGCACGCTAGATATATCCATTTCGTTAGATTTCCGCGAGCCCACGCCATCCAGGGATACTGTCGCGGATTATACGAACAAGACTTCGCCGCTTCGAAAATACTACGGAATTCGACAACGATTGTAGCGCGGGTACGGCGTGACCTCGTGCGTTCTCACGGGGTCTCGCGCGGCGCGAGTCACGTCGCTCAGCCGAGGTTCAGAGAAAGATCGAATACATGCAAACTCGATACTACGCAGTCTCGATACGATAGAATACGCACAATTACAAATTGCTATTATAAATTATCGTTAATAGCTATGACACAGGGGGCCCTAATAGACATGCAAATCTTACGCTACAGGCATCCGAGACGACACGATACGTGACAATATTACAGTATGGAACTTCGACGCAACATGTGATCCGGGATAGAAATCTACAACGAATGACGAGGCTGTGGCCTTGGCGGACGCAGTAGGATTATCCCAACGATAAGGGGCCGTTCCGGGAAGCGACATGCGTATTCAAATCCGGCGAAAATCTAATGCACGGCAATGCCACGTGCATTCACTATCATATGCCCGATAGAATTCCGATAAAATTGCCGCCTCTCGGATGCGGAAACCGGCAACTGTACAGTTGTGACGCTCGTCTCACCGTGACTCTCCCGCAGGTGCTCGTCCGGATCGTCTTCAAAAGGCTCTGTTTTACGCCTTGCGTCCTTTCACGTGCTTTCGTCAAGCGGGCCATAGCATTAGTGCCGGGCGCTAATCCTTCCGGGGACACGCAGGGCTCGTTATCCCCGCGAGGGAGCCTTATCGCGCCTGATTGGCGCGTGGCTCCGCGGCTCCGCTAATCGCGGGAACCGCGTCATGCCCGTGTCGCCTGTCTTGGCGCGCGAAATTCGAGAGGTCGCAGGATCCTTTTCGGGCCGCCTCGTGGCCTCGAGGTGCCTATTCAGGGCTCTCACCGTCCTTGGGGCATAGAATGACCACCCCCGTCCTGCCGTTCCAACTCTCGGTCCGCTTTGTGCCTGAAAGAGGATGCGATAGGAAATGCCTTGCGACAACAAAAAAAGGCGTAATAATGAATGATATCACCTGCGTGACCGAGGGTCAGGTGTCGTGCGCTGCGGTCATCTCTCGTTTCCCATTCCTGGTCGTTCTTCTTTTTCTTCTTTCTGGTGAGGTGGCGTCAATCTGCCAATCCGGAAGTCGCCGGCCTCTATGACCCTCGGTACGGGAATACACAGAAAAGGAAAAACGAAAATGGCGACGCGGAACGTGTAAGGCACGCAAACGTCGCGGAAAAAAGCTTAGAGGTATTCAGTATGATCCATTGCATGATTTGGATAAAAGATGCTCCAGTGCTAGAAAAATCGCCGGATGAAAAAAGTTATTGCGTTTATTCAAAAATACGTGCGAAATTCCAAATAAAAATGGTTCACCAACGTTGTATGAAACGGTTATAAGTTAGAATCATAAACATAACTCGTATTGCATACATACGAAAAAAAACCGAAACGAATATTTACAGAAAATGTCGGTTCGATTTTTTTTCGGCCAGTTACTGACAATTTTAAGAGACGTCTTCACTTCGACAATGGAAAAAACTTTTCGCAGTAGAAGCAGATTGTATAATTTTCCTCGCAAGAAATCAGAAAGATTTATCAATGATTATAATCCGGCTATCAAGTTACCCTGGGAGGGGAGTATGTATATACAATTTATTGGAGAAAAATCAGTTTCTATTCATATTTAACAAAATACACGATAAAGTCGAAGAAATGCAAAGACTTTGCAATGATAGATTTTAATAAGCCTTTCGCATCGAAACTGTGAATTTTGCGATGCGTTCATTAAATAACAGAGAATGCGGTGCTTTAGAAGCTGCGGACATACTGCTAGGGAATCCTTGTATGTATAGACAGTGATACTATTGTCAAATGGATTGAGGTTAATGAGATGAGAAACAGGAAAGTCAAAACGTTTAATGAAATTAAAACTCTCAATGAAAATTCTACGAATATTTATTGTTCGTCGCTCATCGATGATTATTATCCAAGCAGACTTAAGGAATTAGAATCATACATTGAATTTGTATGATTTTGCTAGATTTTGGGAAATTACGAGACAGATGTCAAAAAATGACGAAGTCGAATGTTACAGACTTGTATCGGGTTTATTTAAAAAAAAAACGAAAAAAGTGTTATTTAATTAACCATCGATTTAATGTAAAAACTGAACCCGAAATACTTTTACTCGCTGCTTCTTTTGTTTAAACTGTGGAAAGATTTGAGTAAAATCAAAGATGCATACGAGACTTACACAGATGCCTTGTTAAGAATTCAGCTTTGATGAAGGCGATGAAATATCATGAAAGACTCGAAAAAATACAATCAGCTTTTGAGCGCTGAATTGACTGCTGAATTAAAGCGCGAAAATGATCTGGAAACAGCAGAGACAAATTCGATGACAATGAATTAAATTGCAATTGGAATAGAAGCTGACGCGATGAAAGATTTAATAGATTTTGATAAGATTGACGCTTTGATTGATTTATCGTAAATGATGTCGCGATTGCACGAAGACCAGAAAAGAGTCTTCGATAGAGTATGTCAAGTTTTACAAAATAAAAATAAGATTCTGCGACTGTACGTAAGTGGTGTAGGAAGTACAAGAAAAAGTTTTCTTATTGTAACGATTAAATATTGATTGGATTAGAATACATTTTAAAAAAGCAACTACCATATCTGCTCTCACGGATATCGCGATCTTCAATATCGATAACTTGATGATTCATAGAATGTTTGCGCAATTCATCACCCAAGATTCAATAATCGTGAATCTACGGCAAAATACACACTTGTCAGACATCGTTTTGAAAACTTTGAGAGACAAATTAAAGACTGTCATATTATTTACAATCGAAGTATCCATGATTTCAAAATGTGACATTTATGTTTATTAATCTATTATACGATTATGCGAAATCTTTGATACGACAGATGATGGTTTCTTTGGCAGAAAACACATTCTTCTATTTAAAGACTTGTTACAGCTTCCCCCTGTAAAAGAACAATTTCCGTTCGTGAAAATGTCTCGATTAGAAATTCACAAGTATTTAGATTCCATAAGTGGATCTGATTTGTGGAGATTGTTCGATTACGACGAACTCTTAATTAATGCGACAACAAATATCGTGATATATTTTTTAGAATGTAAATAGATTTGTTAACGGATTCTGATATCAATGTTCTTAAATCGAGAAAAATCAATTTTAAAGGAAGTAGCGACAAAAGATTGAATGAACTTTGCACTTATACGAATCAATTATGGTTGAATATTTATTACCCACATGTTATTTGTGCAAGGTTTTAAACACCGCAATGCTCGATAAAATTGATGATGATGAAATTATACTGATAACAGAAGATGATATCGATTGTGCTCCAGCAATAAAAAAAAGAGTGCACAAAATTTTGAAAGACAAAGATGACAAAGTTTCGGAAACAGCTGGCATTGAAAGAGTAATAGTGATTGAAATTGGTGCTAAAGTGATGATTCGACGAAACATTACCGACCAAGTTCCCTTCGCCGCGTTCGTAATTGCATTTAAGATGGTCGACCAATCAGAAACGATGACACTTAAGCGATCGCGCGACCATAAAGATATTATGTTCGCGTATCAGAACTTATAGAGTCAATAGTCGCCATTAATTTGTCAATAATGGCTCATCTCGAAAAGTGAAAGGCGAAACTCGAGCATTATTGGGCCGAGTATAACGAGGTGTAATCGCGTCTAGAATTATTATACGAGGTCGAAAGCTGCGATCGAGATAGTTTCGAGGAAGCGTTATCCAAGATCCGCGAGCTCATTTCCCCTTCGCCGATATTGCGAACGTCCATCTTTTCTCCGTCCTCTTCAAGTGTTCGTGATTTAGATCGTAATACATATTCGGTTGCCTAAATTAAATTTACAACATTTTCCAGCAAATATGATGAATGGTTCCCGTTTTCCGATACATTCAACTTGGTTATTTCAACACCTCGCTCTCAAATACGCAAAAGTTTCAGTATCTACGGGCGTCACTCATCGGTGATGCAAACGCTGTAATTAATTCGTTAGAATTGTCGGACGCTAATTACGATATAATTGTCGCGTTGTCACTCAGAGACCAATGACAACAAGCGTGTGATTGTTCAAACTCACGTCAAGGCTATAATAGATTTGCCAGCTATGGCAAAGGAAAATTCAATCGATCTCAGAAGAATCTCGGACGGCGCCGCGAAATATTTGCACGGCCTTCAGGCATTGAAGCGTCCCATTGATGACGCATTGGGATGATATTCTCATCCTCATTCTAATCTCTAAACTTGACTCACTCACGTTACGCGAGTAGAAAACTTTAACGGGCAATGAGCTGCCGTCGCTTAAACAGTTGTTAGATTTTATCGCTCATCGATGTCAGGTGCTCAAGGCTACCACAAGAAACCACCAAGAAGAAAGTCTTCCGCAAAGAAAGTCGAGGCAAAATCACAGCCAAATGTTAAGCGGTCATCGTCGTGCGCGGCTAAACCAAGTGCCACTTCAAGGCGATCACGTTTTTTACACATTTATTATTGCAAAAACTTAGTGGCACTTCCATCGCAAAGGGCTGCGGAAATTCGCAGTCGCAAACTCTGCGTTAATTGTTTGCACTCCTCTTCTCATGCATCAAGTATAATATAATAAATGCACCTCTAGTCAATGCAAAGTCTGCCAGGCAAAGCACAATACGTATGAGTCGCTACGACGGAGGGGGGAGGAATTTCCTTAGATGCAATTTCCTTATCGATATTGTTAGTCGATGGATTCGCAGCTGAGGGCATATGCGAGCGTCACTTTTTAAGTCTCTTAACGTGTCTCAAAATTCTCAGAGTAGATACGGTCAAGCTTCCGATCAGAGAGCAAATAACATTGGCGATTCGCGTGAAGCAGCTCTCAAGCGATTGCGGGGCATCGAGAAGCGCTTCAAGCGCGATCCTACGCTTAAAATTCAATACGCGACATTTCTTGACAAATATTTATCGCTGGGACATATGCGACAGCTAGAGCCACCTATCGGAAGAACCAATATCATTTTATCTCCAACACCATTGCATCTTTAAAACGGTCGACCAAACATTGAAAATCCGTGTCATATTCGATGCATCTTGCCGCAGCAATTTCAGCGTATCATTAAACGATGCATTTCTAATGGGACCGACTGTTCAATAAGATTTGATCTCAATTTTGATGCATTTCCGTTTTTTCGCTTATTACATTTTTATGATGTCATTACTTCTGACATCATAAAAATGTATCGGATTTTAATGCATCCGTCCCAGACGCGCCTGCAGAAAATTCTCTGGCGCGACGATCTATCTGCTAATGTCGATACGTACGAACTCACTATTGTCACTTACGGTACAGCTTCTGCGTCATTTCTGACCAGATGCCTTAAGCATTTGGTTGAGCAGCACACTCATCAGTTCGCGATTCAGCATGCGTTCTTCGCGATTTTTATGTCGATGACATGCTCACCGGGACGGATAGTAAAAGGGAGTCGAGTAAAAGTAATTCACGATAAAACTATTCAACTGTTAAAATTAGAAGCATTCGAGTTAAGCAAATGGGTTTCGAACAGCCTTGAACTATTGGAAACAGACAATCGTGACCGTGTGCAAGTCATTATCAGAGATAATGCTGCAGATTCGTGGATTCTAGGCAGTGGAATCAGTATCAGGATACATTCCAGTTTCTCTACAAACTTAAAACAGAAGTTCACCTTGTCAAAACGAGTCATACTTTCCGAGATCGCTAAATTATTCGATCCTCTGGGCTTTCTGGATCCAATCATTGTGATCGCAAAACTCATCCTGCAAGATTTGTGACAATTGACCATTCAATGGGATGAATCTGTTCCACAGAACATCCATACTCGCTGGATTGCTTTCAGATCACAGATGGGTAATCTGAATTAACTAAAAATTCCTCGAAGCGTTAAACTCAATGCCCATCAATCAATCGTGAAAGTGCACGGATTTTATGACGCCAGCCAGCGCGCGTTCGGAGCTTGCATATACCTTCGCACCAAGCTGAATTTCAACGACCATCACTCTGAGTTACTGTGCTCAAGATCTCGCGTCGCGCCGCTCAATACGATATATATAATAATCAACAAGTCCAGTTCGAGATTAAGGATTTTCTGCGCAAATTGGAGATTTCATGAAGCTTTATCCCGCCTAATGCACTCCATTTTGGAGGTTTATGGGAGGCAGCCATGAAATCTGCCAAATATCATATGACTCGGATCATAGGCTCATTAACCTTTGAGGAAATGCAAACGACCCTCTGTGAAATAGAGGCGATCCTCAATTCGCGTCCCCTCTTACTGTTAAGCGCCAATCTTAACGACCTAGCACCAACCTAACCTAGCACCGACCTACTTAAGTCCGGGACATTTCTTGGTTGGCACGACTTTGAATGATCTTTCTTGCGTTGACTTGAATGAAAATAGGTTGCTGCCGTGGCAACGCCTAGAGCAAACCCGGCAGCATTTTTGGCGCAGATGGAGTAATATCTTCACTTTCTACAAGCACGAACTAAATGAATGGCTAACAAGGAAATTCAGTTGTCAACTAATCAATTTGTGCTCATAAAGCAGCCGAACCTAGCTCCACTTCAATGGACAATGAAGCTGATCCAGGACGTTCATCCCGGTCTCGACGGCATCGCGCGCATTGCAACTATGAAGACTACCAAGGATTCCTACGTGAACGCCCCACTGTCTAAGCTATCAATATTACCAATCGAAACTTAGTCTATACGTTATTAAGCAATTAGGTTTAAATGCCTTCAACTGTTACTTTTTAAGTATATCAAGCTTCTCTTTACCGTTGAATAAGAATAATTTATTATATTGTTTTTCAGTTTATGTATTCAGATGTCAAGTTTTGATTTTTAGTGCAATGACTAGATGCGATGTTGAGTCGCATCGGAGCAATTTGTATTTTATGTTACATTAAAGAGTTCATACTTGTATGTCACATTGAAAGTTAACCTTTTCAAGGCGGGCGGCGTGTTCGGTACCCTTATCGTTTATGGCGTCTAGTCACATCGCCCGATAAAGAATCGATCAATCCCCGAGATGTTGATTGTTAAACGACGCATGCATCGAGCGTAATCGATCCGGTACATTCAGATCATAATAGCCTCTGATTGTCTCGTCGACATCACATGTCTCGCCTCGCGCTAAATAGTTTTTTATCGCGCTACCGCATTGAGATTTTTTTCGCATCTACTGTGAAATATGTTCGCCCGCATTTGAGGTCTGTTTAAATAAAATTTGGAAAGGGAAAATCTCATTTTTCTCGACCAAATGCCTTCGAAGCAATCATACGGCGAAGCGAAAACGCTTGGAACGGTAATCGCATGGCTGTGCCACCACAAATTCATTTTGCACGCAGCAAGATCGCCAACATTTTTATTAATATATCAATTATTTGTCATGATAATATATATTATCAGATAATCATTTAAATTTTGAAAGCTTTACATTTTTTAGTTTTATCGGGAACAGCTTTAAATTAATAGAGAGTATTAGTCAAATCAACACCTCTAATGATAAAGTTCTTTTACCTTTGGACGTAGTGTCGTTGTTTATAAATGTTCCGGTTGATTTGATTATAAAAGGCATAGAGAAAAGATGGAATATGATTGCGGATAATATTAACGTTTCCTTGAATGAATTATTGCATTAAAATTAGTACTTAATTTCACTTTCTTCACTTTTAAATAAAAAATTTTACAAATGAAGTTTCATCAAATAAATTTGGATAAAATTATCAGGATTTTATTAAAAAATGGTTATCCATTACATTTATTCTTATTACCACTAATAAAAGACTACATAAAAAGTTCGAAATACTGAATAAAAAAGTTGATAACAATAAGAACAAAAATGCTAATGAAACTGAAACATGAAGGTTTTTTATGATGCCTTATGTATTTTATATTAAAAAATCAAACACATAAAAAATTCCTTATATATAAACATGGCATATAAAGAGATAAATAAATTAAAGAAATTCATTTACAAGATGAGCTATCTACTTTGTCTCATGCAAATATTGTATATAGAATTAATTGCATGCATGATGATGCATCATATGTGGGACAAATGGATAGAGTTTAAAGACACACACATTCAAGAATACCACATTAATTGGAACACGACACAGCATTCTGTCATTATGACACAGACGATTTTTATATGAATTTAATTGGAAAAATATAGATATTTTAGATGAAGAAGAATTTCTTCATATGGCTAACGTCGGAAATGATTTTTTATATAAAAAAACAAATTAATGTTTAAATGTCAAACCCAACATAGATTCTTTAGACGCTATTTAAATTTATTTACAAGAATGATGCTTCCTTCTCTTTACTGTCGTTGTCAATTATTATATATTGCTTAGTCTCGTTTGTGTTTGGTTATATGTAAGCGATGTAACCAAAGCAATATTAATAATTTTTATGAACAATCTAACTTTGTGCCTGTATCATGTAAGTTTAATATTTTATTAGGAAATAAATAATAAAGGACTCTTGAGGTTAAAACAATGAAAAAAATTAAAGCGTATAAGAGTTCACGATTAAAATTAGAATAAATAAATATAAATATATTATAATAGGATAAGATGTAAAAATTAAATATATTATATAAATTATATGTTTCGGCATCTTTATTGTGTCCTCTTCAGATAAATAACAATTTAAAAATATAAGACCAAATGACTGCTTCCATGAGACATCGTGAAATCGCCACTTGATTAAAAGATCGAGTGTTGAAATTTATTTCCGATGTTCTAGAGAAATGAGATTAAGACAATTTTAATATTGTCAAATGAAACAAGCAACAACTTCGTCTCAATAAAATCACTTACCATATGGTCTTGGAAATCTTTTTGTAGAGAAATCATCGGTCCAACATTGATATTCAACATAATAATAAATAAATGTATACCATTATACATTTATATATCATTATATAAGGCGTATGACTTTGCTCATGCGGTTTTTTTCCGAAATTCGAGGCTTTATTGTAAAAAACTGGTTATATATTTATGATTCAAAGTATTGTCCATCGCTGGTCACTACTTTTTCCCATCTTTCGGGCAGCATACAAATCCCGTGTCGAAAAAACTGATCATCTTTTGAGGCGATCCATGAATCGATCCAATTTTTTACTTCTTCATAAGATCGGAAGTGCTGGTCAGCCAGGTCGTGTGCCATTGATCGAAACAAGTGATAGTCAGAGGGAGCAACGTCTGGAGAATACGGGTGGGGTAGGACTTCCCATTTCAACGTTTCCAAGTATGTCTTGACCAATTACATAACATGGGGTCGAGCATTGTCACGCTGCAAAATCACTTTATCGTGTCTCTCGTTGTATTGCGGCCGTTTGTCTTTCAATGCTCGGCTCAAACGCATCAATTGCGTTCGATATTGATCGCCTGTGATTGTTTCAGTCGGTTTTAACAGCTCATAATATACTACACCGAGTTGGTCCCACCAAATACAGAGCATGATCTTGGAGCCGTGAATATTCGGTTTGGCCGTCGACGTGGAAGCATGGCCGGGAACTCCCCATGATTTTCTGCGCTTGGGATTATCGTAATGAACCCATTTTTCGTCCCCAGTCACAATGCGATGCAGAAAGCTCTTCCGTCTTTGTCTTTCAAGCAGCTATTCACAAGCAAACAAACATCGTTCAACATCTCTCGGCTTCAATTCGTACGGCACCCAATTTCCTTGCTTCTGAATCATTCCCATCATTTGGCTTTGAGACGTTTTGAAATGGCTGATTGAGTCACTCCTAATGATCGTGCCAATTCTTTTTGATTTTGACAAGAGTCTTGATCTAATGCTTTCAATTCTGCATCTTCTAAAACCTTCTCTCTTCCACCGCTATGCTGGTCTTCGACGTGAAAATCACCGTTCTTAAAGTGTTGAAACCACTTATGACACGTTCTTTCACTAATAGCGGCTTCATCATAAATATTTGAAAGCATTCGATGAGTCTCAACCGCAGATTTTTTCATATTGAAGCAGAAAATTAAAACCTCCCGCAAATGACAAGAATTTGGCTCGTAAACTGACATTTTCAATCGAGAATAACTTTATGATGCAGACACAAATCGACTAATGTTTCTATGGTATTGTGTTGACAGATGCCCAAGTTTATTATATGACGCTTATGACCTATTAGGTGTTGAAATTAATTCGTAGCGTTTTTATGAATGTTATTTATTTCACATTAAAAAATACATTAATGAAAGTACCCATCACTTGTAAAACGCTACGAATTAATTCCAACACCTAATATTTATTTCGACCATCACTTATTGCTAAAGCCATTTATAGGAAAACGGCGAAAACAAAGTTATACATTTAATATTATACTATAGAATAGATGGGTCGCCTCAAAAGATAACATTTTTTCGACGCGAGATTCGTACGCTGCCCGAAAGTGGGAGAAATGGGAGAAAGTAGTGGCTAGTGATGGACAATACTTTGAATCATAAATGTATAACCAGTTTTTTACAATAAAGCTTCGAATTTCGGAAAAAAAACGGCGGAAGCAAAGCTGTACATCTAATAAAATAACTTAATAGACTCCAAAAAATATATCAATCAAATGCCTAATGACGGCCACACTGGGTGGCTAAACATGTGTCTGCATCATAAAGTTATTCTCGATTGAAAATGTCAGTTTACGAGCCAAATTCTCGTCATTTGCGGGAGGTTTTAATTTTCTGCTTTAATATGAAGAAATTTGTGGCTCATCGAATACTTATGATGAGGTCGCTATTAGTGAAAGAACATGTGATGGTTTCAACGCTTCAAAAACGGTGATTTTGACGTCGAAAATAGCGATGGAAGAGAGAAGGTTTTCGAAGATGCAAAATTGAAAGCATTAGTTGATCAAGACTCTTGTCAAAATCAAAAAGAATTGGCACGATCATTAGGAGTGACTCAATCAGCCATTTCAAAACGTCTCAAAGCCATGGGAATGATTCAGAAGCAAGGAAATTGGGTGCCGTACGAGTTGAAGCCGAGAGATGTTGAACGGCGTTTGTTTGTTTGTGAATAGCTGCTTGAAAGGTAAAGATGGAAGGGAATTTTGCATCACATTATGAAAAATGGATTCATTACGATAACCCCAAGCGCAGAAAATCATGGGAAGTTCCCGGCTTCCACATCGACTGCCAAATCAAATATTCACAGCTCCAAGGTCATGCTCTGTATTTGGTGCGACCAGCTCGGCGTATTATGAGCTGTTAAAATCGACTGAAATAATCACAGGCGATCGAACGCAATTGATGCGATTGAGTCGAACTAGTCCCACCAGCTTGAAAGACAAATGACTGCAATACCAGGAGAGACACGATAAAGTGATTTTGCAGCATGACAATGTTCGTTCCCATGTTGCGAAAATGGTCAAAACATACTTGGAAACGTTAAAATGGGAAGTCCTACCCCACCCGCCGTATTCTCCGGACATTGCTCCCTCTGATTATTATGTGTTTCGATCAATGTCACACAGCCTGGCTGATCAGCACTTCCGGTCTTATGAAGAAGTAAAAAATTGGATTATGATTATGATTATGAAAGTAAATTATAATTTTTTTTATAAAGGTAGTTATAATTCGACTTATTTCCGGACTTATACAGCTTTTCTTCTTTCTTCTTGAATTCTGAATTATTTCCCAAAATATTACGAGCGATTTTTCGGGCATCCTGTATATATCCGTACAGCATTTTAGATTTCAAATACATAGCAATATGTATGAATCATCATCAGATACATGTTTAATATCGATGAATATTCGCCTATAAATATGTAATTTATTTACACATCTGACATAATTTGCAATATTATAGCTATATAGCAGATTCGTAATAATATGTGTAAATTATATATCAGATACGTATTTTATTTCCGATAAATTTTTGCTATTGATACGTAATTTACATTATATAATAATAATAATTAAATTTCAAGGCTAATGAGAGTCAGCGCGGAAGTGGTTGTACACAGTTATCGATAAATAAAATTATTTCTTTGTTTTGAAGTCATCCTCAGCAATATTACAATTGAATTTTGTCTAATTCGATCAAAAGCGGTCTGTCCAAAATGAGTCACTCTCAGATTTCCAAAACTGTAGTGGTTTCTCGAACAGAGCACATATTAAGCTTTTGAAATTTGATTATGCGACAATTCACATCAATAAAATAATGATATGTGTCACGAACATTTATAACAAAGACAATTTTAATACATCTGTATGGGACTGTGTCATATATGTCATATATGTCTAAATATTCGATACAAGATTCTCCTTCCGCGTTGACTCTCATTAGCCTGAATTTATTTATTATTGTTATTATAAATATAGAGAATCCGTCTAAAAGTATTGGTGCAATGTCTGAGATTACAGACGAATAAAAAAAAATATTTTATTGAGATCGTGTACCCGGAAGCGCTCCGAATATTAGCGAACGCTAATACCGTATTACGATTGTTCGTACCTGTGCTCGCAAATTTTCTGTGCTTGCCCATGCATCCCCGCGCGTTATCGCTCATTTGTTTTCTTCATATCAACGGTTGTTTATGTCACTCGAAATCATTCGTATATAATATTTTGGATATTATATATTACACATTATGCTAAGAAATTTGAAGTTTCACGGCATAATATTAACGTAACTGCTAATGTCATTTACGATGTTAAGTGTCTGACATTTCTGATATCAAATTTTATAAAAGAAACGATGGATTGTTGTACCAAATGGTAAGTAATTGCGTTTTATACATATTTGTCATGCGTTTTTTTCATATTATTTATAATTGAAATTTTTTATGAATTTAAATTCTTATATATAATATTATTTTATACAGATTTATAATATTATTTTGTACAGATTTCTAAAAGAATACAAGGCTGACAATATATTTTGATTGTTACATGCATGTCTATGGAATAATAACGTGCATGGTTTGTAGGATTTAGTTCATTATAGATTAAGGAAGGAAAACGATAAAGATATTTTTGTGATATCTCCAATATCCACAGATATAGATATTCTCGTAAGTACAATTGTAAATTTAATAATCATTTTCAAATTTAAAAATCTTTTTTCTAATTACGATTATTTTGACGGAATTAGGATAAAGTTCGAATCACACCAGCTCCTAAATTGTATTATCTCGCTTAAAAATTCAATTATTGTATTTATATACTTTCTTACGGGTTTTAGAGCTATATGGTATTGCAACGCTACTTCATTATATTCGTGACATAAAGCGTTATAGGAGTGTGTTATTTACATAAAAAAGTCGTGATATCTTTACTATCCTTATAAAAAATTGTGCATGAATATGTAAATATAAAAAAAAAAGAAAAATGTATGAACATATATGGACATATTTCATATATAATTATATATGAACACGCATAAATGCGTTCATAAACATATATAATTAACATATATATGAAATATGTCCATACATGTTCATATATCTTTCTTTTTTTTTGTAAAACTACTTTTTAATGTAATAGAAATAATGTAATAGTAATGTAAAAACATAAAGAATAATTAATGGGATAATATTTATTTGTTTTAAAAAGAAACAAGTTTGAAAAAAATGTAAAAAAAATTGCTGATACATAATTATGCATAATTTTATATACATATAATTATACATAAGGAATTTTTTACATTTTTTTAAACTTGATTTTTTCTAGAACAAATAGAAAATTACTCTATTAATTATGTTTAATATTTTCATTACTACTATATTATTTCTATTATACTAAAAAATAATTTTATAAATAAAAAAGCATGTATCATGAACATATTTCATGTAATTATACATGTTTATGAATATTTATGCGTGTTTATGCATTTTTATACATATTTATACATGTTTATACATGAAAAATTTTTTATTGATATTTTTCAACGTATTTAACAGCAGAATTACTCTTTAAATCTCGTGGATTAAAATCTCACTTGAAAAGAGATTGAAAATATAGCTCTTGAAAAAAGAGTGAAAATGGTCACTCTTATTCAGTATTTTCATTCTTTTTTCAAGATAACCTAAATTTTCAGGATTTAAACTCCATATCAGATTTTAAATTTAAACTATTCTCTTGCGACTTAATGTGATATTTCAGACACGAATCTTTTTCGAGAAAATATCTCTCTCTATCAAAGATGTTTACATTTTCTCAATTGAAATCATGTCTGTACTCCAATCTATGTTTTGTGATTACCGATGGATTATCGGTTTTCTTATTTATTCCGGTATTCAGCAATTCTAGTTTTTGTCTCGTCTACGTATGAGACTCCCTATCGAGCAAATCTTATATATCGCATTCTTATTACAGTCATATGACAGTACATCCTTTTGAGATTTGATGATCCCATCAAGTTTATTCATACTATTAGGTGTTGGAATTAATTCGTAGCGTTTTTTTAATGAAAGAATGTTATTTATTTCACATGAGCATTAAAAAATACATTAATGAAAGTACTTCCCATCACTTTCTACTACTTTTGACCATCTTTCGGGCAGTGAATGAATACCGCGTCGGAAGAACTGTTCATCTTTAGATGAAATCCAGGAATCGAACCATTTTGTACAATCTTCGTAAGATGTGAACTTCTGCTCGCACAAGCTATGAGCTAATGATCGAAACAAGTGGTAGTCGCTAGGTGCAATATCAGGAGAATACGGCGGGTGCGGTAGCACTTCCCATTTAAGTGTTTCCAGGTATGTTTTTACCGGTTTTGCAACGTGTGGGCGAGCATTGTCGTGCAGCAAGATGACTTTATCGTGTCTTTCGAAGTACTCCGACCGTTTTTGCTTCAATGCACGGCTCAAGCAGTTTTAGCAGTTCGTAGTATATGACACCCTTCTGATCCCACCAAATACAGAGCAGGAGCTTTGAGCCATGGATATTGGGCTTTGCCACTGATGTTGATGGTTCGCCGGGCTTAACCCATGACTTTCTGCGCTTTGGATTGTCATAATGGATCCACTTTTCGTCACCGGTAACAATCCGATGCAAAAAACCTTTTCTTTTCTGCCGTTGAAGCAGCAGTTCGCACGTGAGAAAACGTCTCTCATATCCCTTGGTTTCAATTCATATGGGACCCAATGTCCTTCCTTCTGGATCATGCCCAAACTTTTAAGACGTTTTCCTATTGTTGAGAAGTCAACTTCCAATGACGTAGATAATTCTTTAAGTGTTTGACATGAGTTTTCATTGAGCAGTGCCTGCAAATCGTTATCTTCAAATTTTTTCGGCTGATCAGGTCGCTCCTTGTCATCCAAGTCGAAATCACCAGCTTTAAAACGTGCAAACCACTTCCTACACGTTTGCTCAGCCAGAGCATGTTCACTATACACATCCACTAAAATACGATGAGCTTCAGCTGCACTTTTGTTCATATTAAAGTAATGAAGCAAAACTCCCCGCAAAAACACTTTATCTGGCACAAATTTTGACATATTCAATGAATTATACAGTATTGTTATTTATGATTTCAAGAAAGATTATGTACGGCAAATGACGTCCTATGATAGATGTTTACAATGTATACAGAACTATAGGTAACAACGAAATAGTGTACTGCTTGTGCCATCTCTTGTAAAACGCTACGAATTAATTCCAACACCTAATAAATTATACAAGTTTAACATTTAAATTTTTAGTGATATTTTTTAATTTCCTATATAGATGTAGAAAGATCGAAATTGTAAACCACGCAGTTATCTCCTCATTCTTTGTATTGTGGAATCTACTTGCTTGAGTGTCTTATATTTCAGTAGAGATCTTAATCGAGAATTTATCATGTTAAAAATAAACTTCATGGGATAATCATTTTCTAAAATAGTATTAACAATAAAATTCGAATTCCCTTTCATGATACTTCGGATGTGATAATAATACTGCTCTATCTACAACGCTTATTAAAACATCTCTCTTTTGTGAAAGTGGGTGGAAAGGTAAAAATCTGAAATAGAAAAGATTGGTTTATGGTACATATTAAATTCTATTGCCATTAATATTAAGGATTGTGACATCCAGAAAATTTAATTTATCTCCTCCAATTTCAAGATAAATTGTAACGTAGGATATGAAGCGTTAAAAGTTTCAACAAATTTATCGATAAGATTGTGAGGTACCGCAGTAACAATGTTATATATATATCTAAAAAAGAAGAGTAGCTCGGTTCCAAACCTCTCCAACGAATTCACCTCAAGATCTTGCATAATAATAAATGTAATATAATATAAATTGTATAATTTAAAATGTATAATATATAATATTTAATATTCAAGTTTATGCACATTTTCGCTACAATTCAATTCTTATGCACTTTTGATGTATTGTATTTTAATGCAATTTTAAATCGATGCAGTTTTATGCTGCTATGCAATAAAATAAAATTAAATAATTGCAATAAAATAAAATTATAAACAATAAAATAATTATAATAATGTTATATATTTTAATATGAAGAAGAATAAAAATTTTTGAAATTTTTAGAAATTGTTTGATTCTGTTAAATGTAAGTCAAAATAGTGTTACGTCCTACAAACGCCACGATTATTTTCTTCGGCTCAATGTCACGATCATGATTGACGTCTGCGAGACTCGAATGGAGCCTTCTGATAATGGTCTGACAGAATTGAAAAGAGGGACCGGATAGATTCCGCGAAAACTCGTAAATGCTAATCAACCCGGAAGGAATAACAACCTTAATGCAGGCCCGAAAAGAAACAAGGTTGCAAAAGACATTATAAATGCACCGAAGTAACGCAATAGTAAAAATTTAGGCTTTGTCATCTGAGACTGAAAATATTTCTAGAAAAGCATATTTAAGCATCATAAGCACGTTAGACGAAGAAGTTGAGGTATCAACCTTTGCGCCTCAAACCCCTCAATGAATTATTTGATAACGATAGTTCAAGCATTGAGATGCATGATAATCAAAACGAAATTGTAAATGCACAAAGTTATCTTACCTATCCAAGGGATATCCAAATCCATTTCACAAATTGTCAGCAATAAATAGATTAGAACACCAAATATCTACAACAGATGATCGACTTATAAATACGCGACAATACAGATTCTGCAAATTCATAAAGAAGAAATAAAGATAGATAGATAAACTGTTAGAAGAAGGCATCGTAAAACCTTCTCACCGTATAATACGCCTATATGGATAATTCCTAAAAAAGAGGATACAAAGGGAAACAAACGGCGGAGAATGGTATAAGATTTCCAAGCTTAAACGAAAAAACTCTTGAGGAACTTAACGTACCCGTTACCTAACATTATCGGTATTCTGGATCAATTAGGCGAAACGCAATATTTCTCAGTATGCGATTTAGCGTCCGGATTTCATCAAATAAGGATGTCCTGTTGACAGCCATATAATTGCATTTACAACTCCTTTTGGTCATTACGAATTAACCGAATGTCTTTCGGATTAAAGAATGCACCCGCTACTTTTCAACAATTAATGGATTTAATATTATCAGGATTGCAAGACGAAGAACTATTTGTGTATATGGATGACATTGTCATCTACGCTACTTCATTAGAAGAACACGAAAGAAAGTATAAT
The DNA here is from genome assembly GCF_000204515.1 of Acromyrmex echinatior. Next base: position 28,403 of record NW_011626805.1, on the reverse strand, counting down.
TTGTTGATAGAGCGATTACGCAAAGCTGAAATTACAGCCTGACAAATGCGAATTCTTGAATACCGAACTTCACTTATTTGGAGCATATAATTAGTAAAAAAGGATGGAGTTAAAATCGAGCCGAAGAAATTAGAAGCAGTAAAGCAATTTCCAAAGTCCAAAACGTCGAAAAATATCAAACAATTTTTTGGATTAGCAGGATATTACCGAAGATTTACTAAATTTTTCAAGATTAACCAAACCCCTCATCATTTTGTTGAAAAATGACATTAAATTTGAATGGACAATAAATCAAGATTTCTTCCAAGCATTAAAGGAGAAATTGTGCGAAGAACCTGTCTTGCAATATCCCGATTTTTCCAAACCTTTTATATTAATTATTGATGCTTCCGGAATAGCAATTGGAGGCATCTTATCACAAGGAGAAATAAATAAAGATAGACCGATAGCATACGCTTCGCGAACACTGACTGAAATAAAATACAATATTTATGAGAAGGAAGCTTTAGCCATAGTATATTATGTCAAGCATTTTAGACTTTATCTATATGGATGGAAATTTACTTTAGTTATGGACCACGAACCTCTTCTCTATAAAAATGCATCTGACGCAACATGCGAATACTATGATGGAGATTAAAATTAGTTGAATACGATTACGACGTGGTATATAAAGTAGGTAAAACTAATGTAAATGCCGATGCATTGTCACGAAATCCAGTAGACCTTGAAGAAGCGAACTGCAATATAATTAATCACCACAAGCCTTTGAACCTTAACAATCCAAAAGATGCAGAAACAATTTCTAAAATGCTAGAGGAATCAGGTAAGGAAGATGAATAGGACGAAGATTTTAAATTATATTTGATTGATGATGAACCGCTTGAAGACTTATTTCCAGATGATCATCCACCTGAAGAGGATACGAATTCAGCATCTCTTACATGAAAGGAGATAGAGAAACCACAAGAGCCACAAACTATGGAAAAGGCTATAACGCACAATATCTCTCAAAGTGCACAATAAAATGCAGACTCGAAGCCAAGCAGCAAAAAATAGAAATGCCCAGCAGGATAAGTTACTTCGAGATTTCTCACAAGTAAATAAGACGAAAAGAATAAAAAACAGAAATGACTCATTGGACGGAGAAGGCGATGCAGAAAGCGACAGTGAACAGAAAAATCAAGAAAAGAAAGAATTTGAAGGACATAAAATTCAGAAATTAAAAGGAAAAACAGGGCCTATTATTGTTAACGATCAAATAATCAAAAACAATATTCTCGATTCTCGCGATCTATTATTTTTGCGGAAGGATAACGTTGCATACTTTGTCGACACCAATAGGAGACTGTTGGACTCAGGCTCAAAAAACTGTTTGAAAGAAACGAGATCCCTTGCTTAGAAGATCTCGCTCTAGGAAAAGCCAAAGTCGTAAAATACAAAAAATACTACCATTTAGCCTTGCTTATTAGCAAAAGGCAACCGACGATGACCTTCACCCAGATTTCCGCCGTAATAAAAGATTTACGATCTGTCACTGAAGAATTAAAATTAGAAACTATTAGCATTGCTAAAACCGATCATGTTAACAATGTGCCATGGAGCAATATCAAAACCGCATTGCAATTA
>NW_011626796.1:282609-302841 GCF_000204515.1 Acromyrmex echinatior | reverse complement strand
TATATATATATATATATATATATATATATGGGGCATTCTTTGTCAAGTCGGCCATCCACCGTTCTAAAATTATACTTGACGTTAATTATTGCGAGCATTGCAAAATAGTACAGGACTTTTCTCTCAGTTTAGTCCACTCTGCTCGGGACGAGTGTGGCCGTATATTCATGACACCCTGTATAATTATATATATTATTTACTTTTTATATATTATTACATGTTTATGTATATTTTTTCTCATATCCTGTAGTTTTTATTTAAAAGCAAAGCAAAAATTGTTCTTCCAATTATTTTTCAATTCTTAATATTTTCTAATATGTCGAACAGCGATTGTAAAAAAGAAGGACATATATAGACATTTTATATGTACATATAATAAAAAAGAATTTCAGATACCGTTCAGGAAAAGTATTGAAAAATATTCTTTTATACAAATTCAGATAACTTAGAATTAATATAAAATAATAACGATGTATGTTTCGAATAAACGTTTCTTACTTACAACAATGATGAACACTTAATTCGTAAGTATTTGATTAAGTAAGTATTTGATTACAATTTGATATTATTTGCGAAATAAGTAAGTTGTGAATGAAGTTGACTGTTGACATACATAATGGCCGGGCATTTGCGCCCGTGTCCAATTTCAGCATTTTGCCTGATATATAGGAATAAAAGAACTTTAGAAAATATGATGGGAATAAATATAATCAATGTGAATATTACGGTGAGCGAATAATACAGCGTGCAGATTAGAATTAAGATTAGAATTAAATGTAGGATATAAGTATTTAAACAATAAGATTGGAAACAAGACTGTTTATGTTAAATAACATTACTTTAAATAGCGCCACTACGGTCTGAATGTTGAGATGTTAAACTATTATATAAATTCATTTAAATAAATTAATTTCAGAAATGATAATTGCGTGCTGATATGGTTGTTGGATTTTCAACGCAATCAATCTGAAATATTAATAATTCCCTCAAATTTCCCAAATATAATCTTAAAAAACTGTAATGAACTTATTGCGAAAAATATTGTCTCGGCCAGGAATCGAACCCGGATCTCTTGCTTACTTAAGTGTTTAATAGTTGTTTATTTAAATTTTTTAATTTTGTTTTGATACATCCTTAATTCTTTGTGCTAACCCTTGAAAAAATAATGCAATTTGGATTTCATATTTTAATTTTGTACAACAGAGTTTTGTACAATAAAGTTTTTTGTTTCAAGGTTACATATATGATGTGAATTGAGTGAAACAACAATGTTTAAAGATTATAATGTAGTGTCATTGATATCAGATCTTTTATATACTTGATATATATCATTCAAATTAAGTATAATTTTAATTTATGGGATTTTAACTTGGTAGCAAATATTCAAAAATAGATTTAATTTTTTTAAATTAGATATACTATTATTTAAGTTGTAATTCTTAATTAGGGTTCATATATATGATTTGGATTGAATGAGGCGATAATTTTTAAAGATTATAATTTAGTGATTTAATGATCCTTATTGATATCAAATCTTTTACATGCCTAATACATATCGTACAAATTAAGTAGAATTTTTATTTATGGGACCTTAATAGATACAAAAATACGTACCACTTATTATCATTATATATTTTAATTTAATAAAATTTCAATTTAGAATAAAGAATATATATAAAATAGGACTCCTAATAATTAAAAATATAATACAGATTTAAAGGGGCTACTTTGGAGTCAGCGCGGTAAGAGGTGTGCAATCTACACTTACATAATCATTAATAGTATAATGTATTTTAAAAGATGTTAGTTTGAACGTTTCGGCTATCGGTTTTAGCCATCTTCGGCAAATACATAATTAATATATTAACAAAGAATATCTTCTATCTAGTCGGAAAGTGAGAAAAGCACAAAAAAGTTGCCTGTCTTCTTGTACTCTAACAAGTGATTGCGTTCTAATAAAGTTATTAAAAGCAAAAATTACGTAAAGTTAACATTGAAATTGTACAAAGAAAATGCTTACTTCAATCCCATATAACACTGCGGTTAAGTATATTACAATATTAAGTAAATGAAAAAGATTTGTATAAAACATGTTGTGATGAAACTTAAAAATCGTCAAAATGTATCGAATGTTCTTAATTGTTTCACTGTCTACGAATGTAATAAACAAGATGTTTTTAAGATAGATACTGAAAGGACATAGAACGATGTTGTTATTGTGTGAGTTAAATCTAAATTTATTTACATTTATTAAGAATGTCATTAAATGTACGATCTAAACCATCTGTGTCTTTTTGTAATTGAGATCATTTATTTGTCGTTTTATATTTATAATTTCTGAAATCAATCCTTTGTTAAAATATCTTTCTTCAGAATTTCTGTATTTTTGTATTGTCCCAATAAATTTTGTGACAGTGATGCAAAGCGTGAACATTCAGTGATAACAGCCTAAGAATTAGGACCTTTACGTAAATTACTTTTACGTTCTGTTACTCTAGTAATTAATTTCCTTTTCGTTTGACTCACGTAGGATGCATCACAATCTTTACAGTTTATTTTATAAACGACGATTTATTTTTGTTCTTTGGACGTCAGATCTTTATGAACTTTTACAATTATATTTAATTTATTCAAATTGAAAAAGACCGTTCTATGTACATCACCATTAATTACGTTTTAATATTTATCTGAAATAAAACGTAGAAAAAAAACAGCATAAGAAACCACAGCACAAGTTATAGTTTGTGATATTTAATTATTATTCCATTAATTAACATTAAACGTTTCGGCCACAATCTGGCCATCTTCAGTAATTCAATAATATTCTTAAAACGCAGAGTTACATCTAGTTGACATTAAATTCAACAATCTGGTGTTGTACTTAAATAAACGTTTTCTTTTCTATGTGAAGATGCTTTATACAATAATGTTACAACGCCAATTGTCATATCACGTAAAGTGTAGAACAAGAATTTCCAGATTCTAATTTAAAATAAATTTGTATATCATTAATATCTTCTAGTCGGAATATAAAGGAATAGAATCGTTACCTGTTTACAGCAAAAAACTAAACGATGAATCTCAAGTACCTCCTTTGCACAATTAGAATTTTGTCGTGACATTGTGTGTTGTTATTTGTCATATCATGTATTTTTACCACTATTTATATATAATATATGAGTCAACAGTTTAGAAAGTTCTAGAATTATTTATTAAAAGAAAGAGAGATCTTTCTAAAGAAGAGGAAGATAAACATCAGGCAAACCTTCCGTGTCACTTTGCTTATTGATACCCTTTGGATTTTTATATGTATCATTTCTGAAATTCTTCTTTTTATTAATGATTGTTCTGTATCTAAAATTCTTATCCCAATCCAATTCATGAATCTCATTCAAACGGTGACATGAAACCACAGAAATTTCGGAAGAGGATTTTTTTATATCAGCCTTATGTTCTTTTATAGTACGAGTTTTTAATTTCCTTTTAGTTTGGCCAACATAAGACGATTCACAGTTTAAACAATTAATTTTATAAACTACTCCACAATGGTTATCCTTAGGCAAAGAATCCTTATCCGTCTTTATAAATGTATTCATTTTATTCATAGGTTTATAAGCTATATTAAAACCATGAACATGTGAAAGTTTTTTAAATTTTTCAGATACTTTGCCCAAATATGGTATCGTGAAAAATTTTTTCTTTGAATTAACTTTAGAATCACATTATTGATTTCATCGCGATTTTTATCTAAATTAGTTCTACTTTCTAATGTTTTTATCCTATTTTTTATTGTTGAAAATATGAATTTCAGAGGATAACCATTACTTAAAAGCGTTTAAATTAAATCAGAGATGTTTTTTTTATGAGATTTAGGATGGGATAAAAGTAAAATTCTATCAAATTGCCCAATGATTACACCCCTTTTATGTACTAATGGATGATTCGAAAAATAGTTTAAATATTTCCCAGAATTGGTAGGTTTTTTATAAATATCGAAGATGATATTTCCTTCATGTCTCATTAATTTAACATCTATATTCTAGAAAATTTATCGCCAAAGTCAACAGTAAATCTAAGCCTTTCATGACATGAGTTAAACAATTCTAGAACTCCTTCAATCTTTTCTTTACAGCTAGCACAATGTCATCCACATAACGAAAATAAAAAGATGAAATAATATTACTCGCGGTAATAATTTCTTTTTCTAAATCTTGTAAAACTATGTTCGCTAATATAGGGGATGAAGGAGAGTCCATTGGCATGCCAAAAATCTGTTTAAATATTGCTTTAATAAACTCATGTAAAGGAATCGAAGTCTTATTTTCAATAAAATTCCACCTACGTTCAATGCTTTTTAATTCAGTCGGAATGTTCGTGTACATAGAGACCACGTCAAATGATATAATACTAAAATTTTTATCGATTACCTTACCATTGAGTTTATTTACTAAATCGAAACTATTTTTTACATAACTAAAATTTTTTTATTATTATTGTTAATGATTTCTTTTAAGAAGGTCACCAGTGGATAAAAAGCACTGTTAATATAACTGACAATTAATCTTAGAGGATGACTTTCCTTATGAATTTTTGGCAGTCCATAATAACTCGGAAGTTCGCCGTCCGACACATACAATTTTTTGTATAAATTTAAATCAATGTACCCCTTGTTTTTCCAATTTTTTAGTAAATTACCAATTTCCACAGTTATTTTATTAGTAGGATCTTTATTTATTAAATTGTATGTAGTCTGATCATTGAGAATCTCATACATTTTTTCTTTGTAATTATCTCGACTCATAATTGCAATGGTATTGCCTTTATCCGCTCTAATTAGAATATCCGGATTTTCTGAGATGAATCGCTAACCTCCCTTACACCTTCATATATAATTGTATTTTCACCAGATTTAATGTCACAATTCTTAATCGATTTAAGAATTTGGTCTGTTTCATTCCTAACATTTTTACGTATTTCATCGTCAATTCTAAAAAGATTATGTTCAACGTGTTTGATGAACTCACTGTAATTCTGTCCTTACTAACCACGTTGTTAGGTAAATTGAAATGCTGACCCAATTGTAATACGACCATGGCTTTTTCTGAAATTGCAGCATTACTAAGATTTCTCAGCCATTGTTCGTTAGTATTCAGTATATCAAATTTTGCATTAAATCTATCAGGATTAATATTAATACTATAAGATGGATGAATTGTATTAGAATTCGTAGTTTTAGTTGAAACTATTTTTAATTTTAAAGGTGCAAAAAAGATATCACCATTCATCTCAGAGTCCACAAATTGCGTAATATTATTATAGTTAATACTCTTGATATTCAATCTTTCTTGGCGAATATATTTAGCACTCAAATTAGTGATTTTATTAGCAATTCTATTTTATTCTTTTCATCACATAATGTCAAAGTTAATTTCCTGTCTTCTCAAGAAAGAACGAGCTATGTTGTTAGGTACAATTTTTTCTATTTTTCTACACATGTAGAACAATTCAGATTTTGTTTGCCCAAGATAGGCGTCTTGTAATTCTATACGCAAATATTTGAAGATAATAAATAAAATTAATTCAAAGAAAAAATTTTTCACGATACCATATTTGGGCAAAGTATCTGAAAAATTTAAAAAACTTTCACATGTTCATGGTTTTAATATAGCTTATAAACCTATGAATAAAATGAATACATTTATAAAGACGGATAAGGATTCTTTGCCTAAGGATAACCATTGTGGAGTAGTTTATAAAATTAATTGTTTAAACTGTGAATCGTCTTATGTTGGCCAAACTAAAAGGAAATTAAAAACTCGTACTATAAAAGAACATAAGGCTGATATAAAAAAATCCTCTTCCGAAATTTCTGTGGTTTCATGTCACCGTTTGAATGAGATTCATGAATTGGATTGGGATAAGAATTTTAGATACAGAACAATCATTAATGAAGAGAAGAATTTCGGAAATGATACATATAAAAAGTCAAACAAGAGGTATCAATAAGCAAAGTGACACGAAAAGCTTGCCTGATGTTTATCTTCCTCTTCTTTAGAAAGATCTCTCTTTCTTTTAATAAATAATTCTAGAACTTTCTAAACTGTTGACTCATATATTATATATAAATAGTGTGTAAAATACATGATATGACAAATAACAACACATAATGTCACGACAAAAATCTAATTGTGCAAAGGAGGTACTTGAGATTCATCGTTTAGATTTTTTGCTGTAAAACAGGTAACGATTCTATTCCTTTATATTCCGACTAGAAGATATTAATGATATACAAATTTATTTTAAATTAGAATCTGGAAATTCTTGTTCTACACTTTACGTGATATGACAATTGGCGTTGTAACATTATTGTATAAAGCATCTTCACATAGAAAAGAAAACGTTTATTTAAGTACAACACCAGATTGTTGAATTTAATGTCAACTAGATGTAACTCTGCGTTTTAAGAATATTATTGAATTACTGAAGATGGCCAGATTGTGGCCGAAACGTTTAATGTTAATTAATGGAATAATAATTAAATATCACAAACTATAACTTGTGCTGTGGTTTCTTATGCTGTTTTTTTTCTACGTTTTATTTCAGATAAATATTAAAACGTAATTAATGGTGATGTACATAGAACGGTCTTTTTCAATTTGAATAAATTAAATATAATTGTAAAAGTTCATAAAGATCTGACGTCCAAAGAACAAAAATAAATCGTCGTTTATAAAATAAACTGTAAAGATTGTGATGCATCCTACGTGAGTCAAACGAAAAGGAAATTAATTACTAGAGTAACAGAACGTAAAAGTAATTTACGTAAAGGTCCTAATTCTTAGGCTGTTATCACTGAATGTTCACGCTTTGCATCACTGTCACAAAATTTATTGGGACAATACAAAAATACAGAAATTCTGAAGAAAGATATTTTAACAAAGGATTGATTTCAGAAATTATAAATATAAAACGACAAATAAATGATCTCAATTACAAAAAGACACAGATGGTTTAGATCGTACATTTAATGACATTCTTAATAAATGTAAATAAATTTAGATTTAACTCACACAATAACAACATCGTTCTATGTCCTTTCAGTATCTATCTTAAAAACATCTTGTTTATTACATTCGTAGACAGTGAAACAATTAAGAACATTCGATACATTTTGACGATTTTTAAGTTTCATCACAACATGTTTTATACAAATCTTTTTCATTTACTTAATATTGTAATATACTTAACCGCAGTGTTATATGGGATTGAAGTAAGCATTTTCTTTGTACAATTTCAATGTTAACTTTACGTAATTTTTGCTTTTAATAACTTTATTAGAACGCAATCACTTGTTAGAGTACAAGAAGACAGGCAACTTTTTTGTGCTTTTCTCACTTTCCGACTAGATAGAAGATATTCTTTGTTAATATATTAATTATGTATTTGCCGAAGATGGCTAAAACCGATAGCCGAAACGTTCAAACTAACATCTTTTAAAATACATTATACTATTAATGATTATGTAAGTGTAGATTGCACACCTCTTACCGCGCTGACTCCAAAGTAGCCCCCTTAAATTTGTATTAATAAAATTTTTTTGCAGAGCACACATCCACTACGCTCTTTTACTTGTTTTTTTACAAGGTAAATGTATTTGATATGTATACTGATATTTCATGTTTTTTGTAGTATTTAATGTCTTCTTATAAACAGTATGTGAATTAATCAATTTAGTACACATTTTTTTCCGAAGAACCGAAGAATACGTATTCTTAGCACTTTTTTCTGTTTTTTAAAAGGGTAAGCTTTGTACTAATATCATGTATTTTATAGTATGTTTTAATATTTCCTTAAAATTTATTTTTCAGTTTATTAAAATTTTTTCTCGCAAAACATATATTTGTAGCGTTTTCTTACCTCTTTTAAACAGATAAATTTATATGCTAATATCATTTTTAATGTTTAACATGTTTCTATTTATAGAGAATATAAATTAATTACATTAGTACATTTTTTTCGAAGATTTTTAATTGTAACATCAGAAAAGTCACTCACTCGTTACTTACTATGAGTTGAAACGGTCACTCGTTACTGAAAAAAAATAACTCATTAATTGTAACGCATTACTTTTTATTCATTATTCGTTTTACTCATTGTTACTCATTACAAATAAATGTAAAATAAGTTTCTTTCCTTTTCAGTAAGTAAACGCGTAATGGTAAAATGTTACCTTTCTAAGCTTAATACAAAATTAGTGTAGTCAGTAATAGTTGCAACCATAAAAAAACTGCAACGTGATTATCAAGTCGCTTTTATAAACGACTGTAACGATAAAATTTACAGCGTTTCTTCTCATCCCTGCATTTTTAATACAAATATATTAATATAAAATGTTTAATTAATTATTCAGTCAGATGTTTCATAAAATAAGAACCATGGAAAGATTCTTAACTATAGAGATTTATACTTTTGATGGTTTGTTTATCAGTATTTTAAATATAACGAGCAAGTATTAGCCAATAAAATAATTTGTAAAGCATATGAAATTAAATTTAAATTTAATTATAAAACCTAACTATGAGTGCAGACATAAGTTACGGTTCGAATTACTCTTTTCGTTAACTTTTACTTAATTTAATTTTTTTTCAATCTGTAATTAATTCTTAACATAGACCTGCGGCATACGTACTTATTTTCCTGCTACATTTCCTGTAACCTTCGGAAGATTTAGCGGTCACTTATCACACGTTAAAAAGTTATTAAAAATGAAATAGAGAATTCAACTCCAATAACATTAACGTCATACATATCGAGGTCATGACCCTGACTATCGAAATGTTTTGGCAGTCGTTCATTGATTATTAAGAAAATATTAAAGTTAAAATGGACAATTCACCTCCGATGACCTTGATCCATCCCATACGTTGTGAAGGTCATCATACTAAATCACTTTCAGAAGGTTGTAGCAATTGCACGTTACAAAGTTATTAAAAATAAAAAATAGAGAACTGCTACTTCGATAATGTTGACCTTTACATATATTGTCAAGGTCATGAACCTGAATAACCATCGAAGGATTTTGGTAGTTGCTCGTTGATTATTAAGAAGTTATTAAAATAAAAATGGGGAATTCACTTCCGATGACCTTAACCCTCCCACACATTATGAAAGTCACATCAAACAATCTTCGGAAGGTTGTAGCAGTCACTTACCACGCGTTACAAAGTTATTTAAAAAGAAAATAAAATGACCTCGACTCATATTGTCAAGGCCATGACTTTGACAATATGAATGACCATCGGATAGTTTTAGCAGTCGATCGTTGTCCGTTAAAGAATTATTAAAAAGTAAAGTAAAAAGGTTGAGGTTGTCATCTGTCGACTGAAGTTCGAGACGTAATCCATAAACCAGGCAACGTCGACGACGTTAATAACAATAACGTTTTTTGAAATTTGAACAAAATTTAGAACTTGTTGTAATATCTCCGTTCGTAGGGAGATATTACAATAGAAAAAAAATAAATGCACTTTCATTATATAATTTGGCAAGTTATCGATTGACCATATATAGAATTTTATCGGCACAGCTATTATTGAGATATAATAATCGAGATTTCGGAAAATTTACTGCTCCGCGTGAAAATACTCAGTACACTGAGAAAAAAGTACAGACAATTTTAATAAATATTTAGTTCAATATTATCAACTAAACATTTACTATAAATAAATATTCGTTCAGTAAAATGAATGATTGTTAAATCAAATTAATGTTCCTTATATTATCAAATAAATATGTCTTTATATTTAATAAATATTTAATTGGCAGTATTCAACTAAATATTTATTAAAATTGACTATATTTTTTAAAATTTAAGAAAAGAAGAGCATAAAAACCATCGCACAAGATATTGTTTGTGATATTTAATTATCATTACATTAATAAAATATTAGACGTTTCGGCCACAATCCGGCCATCTTCAGTAAATTCACAATATTCTTAAAACGCAGAATTACATATAGTTGACATTAAATTCAACCGTCGTGTAATATAATTATATACAAGTATAAACATGTTCTTTCACCGTGTGAAGGTGCCTCGTATAACAATTGCAGCGTCAATTGTCAAATTATGAAAAATGTAGAACAAGAATTTCCAGATTCTAATTTAACAAATTAACCTATCATTAATATCTTCTAGTCGAAATATATGAGAATAGAATCGTTACCTGTTTTACAGCTAAAGATCATTGTTCCAAAATTGCTTAAAAAGTGAAATTCTAAAAAAATGTATTTAATATGAATCACATCGAAATAGAATAAAAGTAACGTAGCTGATATAAAGCGAATAATTGCCTTAAAGTGGTTTTAAAGATCATTGTTCCAAAATTGCTTAAAAAGTGTTGTTATAAAGAAATACATTTAATTTGAATCACTCCAAAATGGATTGAAAGTTACATAGCGTTTATAAATTAATACATTGCATTCCTCTAAAGTGATTTTAAAGATCACTGATCCAAAATTGCTTAAAAAAATGTTACATTACTGTTTCAAAGTGATTAACTACATTACGTGGTTTTATGATTCATTGTTCCAAAATTGCTTAAAAAGTGAAATTCTAAAAAAATGCATTTCATTTTAATGCCATCAAAATGATGTGACAGTTACGTATCTGTTAAAGTTAATAACTGCATTGCCTTAAAGTGGATTTAAAGATCATTGTTCCAAAATTGCTTACAAAGTTTTACAAATTTTTTCTAAAAAAATGCATTTACACATATAAAAAATAAGAGCATAAAAAATCACAGCACAAATTATAGTTTGTGATATTTAATTATTATTACATTAATTAAAACATTAAACATTTCGGCCACAATCTGGCCATCCTCAGTAATTCAATAGTATTCTTAAAACGCAGAGTTACATCTAGTTGACATTAAATTCAACAGTCGGGAGTTGTAATTAAATAAACATGTTCTTTTATATGTGAAGATGCTTCATACAGTAATGTTACACCGTCAATTGTCATATCAAGAAAAGTGTAGAACAAGAATTTCCAGATTCTGTTTTACAGCAAAAAAACCAAACGATGAATCTCGAGTATTTCTTTTACACAGTTATATAAATACTCGATAATAATAATTAAATATCACAAACTATAACTTGTGCTGTGGTTTTTTATGCTCTTATTTTTTATATGTGTTAATATTAGAACCACGTTAGTTTCAAAAAATGCATTTAATTTGAATCTCATCAAAATGGATTGAAAGTTACATAGCAGCAAAAAAATGAATCTCAAGTACATCCTTTACACAGATGGAAATTTGTCGTGATATTGTGTGTTATTATTTGTCATATCATATATGTTATCACTATTTATATATATGTTTCAAAAGTATAGATTGTTCTAGAATTATTTATTAAGTGTGAGAGAGATCTTTCTTAAGAAAAGGCAGATAAACAACTATATTTTTTCTCAGTGTACTGTCTCTCTCTAAAACGTTATGCGTTTTCTTAGCGTTAAGATATTACCGCTGTGTCTCTGAATAATTGACCCCAAAAATGGCCATAAATCAGTCATAAGTTAAATTATAGTACTTGCAATCACTTTTTCTCTCAGTGTACAATAAAAAATATTCTAGTATGGGTGTTTTCAGAAAAAATCAGATACCGTTTATTAAACACGGTATGGATTGATATTCCTACAGGATATCTAAAAATAAGTGCCGTTTGAAATAACTTGTTATTTATTGATTTCAAGAAATTATCAAAAAATGTATTAAGTGAATGTGGAACGGTTTCGATCCGAATGAATTTTAATCAAATTGCCTTTTTTCTAAGTGAAGGCGCCAAAATAATGTATATATAAAGGTTACCTCCATTTTTTAAAATAGAATTATATGATTTTTTAAGGTAATATGATATTCCTCTAATTATTCTGCATATAAAAGTATTAAGGTAGAGACATAAAAAAATAGTTTATGAGTCATTTTATATTTTATTATGGCACATGTTGGCATAAGATGTTAAATATCTCGTATATTATCAGTTTTTTATAATCGTATCTTAATATTTTATGACAAGAATAATTAAATGAATCAATTAGTGTAAAAAAAATACATAATTGCTCCAAAAAATATGTAGACAAAATGGAAAATTTTTTTTAAAGGAACAATCATGTGTTTTTTTTAAGAGGAGAAGATGGTATTATGGCATCCCAGTTACATTTTACACAATACTTTTGTCAATAAACAATATTTAAGTTTAATACTTAGCAATTACATTCGTAAAATGTTAAAATGTTGAATCGATTCTGGACTCAAAGTTACGAAATATTTATTATTTAAGATACTATTAATAAAAATGTGAAGACATTGCATAATGATTCGAAAAAAAAAGGATGGTAATATGGCTTTCCATAAAAAGTCTTAAAATATAATATTATAATATTTAAATATAATATTTTATTTAAAAAATAGTATTTGATTACAAAATTAACAAAAAAGGAAAACATTTTTAAATGTATGCAAATGAATATATATACATTCACATAACTTCTGCATATTAGCTGTTCAGTACTAAAAATAGTATATATAATATAAACTATAGATTAATAGTAGAGCTATAATCAATTATCAAATAATTATTTTGATATGAAAACCTCAAAAAAGAAATCGTGAATAATTAGTACCCATAGAGGACCACATAACAAGGGACCATGCTATTATTTAAATTTGCAAACAAATTTGCAAAATATATACAATCACACAAAATATCTATGGCCAAATATATACAGTCACAATATATGTAGTCAAATATATACAGTCAAAATATATATAGTTAAATAAAATGTTAAATAACAAATAACACACTCAAAAATATATTTATGTAATAATATGCAAGTTTAAGAAAAATGAGGAAGTAGGTGTAATTATAAATGCTAAAATATACCTCAGTAATGTTTCAAAATACTTGAAAGTAAATATGCGTTATAATAAGTGCTGGCTATTGAGTATTAATATATTAGCGTTATGGTGTAACGGCGAACTACTGAACAAATAATTCCATAAGTAATCATTAGGATTCGCTATAATAGCGAAAATATTAAAAGAGACCACAATATAAATATACACTGGCCATAATACCATCTTCTCCTCTATCAGTTGATTCATCCCATTATTCTGTTTATAAAAGTATTAAGGTACGATTATCAAAAAGTTAATAATTATAAAATTTTTAATATTTAATATTTCAAAAGGTTACAGAATAAGGTATAAAATATCTCATAAACTATCAATTCTTTGATATCTCTATCTTGATACTTTTATATAGAGAATAATTAAAGGTATTATGTAAGAAAGAATCATATATGTAATTCTATTTAAAAAAGTGGAGATGTCTTAATATTTTTTTGGTCTTCAAGAAAAAACAACGCAATCAAAATATGTCCCCCTCGAAACAGTTCCACTTTTATCTGAAATATTTTTAATAAACAAGAATAAATCAAAAACGCTCGAAGTTTGCATAGCAAAACCATTCAATTACCAACGACCAAATAAAAAATAAACGAGCAATACAAGAGTTTTGTTAAAATATTTAATATTAATTTAACAATATCGATATAAGAATATCAATGTAAGAATATCAATATAAAATATAAATATATGAATATAGACATTTCGGCTATACAGAGCCTTCTTCAGTATAATTAAATAAACATATCTTTTTCACTTAACAACTATTTCAAATCAAAGAAAATTTAATGTTAATTTATTGATAATTAATTAGGAACATTTTTTGAAGAATTGGCATGATTCAACATCAATTATCATCAAAATTGACATGGAATTTTCTTTAATTTGAAATAGTTGTTAAACAAAAGAGATATATTCATTTAATTATACTGAAGAAGGCTCTATGTAGAAACGTCTATATTCATATTTATATTTTTATACTGACATGTAAAATTAATATTAAATATTTTAACAAAACACCTTATATTGCTCGTTTATTTGGTCGTTGATAATTGAATTGAAATATTTTTCTTAATAAAATTTATTAAAATCAACAAATAAGGAATTATTCAATCGGTACTTTTTTAAAGTCACCCTGTATATGACTGTACGGTACTATAGAGAGGAGCGTGCATCAGCAAATAATATAGTATCAATGTATGTTCTCATTCTTTGTCTTAATTGCATGAAGAGATAAGCAAATAGTACTTAATAAGAACGGAGAAGAGAGAGAGAGAGAGAGAGAGAGAGAGAGACTGATACTGCTGATACCATTAATACTCACCATAGGCACGGTCTCTTCATCAAAAAAAGAGAAATCCTTGAATGCTTCTTGTCTCGCTAGAGCGACAACATCAGTGGATGAAGATGACATACTGCCTAAGGTACAACAAATGATCAAGCTATAATCTACGTCTCTTTCGACTGTCGCAGATACACTACATTCAACTATATCACACGCTCGTATGAATGAGGGCACTTTCCCGTCTTCATATCGGCCGTTTACTTGCCCGTCTATTCTCATCTGTTACCACCTCTACCGACAAAACACAGAGCACGTGCGATTGCGTGACTCACGCGGGAATATACAAAGCGATTTGACACGATAGCGCTTCATAAATAATATGCTAGTAAAAAATTTATATAAATCTGATGAAAAAAATTCTCCTGTTTGAAAAAGTGCATGTTAACACAAAAAATCTAATGGATCGGAATAATCTCTTGAGTAATCTTTATATAATCTCTTGAGGTTTCTTATTGCCTTTTTTCCGAAATGCCGATTGATTCTCTCGCTGTACTTACTTCGGAAACTCAGCTGTCACCGAAGCCTCGTTTCTTAACAATTATGTGTGACAGAATATAAATCAATCTAAGCTATAAATCAATCTTGAATAGTAAGCAGTCTTTACTATTCAAAAGAAATTTGGAGATGAGCAATAGAGCAATAGAAGTCGGGTGCGGTAGTCATTGGACAAATAATATACAGATATAACATATTTTATTACAATAATGCGCTTACATATTTCGGCTTATTTTTTAGCCCTCTTCAGAGATATAAATCACCTTTATAGATACAATGTATACATAATAACTATCTTGTTGTAGTGAGCTCCCTCCGCTACATAAAAAAATTCTATGAACATAAAACACTATGTCGTAAACAATAAACAACAATTATCTGATCAAAAACTAATTTTTGACTTATTGACTAGTCAGTGTCAGATTAAATATATTATTTTTTAATTTTAATCCAGACGCATGGGCTCAAGCACTTACAGACGAATATGGAGAGGCTTCCCAAGACCTACTTTCCGATTATTGACAGGCATGTTGATTTGTTTTGGTTTAGTCAGTCAGTGTCATCCCTGCATAGTAACGAAGTCTTCCTATCTTGACTATCGATCATCTTCTAATTTTCTTTTTACCTTTTAAACTAAATAACGAATTATCTGTAGAGTTTAAAATTAAAGAATTTTAACTAAAATTAAAAATTATATAATGGCTCAGTAATTTAAAAATCAAGTTAAAAGAAAAAGCATTACGAGCCAGAAATTTTACCTACAAAATTGGTAGATAAGTAAAAAAATATCTTAATAAATTAATTATGAAATTTAATAACATGCCGACTAACAACAACAAACATTTCGATTACGATCGGATCATTCTCAATATTTACAAAATATGTTTAAACGGTAAAAAAACATAATATAAAGTTGATCGAAAATTGAAAATATACTTTACATTAAATAACTATATAATTGTTGCTATCAATAAATTAAGAAGGATCTTCTTATTCAAATTGAACAATAACATACATAAAATACACACATTAGACTTTGTCAGAAAAGTAGGAATTTATACTAGACTGTCGATGGCAAATAAAATACATTTTTAATTTTCACTTATATCAATTATTATTATGTATTATCTCATCAGATTATATTTTTCTGTCATTCTTATAATCTTACATTATTATATTTATAGCTGTAATACGTTATATTTTGTTTTCTGGACATCAATATTTAATCATACATCGACTTTTTTTTGCTGTGTAATTTTAACAAGACGAAGATTCTTTAATTATTGATACCAATAGTTAGATGTCTTAACATTACGAAGTATATTTTTATTTCCCACCGTCCATAGTATAAGTTTTTACTTTTCTAATAAATTCTAATGTATGTATTTTATGTATGTTACTGTTCAGTTTAAACTAACAAGATGAAGATCCTTCTTAATTTATTGGTATCAACAATTATATAGTTATTCAATATGAAGTATATTTTCAATTTTCGATCGACTTTCACTATATAAAATCTAAACGGTAAAAAAAACATAAATTATGTTTTTTTTTACCGTTTAGACATATTTTGTAAACATTGATAATGATCCGATTGTGATCGAAACGTTTGTTGTTGTTAGCATATTATTAAATTTCATAATTAATTTATTAAGACATTTTTTTACTTATCTACCAATTATATAGGTAAAATTTCTAGCTCATAGCCCTTTTTCTTTTAACTTGTTTTTTAAAATTAAAAAGTAGTATACTTAATCTGACACTGCTTGATCAACAAGTTAAAACCCATACAGCACCGAATGTTAAAAGAACGTTATTGAGAATGTTGAAATGTCAATGTTTTATCGATGTTGTATTGATTGAATCTATATTGATTCTATAACAATGATTGTTAATGTTGCTGCCACGTTGAAACGGTATTGAACTACAAGTTGAATTTTTATTGATTTTTCCACATTGATTATTAATGTTTCCTGCAACATTGAAATAATATTGAATAAATTATATATCAACATCTATTTTATTTTGTAAAAAATGAACAAAAACAAAATGTCATGTAAACAGAAAATTTAAATCATTCAAATTGATCTTTTGACAAAACTCATTTCTAAACGATATCTGTATGTTAATGCGAGAATCGACCGCGCGTTCAGAGTGCTCATGCGTGTAATATTGTTTGTTTGTCCGATGCTCGACTCGTGGTCTTTGTATATATAGCTATATGTTACAATTATACATTCACTAACATTCAGTATTCATAGATCATCGAAGTAGCAGTTCCCATACGGTCGCAGAAGTCAAATATGCCATGTGAAAGTACAGATTTTTTTTTTTTTTTCAATAATTTCGTTGTGTATGTTCCGAAATATGATATTAATCAATAATACTTATTTTAATAATAAAATTGAATTATTATAACATCGCATGAATTGCAACGTCTCACAGACATAATTCAACGGACATTAGATGATTCTACATCTCTTCAACGTTAAATCTACATTTCGCGATGTTACTGCAATGTTCGCAATGTTGCAATTCAACGTTTCTGAGATATTGATTCAACGTTAGTATGCTATATGAAAATTAGTTTTTGACTAGATGATTATTGTTTATTGTTTACGTATTTTATAATATATTCATGAAGCTTCCTTTCTTTTGTGAATTAAATTTATTAAAGTTTTCCAAATTTCATTTCTGATATATTCTAAAAATTGTTTTTCTTTTTTTTTGTAATATTCATCCGAGTTAATTTTGATATAGAATTTTTTTGTGTAGCGGAGGGAGCTCACTATGACCAGATAGTTATGTATTGTATCTATAAAAGTAATTTATGTCTCTGAAGAGGGCTCAAAAATGAGTCGAAAGTGTAGGCGCGTTATTGTAATAAAGAGTGTTATCTGTATATTATCCACGCCCGACTCTTATTGCCCCTTCATCTCAAAATTTCTTTTGAATTATGTGTGGTTACGTACACGAAGAGGTTAATATTTGTCTTCAAAATTGTCAGGTAAGTTTCATTAAATGTTTCTATTATTTTTCATTCTTAATATTTAATTGTAAAAAATTAATACATTGTGTAATAAATAGCGATTTCCGTGTTAACGTTATTAATGTTACTAAATTGCATATTTAAGATAAACAAAGTACTGATAAGTGCAATAAAATAATAAATACAAAAAAAAGACGTAAGGAGCGTAATTATTATTAAGCAAACAAACTCATTAGTAACAAATAATGTACAATATCACATGAGAATGTCGTCCATATATCTGAAAGAAAAATTATTATTTTTAAGACATATGAATTTAAAGTGCATTAAAAGCACTATTACGCATTTACTTAATAGTAAATCATTTAGTCTTCATTACTGTCGAGAATTCACTGGCATCGTTTTGACATACTTTCTATAAGACATTCTGCATACTGTTTCGGTAACAACCATCAGATAATTCGAACATGGCGACACACTACTATAAAATGAATACACCTTTTTTTGAAGCTTTCTCTAAAGGCTTCTGACTACTCAGCCAAGAATTCTACATTGACGGTGGCGATACAGAATCAAACGGCGGTCTGGCGAAACCGGTAGCCACACAATTAAGCACGAGTCCATGTCGTGCGTTCACCTGCGGCGCGCCAAGAGTGAACGAGAAAGCGAACTCCGTCTCACACTAGTCGCTTGTTTGAAGCGACCGAAAATGCTTTCTCGGCAATCTCGACCGCTCAGCACCCCTAGACATCAATAAAGGGCAGAGAGCATTCCAAATAACATAAAAGTTTTAATAAATTGTAGTAATAGTGTACCCCTCCCATTATCCAAAATAGTATCAATCATGTTAAAACGCAACAGTTTACGAGATATATAATTGTTTACGATTTTTTATGCGCGTTATACAATATACTACTCCTTCATAAACTCGAGTAGCAAGAATAATTCAGTAGAAGCAGAATTTTACCGGAAAAAAATTAGAAACCAGCATTTCTTTTCACGAAAGTCTCGAAAGGCCATCAGAAAAAAAATGCGTATGTTTAAGATGCAGCCAGTATTTTGTTATAGCTCTCGAGGGATCCAGTATCTTAGTCGCAACAAGCCCAGAGTCAACTGTACTCCTCCATAGAGTGTTCGACGGTGACATGATGATATCAAAAGGCGTGTGAGATGTTAGTGCGGCGAATGCCGCTCGTCTGGAGAGAGAACTGCGTGCTTCAGGTGAAGCCTCCGACTATCAGCACTCCTTGTTCGTCGATGAAGGGACTCAAGGTCCGTAACTGACTGCGAGGTGGCATCGGGTGCTGATTCTTTGCGGCAGTGACCTCGTGCGCATAGTTCAGTGCCTGAACTGCTCAGATTCATCATCCAAGTGCAGCGTCGAGCTCATCGGTTGTCAAGGTCGACTCCGGACTTCCTTCCGTCGTTGGTTTCTTTCCTGGGTACAGCCAACGTAGGCACCACGCTGTGACCCTCAGGAGCCGGTGAAGTGAAGAGAATCAGTGACAACCTTTTTTTTGTTATAGTGCGAGAATGGACGCGTTGCTCGAGCAATTCCTCCGGTGGAGCTTCAGGTTGTGCGCTAGGCCAAGTGGAGTTGTCCTTGAGGAGCCAAGAAGGACCAGGTCACGCCTCTCGATGGAAGACTTATGTGGCCAACCGCGTACCACCAGAGTGGATGGTCAATGAGCTCGCCTGGTGTTATCCCTCGAGAGGCGCAATCAGCCGGGTTGTCCTTTTTGGGAACATGACGCCATTGTCCTTCTGGAAGTGCCTCTTGTATCGTGGATACGCGGTTGGCCACATAAGTCTTCCATCGAGAAGCGTGACCCTGAATCCAGTACAAAGTGACCTTGGAGTTGGACTAGAGAGTGACTGGAGCTGTGAACAGGCTTAAAACAGTACGTGTGTGTGCGACTAATTTTGTGAGCAAGGCGGCGGCGCACAGTTCCAATCGCGGCAAGGACACCAGCTTGATTGGAGCGACCTTGCTCTTTGCCGCTAGCAAGATAACGTTAGAGCTGATGACGCAAAGATACACTACGGCTGCGTACCCTCGTTCGGACGCGTCGGCGAATCCATGCAGCTCCACTCTTGCGTCCTTGGCGCCCGTGTTCAACTAGCGGTTGATTCGAAGCTGTTCAAGCCTTGGGAGTTCCTCCAGGAAATGACTCCAATGGCAGGCGTCTGCTTGAGGGAACGGGGCGTCCCAGTCCAGCTTCTGCAACCACGCTGATTGAAGCAGGATTTTTGCGCGGATCACTACCGGTGTCAGCCATCCGAGCGAATCAAATAAACGCGCGGTCTCTAAGAGAACCTTCCTCTTAGTGAAATTTTCAACGGTGCGGCTTCGGATTGAAATGTGTCGTCGATCGGGTGCCACTGCAAGCCCAGCGTTGCGTGATTCTCGTGTTCCCACGCCCCGGCATACGC
>NW_011626796.1:244321-282594 GCF_000204515.1 Acromyrmex echinatior | reverse complement strand
CAGGGAGGCCGACGAGAATTTCAAGATGATTCAAGTGGCCTATTTTTTCAGCGGAACCCACTCGCCATACACAGCTGATGGAGCTAGGATTGCATCGCGATTGCCTCGTCTTTAGTGTATGCTCCGATCACGATGTCGTCGACGTAGCAGTCGTGTCTCAGTACGGCGGAACCTCGCGGAAATCTTGCGTTCTCGTCTTCGGCGAGCTGACGAAGTGTGTGGATAGCGAGAAATGGCGCGCACGACAGACCGCACGACAGATATGTCACTGTGTTCAATCTATACTCGCGAAGTGACTCGGATCGTTAAGTGAGTGACGCTAGAGAATGCGTTGATAATCTCTGTCCTCGGGCGCCACAAGAATTTGGCGGTACATTTTTTCAATGTCACGATCGCGTATCGGTGCCACCGTCACCGGGTCAGTACATCGGCAAGCGATGGCAACAAGTTGGCGCCGACTAACAGCTCCGTGTTTAGTACCTTGTACTCTAAGATCCGTTTAATACTACCCTGAGTTTGGTTGACGCGCTCGATTCTCGGAGCACTCCATGGTGAGGTAGGTAGCATCTTGCTTGTGACTCCGATGATCTTGGCACTAATTCCATATGATTCAACTCTTCATATTCTTTTAGAAAGGCATGATACAGATGTTCGAATCGAACATCACGTTCGCACCGTCGCTCCATGGCGATGAGCAGTCGTTCGGCTTATTGGCGAGTGTCACTGTGCGAGTGCTGCTGGCGACACGGCAAATGGCAGTCGCACGACGTATCTTCCTGTAGCTGTGCGGCTATGAGTTCGAACAAAGATTTCCTCGCATCGTTGCTCGTCTGGCGTGATGGACACTGAGGCGGAAGGTTCCTTTTCTTGCTCCCAAAAACGAGCGGTCAGCTCGAGGTCGGCGGTGCACTGGAAAGAGCAGTGTGGAGTCACTGAGAGATTCTTGTCGCAGCCTCTCGAGAGAATCCATCTAAACAGAGTGCATTGAACGACGGGAGTGTGCGGATTGTCCTTTCGAAGGCCTTCTTGTAAAATGATAGAACACACTTCCGCGCCGATTAACAGCTCGATGGTATCGGCGGCCGAGAATTGCGGATCAGTCAGCTGGAGACCTTCAATGTGAGGCTATGTCTTGCACATCATAGCTGCTCCTTGATACAGCGAAAGACGTGGCAGGATGAAAGCGACAGCGGTAACTCGAGCTCCATTGATCCTGGAGACTGAGAGACACCTTTCCGCGACAGGAATCCGAAGGTGAACCGATTCCGAAAATTAAGATTGCCGCGCGGGATCGCGGCAGGCGTAAGCGCTGGACTAGTGCCTCGGAGATCAAGGACACTTCCGATCCTTGATCGATTAAAATTCTAACCGGGTGTGGATCCCCGTGGCGATCATCAACAGTAATTCTCGCTGTAGCAAGTAGAATGCCTTGTATTCGTCGTCTTAGCGTACAGCGGTCAAGCGCGTTTACCTCGGCGGGCTTCGTAGTAACATATGCTTCGTATAGGAGCGTGTGATATCTCGCCTTACACATAAAGAACGTTTTCGTTGATTGACACTTCGCGATTGAATGCGAACCGAGAACAGTTGAAACACAACCGATATGTTTCAGCGACGGACTTTCGTTCGGATGCGGATTTCGATTTGAATTATTTGCATATTATCACATTATGCCGACCCTTGCACAGCCGGGAGCGTCGGCTACACGTTTAGCGACGTGCGATTTCGCGGTGGATCTCCGAAGACCTGGGTGACATTTGGTTTTGCGTCCTTGAGAGTCAGAGTTCGCTTGATAATAAAATTCATCAAGGTATCGTGATCTGGCAAGTCCGCAGGAATCGCTCATGTGAGATTCCCTCGAGACTCGAGGCGAATCTTCGGGTCGAAGAGCTCGATGATGAAATAGTTGAAAAAGTCGAAGCAATGCGAATTAATTGATCTTCTGATGCTTTCTTGATCGCGTTCACGGCACTGATCGCGGCATTATAAATACGGCTAAGTTTCTCGGAGGTATCGCTTTTCATTTTCTGCACTGCGGTGAACGTGCAAAAATTAGAGCGCAACTCTTTTTTGTTCTCGTAATGCTTGTACAACAGCGTACGAGAATAATTATCTCCGGTTGTGGCTAACGGACGTATCAATGCTTCCGCGGATCCTTCTAAGCAATGCTTTAAGTGATGGAATTTCTCTACGTTTGAGATAGACGGATTATTACCGACGATAGACAAGAATATGTCTCGAAACGATGGCCAGTCTTCAAACGCACCCGAAAATGATCGGATTTTCGCGGCAGCGCCAATTTAGTAGAAAAATCGTTTCCCGATTCATTCGAAGAAGCGGTATTTGACTTCTCAGCCTTGAGCTTTGTAAGATAATCATTCAACAGGCTACGCTGTTACACGTAAGTATTATCCGCGAATTGAAACGTACTCACTTCCATCGTAAGCTTCCTTATAATGTGCTCGAATAAGCTCATGTTGTTTCTCGAACTTCGTCCACAGTTGATCGAGAAGCGCTAAGCGGGTTTCGACGGCGTGGAGAGTGATGTTGGTCATCCCCATCTTCTTTAAATTGGCACTGATCTGGCCATGCGACCGTGGATGTCACTCTGAACGGTCAGCAAGGTATTTATTTCGTCGCTCATGATTTCACTTACTCACGTTCTCTCTTTGTTCTTTTAGATATAACGCGCACTGAACGCGATGGTACTCTCGAATGAGCAATAAAATCGGCGAAGGCGAATTCGGCTCGAAGGATCAGTAATGTTCGAGAGCGAATCAAAGCGAGATCGACAGCGAGAAAAATTTAAGCGAGAAGGCGTTTGAACTACAGTTCGACTTACGCGAATCCTTGATTACGAATCGAACGCGGCAATTTTCTGGAGGCAGAGCGTCTCACAGGCGATTGTACTTTTTTCAGAGTGTTCACTTTAATCGGAAAAAACGAAGAAGCGTTTACTTGATCGAGGCGAAGAAGAAGTGATCGCAGATCGATTCGGCCTTTTATTCTTTAGAACAAGGCTTCTTTAGACAAAGGCTTCCTTTTTTAATCGCCTATGAGATTCTAGAAAATTATAAAACTCGAGATGACCCCCATGATTCGGGTCGCGATTGGCAATTCTCGACCGCGATGGCCAAGCGATACGTTATTGCCATGCGCGTCCGCCAAATCAGGAATTCTGATTGGGGTGTCGGTGTGTTACGCGTTTCGCGTCACGCGAGTGCGCTGTGACTAATCTGACTTCGATTGCCGTTTTGGCAGTTGGGATTTGTGTACGTATGATATGCGGGTTGATTATATTTTTTGCCCTTATTGACGAGCTGATTGTCAAGTTTGTGTTTTTTGGAAGCTTCTTTGAAAGTTTTCTAGAAACTTCCAATCCGCCTGTAGCACATACACCGAATCTATAAAAACTGATTTTTAGGATGCATCTCGAACAAATATCAATTGAATACGGTCACATACGGATTAGCATGTGCGCTTTACCTTGCTATCCATACCATATGTAACTTGCGGAAGACGAGGATCATCGTTACCCCAGGGGAACTGAAGCGTTACGAACGGACATCTACGTGGACGACATCCTCACTGGGGCGGCAACCATGGAGGAGGCTCGTGAAATGCAACATCAACTTGTGGGGATCTGCACGGCAGGTGGATTTCCGTTAAAGAAATGAACCGGCAATAACGAGGCTCTTCTCAGCTCAATTCTAGAGAAGGACCGCGCTCAACTAGACCCTCGAGTGTGGCGACATGGCGAGGGTCATTCGGCACTGGGATCGCAGTGGTGCTCCTCAAATGACTGCTTCTCATTTTTGGACCGTACCTTTGAACAGAAGGTCATCACTAAGAGGTTTATCGTATCTCAGGTTGCGCAGCTCTTTAACCCGTTGGGATGATTGGCGATCATACGAGCAAAAATCTTCATTCAAAACATCTGATTACAAGGATTGAAATGGGACACCCCTGTGAGTGACGTAGATCTGACCTACTGGAAGCAATCCTGACAGACCTATAATGCTTGGAGAAATCAGGATGCCTCGACGGTTACCGTTTTCCGGACTTGATGACGAGCTGGAAATCCATGAATTCGCCGATGCATCCGAGCGAGCGTATGGTGCCGTGTACCTGCGGAGGAAAGAACAAGATAAATGACAGATGAGATTGATCGCCAATACAAGGATGGATTGAAGCAGATCTCGCTGCCTCGATTGGAGTTATGTGCTGCTACTCTCCTCACGCGATTGACGGTCCATTCTGGCGACGTCTTGGGATTCTCTGGACGACCCATGTATCTTTGTATCAACTCCTTAGTGACCTTGGGAAGGATTCAAGGTCACTCCTCACGTTAGAAGAGATTTCGTGACCAATCGCGTGTCCGAGATTCAGGCGGGCCTTCCCAACACACGCTGGCATCATGTGACGAATCGGGACAATTCTGTGGATTGCGCATCAAGAGGGCTATTTCCTGGCGACCTCGCACAACACGCGTTGTGGTGGCAGAGACGTGTCTGACAGTACCTCACCGTAATCGGACGTAACCATGCCTGACGAGGATTTTCCTGAGCGGAAAAGCACGGTTCACTTTGCTGGGACTTGCTCTGCAATCGAAGAGATGGAGCTCATCATGAAATATTCATCCTTGCGTAAGTTCCTTTTGCGAGTAACAGCTTGATGGCGACATTCATAGCCTGCAATCGTGGCGAGGCGGTAGAGGATCCCGGAACTTTGACGACGGCGGAGGTCGACCATGCACTCTTAGCGTTGATGCAAAAAGCACTTACAAGATGGAAATGCAAGCAGTAGTACAAGCCAGACTTCTGCCTGCAAGAGCTCACTTACCAAACTGAGGCTATTCGTAGATCAGCAGGGCGTTCTTCGGATGGGAGATCGGATCAAACACGCCCTTCTTGCATATGATGAGAAGCATCCGATCATCCTGCCCAGGAATTCAACACTCACGGACCTCATCGTCGCCTCCTGCCATCTGAAGACACTCCACGGAGGCGTGTAGCAGATTCTCGCTCTGCTCAGGCAGAGATTTTGGGTTCCCTGCGGACGAGCTATGATAAAGAACCACATCCACCGATGTTTTCGATGCGTGCGATGGCAGGCGGCAACCCCTCAACAGATCATAAGCAATCTACCAGGACTTCGAGTGACTCCATCGCGACCTTTTCAGCACAGCGGAGTGGATTATGCTGGACTGATGCTGCTGAGGACGTCTCACGGTCGAGGTCACAAAGTACACAAAGCATACATAGCAGTATTTGTGTGTCTCTGCACTAGAACGGTGCACTTGGAGGTGGTGTCCGACTACACGACTGACGCCTTCTTGGCCGCGTTTCGTCGTTTCATCTCGCGGCGAGGTCATCTTTGTGTCAAATCGTATATTCGGATTGCGGTACCTACTTTGTGAGTGCCAACGCGGCTCTCCGGAGCTTGTTTCAGGCAGGGAGCACTGAGGTGCGACGGATTGGCCAGGTCTTGGCGGAGGACAACATACAATGGCGTTTCAATCCTCTGGCGGCGCCGCATTTCGAAGGATTGTCGAAGGAGAGGCAGCGGTCAAATCACTGAAGCATCACCTGAGGCGAGTCATCGGAGATACCACTCTCACTTACAAAGAAATGGCGATGTTTCTTTCGCAGGTGGAGGCGTGCCTCAATTCACGGCCGCTGCGGCTTATGAGCGACGATCCGGAAGACATGGCGGCGTTGACACCAGGACACTTTCTTGTAGTATCATCTCTCCTAGCTATTCCGGAACCTACATTGGCAGATAAGGCAACTCATTACTTATCATGCTGACAACACGTAACACAGATGCGGAATCACTTCTGGGATCAAGGAATACGTACTTGGACTATCCGATAAATCCAAATGGCGGCAGGGCATTGTGAAGTCTCGGGTCATTTATTATGACGAGGAACGAGATCACGCAACCTTCCAAGTGACCACTGGCACACATCACGACGCTGCATCTAGGATAGGACGCGTCCGAGTCGTCACCCTCAGGACTACATCCTCGGAGTTCACACAGCTTCTGGTGAAACCCATTCTGTTTCCTCGCGATGATACATTGGAAACACAGAAAGAATCTACTCCGGTTCTATAACTCGCGTTGATCATCTCACGCGCACTCCTCGATTGGCTTGCTTATAAACACATGTCTTTCGTTCGTTACATATACAGGATGGCATGAATATACGACCCCATTCGTCCCGAGCAGGTAGAGTGCACTAAACTGAATAGAAAAGTCATGTATCATTTTGCAATGCTCGCAATAATTAACGAGATATTAACGTTTAAAGATAGCCGAATACGCGTGTCTACCTACTATTGCTGAAGATATGGCCCACAGCACGCGAGGAGCGGAGAGAGGTGACCTAGCAGGCGCGCCGCGCCATTCGTACTTGGAAACCCGCGAGGGTCCCACTCCTCGCGGCCCGCGCGTTCGGTGGACCCGTACCTTCGGCAATAATAGGTCGAGAGGACGCGCGTATTGGGCTATCTTTAAACGTTAATATCCCGTTAATTATTGCGAACATTGCAAAATGGTAGAGGACTTTTCTATTCAATTTAGTCCATTCTATCTGCTCGGGACGAGTGGGGCCGTATATTCATGTCACCCTGTATATATTAAAACAGTAGCGAGTCTCGTCGAAATATCTTCAAAGTTATCGCGTTTAGATTTCGTGGCAATTAACGGAATATAAATCTAATTCAATTCATATGCTTGAATCATAATGCAGTCGAGGAATTCGCGAAAGCCGTCAACTTAACTTGTCAATACGTATGTCTTATCTGTGTAATCCAATACTTCAAGCCATATCTTGGGTTTGCGGAGATCGTGCACTTTTCGTTTTAATTAAAATAGCATTCACGCACTGTCACTCATATAGAACTCGGTTATTGTTTATGCGTCGAACTTATCACTTATTTCTCGATCACTACTCTATGCGTCGGACAGGAAAACATTGAAATCGTCGTACCGCGTCGATCGAGGACATTGGATGAGTGACTTACGCGTGCATCTTCTTTACCGGCAAAGGGAATATCGTCATTCTTCGTTAGTTACATCAAAGCGGGCGGAATGTTTAAAGCGACACGTAGCTCATCCTTTTAATTAAATAAAAGGATAGTAGAATCTCACTAGCACGGCATTTTTCGCGCGCGCCAACGTCACACATGACGCAACACTGCGCGGAACGCCACTTGATCAGTGAGGGGCGCGCTTAGTATATAGCGCTGTCCTCATTGGCTCCACGTCAAGCGAAGTGCCTCGGCGAAGAACGGTCAATAAAAGGCGCACATATCGCAAGTCGATACGAACACAAATGACAGCGATAAAAATTGTTGTTCTCTGATCAAGGTGATTCCAAATTGTTCCCTTGTTTTATAATAATAATCGAGAAAATTCTCGATTCTTTTTTCACGTCATGTCCGGCTTTGCGGTTACCAGCACTTTCGAGAACAATCTGGAAACACCTCATAAGTCACACAATGACTGCGATCGCGTGACATCAGTGCTTGAACATCAGTTTAGTATCATTAGGATTAGAAATGGAAAATTTCGTGTCAATCGGGTGCGCTTTTCCATCCGAAGGGATTTCGCTGCGTTAAATCATTTTGTGCTGTAAGAAGTTAGAACTATTTTGTGTAAGTTAATGAAATTTATTGTTGTGATTGTAAAGAAATTCACAAGAGTATCGTTCGCTTGTATCGCTCCTCCTTCTGATCGCTACAACCCTTTTCATTACCTCCATTTACAGAATCGAATAAGTCATTAAATAAATTAACTGTTTTCGCTGTTGCCATTCTTTCTTCGATATTTATTTTATATTCCTTATCCTCTACGATTATATACTGTAAATAATGCAAACATTTTTATATAAAATCTTTCCTTTAAATTATAAAGATTTACTTGATATATGCAACTAGAGTACATTTCTAATATTTATTGTTATTGTTAATATTTTCTTTTTAATATTGTACATTTTTATAAAATAAACTTTTATGTTATTTTTCTTGTAATTATCTGTATACTTACAATTTGATCTTGCCAATGTTTCAATGACACCAGCCATTCACTAAGAACTTGTGTTGCATATTTGACACGCATTTTCTTAATTTGGCTTCAATTATGATATATGATATGTTCTTCTGTTAATTTTTTTAAATGTGGTCGAATTGTATTAATTTTTCGATCCATTATCCATGCCGTTTTTATTACGTCGCATAATGCTATTTTATCTGGTTTATTATCTTTCCAGCTGACTAGGTCCTTCGTTAACAAATTATGCCTTATATCTTTAATAAAATGTGGGGAATGGTATAATGGAATAATTTCGTTGTTTTCAACTTCAAAAGTTTGACCTATTAACAAATAGATAAAAACATTAAAATTGCAGCATGTTTCAAATACAATAAATATTATATATATAACAACTTACATCTTGCCTTATTTTAAAAATTTCGTTTCATATCAGTATGTAGTAATAAATCTTTTATCGCTGCTACATTCGACGAACCTTGATCGTCTAGTTGCAACAATGTGAAAGACTGCATTTACTATTTCTTTTATATGTTGTTTAATGCAACGAATTAATTGCGCAGTCTTTATTTGTTTATCACAAAAATTATATAAAATTGGAATTTTCCGGGCAGAATTTAATCCCCGTATCATAAAAACTAAAACATGATCCACGATTTTTCCCGAGCGATTTAACCCCAATCTTCAAGACCATATATATTACATTTTTTCGAACATTATATGTATTTAGGTTGTATAGATATCTCATCCCATATAAAAATGCACACCTTTTCTTTTATTGACATATTTTGAGCCATATTTTTTTTAATGTTTCGACATAAAAAGATTTAATCCGGAGGGTAGAGGTATCTTATGCAACACTAATTGCAATGTTTGTATTGACGGAATTTCTTGAAAAATATTTCTTAAACTGTTGTATGTACTGCTTTCCCATTGTATTATACATCATTAGAATGATGTATAAAACATCATTAGAATCATGAGAATGTCTTTTGTTTGGCATTATACTGTTGTCCCTGGAAAGTATCAAACATTATTATTATTTTATTAAAACAAACAACTTGTAACTGCAAATCTAAAATTACAACAAAAAAACTAAATAAAAAATAATACAAATATACTATTTCACAATATACATGCATATTCATTCTATTAGGTGTTGGAATTAATTCGTAGCGTTTTACAAGTGATGGGAAGTACTTTCATTAATGTATTTTTTAATGCTCATGTGAAATAAATAACATTCTTTCATTAAAAAACGCTACGAATTAATTCCAACACCTAATACAATAAATAATATACGATTAATAAATATTAATAAGTCTCTATATTACATTGTTAAATAATATACGTATAGGCTACTTTGACAAAGCGTTATAATTATCTCTATATTATTCACTCCATGCATTATTATAGAATGAGACATTTCTAATAATTTTTATATTTCTAATTACATATTTTTAATTAATATCTATAATTATTTTAATATTTACATCTTTAATGGCTTGTAAAACAAAATAAAGGATATCAAAATGTTAAAGCAAATATACATAATTAGAAATGTTTATACCATACGTTAAAAATAATAATCTATATTTTTAAAAAACGCTAAAAGATTAAGCATCAAATAAATAAAATTATGTACTTTGACCCATCATAAAATATAGACATTGTTTTATAACATGCATATATATACATATATATAAAGAAATTTATAAAAAGACATTTTTAAAAAGACATTTATTTACGTACATGTTTTTATACATAATACTAGAAAGAGGGCACATAACTGTGAAAATATAGAATTAAATGCAGTTAGAAGAAAAGTATACATTTGTTAAAGGATGCAAAAATATACACAAAAGTACATTTATGTGGCAAAGTATATAAAATAAATTCTTGACCAAAAATGTGTATTATCTAAACAGCATTTATGTAACCAAATTAATATATTAGGTGTTGGAATTAATTCGTAGCGTTTTACAAGTGATGGGAAGTACTTTCATTAATGTATTTTTTAATGCTCATGTGAAATAAATAACATTCTTTCATTAAAAAACGCTACGAATTAATTCCAACACCTAATAATTATCTTAAAAATGTATTCAGAACATTTTAAAAATATCTTACATACTATAACATACACACTATTGGGATAAAATTTAAATGCATACTTTACATATATTCATACGTATGTACATATTCCGTTGTATGTTCATTGACACTATACGTCATCTAAAATATTAATTTTTCTCTTGTATCATGATTATGTTTCATTATCATAATTCATAAAATATATGTCATAAAATTTATTTCATGAATTATACTTGAATTCTGAGTTGTAAAATTTTGACAGCTTAAAATAATCTTGATCTAAAATCCTTTAAATTATAAAACTGATGACATATTAGTCATATAATAAACAGAGAACTGAAAATAATTTGAAAAACTTGTCATATTTTAATATATGATATTAAATCATAAAACATAATAATTCATTATAAAATAATCATTAAGTCATTGTCATGTATTCATGTAGTTGGTATAATTTATATGTATATACATGTCCTGTATATAAGACATGATACTTTATGCTAAAACAAACAACTTTTTTTAAGATATTTTTAAAACAAACAACTTTTTTCTGTAACAAAATTCCGATAAGTAGCTTTTACAGAAGAGCAGGTTGAAGTTAACAAATAAAAGTAAAAGTTATTTATCAGACGCAATTTTGGTAAAGGAAAAAGTTATTTTTTTTAACATAAAGTATCACGTCTTGTACTCCGTATGCAGAAATTTAGAAACACTCTGTATATTCATACATTCCCATACATACAAACATGTAATATTCTAATTAACAGTATAAAATAATAATGTCACTATATATACCTTAATATATATATAAAACGTAAATAAGAAACAAATTTATAAAATAAAAATAAATAATGAGGCAAAATATAATAAAAAAGGAAATAAAATTTAGCACAAAATATATAACAATTACAATGTTGAGCCCAATCTACAAAATAATTCATAATTTTAAATTATTTATTACAATTATTAATATTAGTTATTACTACTACAAAGCGTTAGTAACTTAATTATTAATTAATATATGTTTTGAATATAAGTATTGCAAAAAGTATAATACTGTAAAAAACATTTATTTAGTCAATGTAAAAAGTTTATTATTTTCTAATTAAGATTTTTATAATTATTAAATACTATAAAGGGATAATATAAAATTCTTTATTAAAAGAAATTATTTTCTTTGCATTTCTTATAATTTTAACTGAATTACATAAAGAATGAGAAAAACTATAGCAATAATACCTTTATACTTTATCAGTTGTTAGTTAAACAATTAATTACCAATAAATAATTATTTATCTGTTCACAATCCAATCTTCTTGCTCTTTTATTTTTTGCAAACTTCATATTTCCCCGTAAATAAAAAAAACAAAGTATATACCGATGAATTATTTATTTAATTAATGTATCAGTTATAAATTTCATATGTTGAATATGAGATGTAATTTAATTGTCTACATATTTTTGACTAAACTTGATTGAAAACAAAAATATTTATATGCTTATATTGCGCTTTTTATTTAGTTTATTAAATCGATTTTAATCAAATACCACTAAACCAGTTACATATATTATTATTAATTATGAATTTTATATATATTCTTTGTTATATTGACTGTAATAGTAGTCATTAGTAACCAGTGCAACATTCAACATTAATAATCACATTATACAATTGTTTACTATTTAATATAATAAATAAATCGGTATAAACTAAGGCAATAATAAAAAGTTATGAAAAGTATACCTCTGGTTTACGTTTTAAATTTATTTTGATCATATCTAAAAAGATTCTTTGTACAGATGAGAAATCTGATGTTACTATTTTCCACTTGTTTTTCTTTCATAATTCATTAATTTGTGTTTACGTTGCTTGCAGATTTGAATGCTTTTTTTATATAATAGTTTTTTAACTTGTCTCAATTTTTGTCTGCATATTTGAGTCGAAAGTGATGATTGTATATTGATTGTATACTTGCTTGCATTTGGGTATTGGCATTACACAACAGGATGATGAATATTTAAATTTTCAAAATTTATAAAAATAATACTAGTACCAGCTCTATCTTGTACAGTCACTATTGATAATAATTGCAAAGTTGAATTTTACTGAATATTTATATCTTCTACATTTGAACTAATCGTAGTACTAATATTAGCTCTATCTTGTTCAATTACAATGATTGCAAAGTTGAATTATGTTGAATATCTATATCTTCTGCATTTGAAATAATAGTACTAGTACTAGCTCTGTCTTGTTCATTTATTATGGATGGTAATTGCAAAGTTGAAAGCCCAATCTTTCAAATTTCGTCGTGCTGCATAGCATGAATAAAACAATCATTAGCAAAATGTAATGTACAAATCCGGCCTCAAGTTATTTAATGTTTATGAGGATGCATCTATAATATAGAAAGATATATTTGTAAATTTATATTAATATTTATAAATTAATGGTGTACAATCAATACCATCCAAGATTTATAATTATATAGACTAATACGTTGTTTTGACTTGCGTATTCATGTTGATTACTATCATATATATTCTTTTTCCAATAAAAAAAAGGAATGTAATAGATATAAATTTCAATGCATACATATGAAGTCAGTATCCAGAATTATAAATCTTGAACAATAATATTCCACGCAATATATTAGGTGTTGGAATTAATTCGTAGCGTTTTACAAGTGATGGGAAGTACTTTCATTAATGTATTTTTTAATGCTCATGTGAAATAAATAACATTCTTTCATTAAAAAACGCTACGAATTAATTCCAACACCTAATATATTGCGTGGAATATTATTGTTCAAGATTTATAATTCTGGATACTGACGCTTTTTGTGAATTTTTGGGAAATTTATGTAACGGAATAGATCTCATATCAGAGTTGCTGAGGCACACAGCACTTCCGTACCATCTTAACCTATTTATTTAACAAAAACTGACAACTGATTTTATTATTATTTGAACTCCTGTAAACTATAAAATTTTTAATTATAAATAAAAAATTAAAAAACGGAATAAAAATAAAAGATATAAGAATAGAATAGAAAAATAAAATAAGAGAATGGAATAAGAGAATAGAATAGAACTGAATAAAATAAAAGAATAAGAGAATAGAATAAAAGAATATATAAAAAATAGGAGAATAAAACAAAACAAAGTAAATATAAATTAAAAATATATAAAAATAAATAGAAAGTAAATAGAAAGTAAAAATATATAAAAATAACAAATAGAAATACATAGAGATGACAAATAGGAATACTGATTGTGAGAAATAAGAAAATATTATCTAAAAAACTTATCCCTTCCTAAAAACGTAAGATTCAATCTTCACGATACTTCACAACACTTTACAACACTTCACAAACAAAATGAATAAAATTGAAACCAACTGAAACTCGTTACCGTACATTTCGTAAGCATTCGTTGATATTCGTAAACATTCGTTGACACAATCCATGGTGGGAGAATATGATGCTGCCGCCTGGACTGTGTATTGGAACTACGACAACTTCCGTCCCCACTGAAATATACGGAGTTTGTACCCGCGGACACGAACTATCGCTGTCTCTCGAAACGTGGAAGAGCCTCTACGAGCAACGATGTAATATTTACAAGATGTAATATTTTCAAAAAGAATATACAAGGATAATTTTATAAACGTTGAACCGCTAATTATCAGAGTTTGTACACTGAACAATGCTACGCTCGTACGTCTCGATTCTTTATCCGTACGCATGACGATGACCGAAACGACGCTACGCGTATATTTGAGTTTCAGATGTATCGATATAATGTTCGAACGATTCCGACTCGTCGATATGGTCGATGTCAAATATACATGATTCTCCAACATCGTGCCTGAAGATGCTATACGCGTATAGCGATATCTTCAATGGACATCAGCTCATCGATTGTGAGGTATTAGCTTTAGTTTTAAATACGTATGAAAAAAAACGATATAATAACATGTGAATAAAAAATATTTCGTTCACATCATTACAGGGTTGGCCATATTCGACGGAAAGACTTTGAACCCTATTAAATGATTTTTAAAATGAACAGCAAAAAATGTGTTTTTTTCCCATGATTGAAAAAAAAACATCTTTCCGTCGAATATGGCCAACCCTGTATATGTACTTTCTTTATTTCCCATCCGACTTGTCCTATGTCATATGTACCTCCATAATAAAAAAAAAAGAATGAATAACAAATATGAAAATAAACGTGCGCGATTCGGAGGTTAAAATTGATCTTTTTATTTTATATAATTATGCGCATTACTTGGCAACGTCGCAATGCATCGTAATAATCTTTAATATTGGTATCGTTATGTGTACTATTTGGCAATGTCGTAATTGTATCAAAATTACATTAATGATATACATGTCGTGAAATGTCAAATAGGTGCGAAAAGAAAAAAGGGAGATAGGAGAAGACAGCAACGCATCGAGAGAAAGATGGTAAGTATATCAGATAACGAGCACAATGGCGCCGCGACGCATTTTGGATGGGCGCGGAATTCGCGACGGCGATGGCGGCGGTGGCGGTGATGGCGGGAGGAGGCGACGGCATGATACATGACGTCACAACATGGCGGCATGTATCATTAGTACTGATGTTTACGTAAACACCAATAACGCCGGGACCTTCTCGTGTCTTCCCCTCTCTTTCCCGCGCCTACGAGAACCTCTAACGCCTTTCCCCCTCGCGCCGCACGCACCCCTCTAATTTAGAACCCGTTATACTATACTACTAATATGCTATTTCACACAATCAAAAGATAATATCAATAGCCCGTAGGAAATATCACTAATAAACAAGAATAATTTAAATGATTAAATATATATTTAAAGATACACCAATAATTTAAATGATTAAATATATATTTAAAGATAAACCAATTTTTACTCCAGTCTATACCTACGAAATATTACCTATTCAGATACAAAACAAGACATCCCTAAAGAATTACATAACTTAAAAATCGGCGATTATAAAGATATTACTAAAACTTTAAAACGTATTCAATATTATTCATGGGACAGCATGAAATAGAATGTTACAAATTTTGTCAAAGCTTATGATTGCCAAAACCGAAAATTATTTCACGAAAAAACAAAAGCTCCGATGCTACAATCCGATATTACAAATACACCAAACGAAGCGTTTAAAAAGTTACAATAGATATTGTAGCTCCGTACGCACGCACGCACGCACGCACGCACATAAATTTTGTTAAATCTAGAAGGATCTTCAATTTAAGGGAGAAGGTGTGACTTTTGTTAACGTCACGTTTTTAACATAAAGTTTTTTTATACATTTTTTCCTAAACATTTCTGATAAATCTTGTTTCCTGCTACTTTTCTTATTTGCTTTCTCCTGTCATTTTTACTTCTTTTTTATATCTACCCTCCAGATCTGTCTCGAATATTTAGTCTTACAGATATCTTATGACTCATCTCTAAACGGATTCGTGAGTCATCGACAATCACATATCTCAGTCACATATCTCATTTCTTTCATCCCCATCACATATATTTTTGATATTCGAAAATGTCATGTTATTGATTAAAACTTATCGGAACCTCCATCTCTTTTATCGTAATGAAGATTCCTCTGGAGTCAGCCTGTTCTCATAAGCTGCTAATAACATCTCAGACTTAGTCTGTCTCGTAAGCTGCGAATAACACATCTCCAACTTTGTTTATAAGCATGCCTGTATCACCGTTGAATAAAGTTCGGTCAGAAGACAGTTGTCGAATCTTTTTAATATTTTACATATTACAGTACGTTTTGCTCGTAACAATACGCGGAAAGAAAATAAATATAGATAGACGTAGATTAAAACCTTGTATTCACGATGCTAGAAATCAGTTCGAGATTTCGGACCGAGAAAGAATTAACAAATCAATTTAAACAATTTGATAACATAACCAATGCGATTGATCAATTCTTTCTTCATCCGAGGTCTCAGACTGATTAGCATCATGGACATAAAGCTAAATGACGATGCTGCTAAATATCGTTGTTCCCCTCCACTCTTTACCACTCTCTTCTTTCGCCGTCATAATCATAAAAAAAAATCGAACTTTGCGTTCTTTATTTAAATCGGAACTTACGTTCTTAACTAAATGATCAAAAATTATGACCTTTTTACAATGTCTTTTATAACATTTCATGTTCCTCCATCGCATGATCGTTTTTTGTAACAATCTAATTCTAAGAATGATATAGATGCTATAATTAAAAAAGACTTTAACTTGAGCGTATATGTATCATATGTTAAAACTGCACGTTTGCGATTATCTCAAAAACTAATAGTCAATATGTTTCACACAAACATAAAGATCATTTCAACTTACTGATATTTAAATTTTAGCACATTCGAAGAAAATCATTTCATGCTAGTACGTATACCTTAACACTGAACATACTTATATATCTGTCAAAGAAGACGAGAATGAAGACGAAGATGGTAACGTAAATTAGTGCTAGAATTTATTTGCAATTTTCAGCCGATTTTCAATTTAGTTCCCGTCCATTACCTCATACCGACCATCAAACATGATCAGTATTTAGACTGCGCATGAGGTAAGAGCTGACAAACTGCAAATAAATTCTAGCACTGACGTAAACCAACAGTAGAGCGATATTTTCTGCAGTGTCATAATGATAAATTGTCCTATGCAATATTGCAATTAGATTGGTCTAACGAAGTTTGTCCTAACGAAAATCAAATTGTATTTTTCACATGTACCAACTGTGTGTAACTGTATATATACAATATATAAAACAATTATTATTGGCTTAGCATTTAGACATTATTTTTATATTAAATTTAGTTTTTATGTTGCTACTGCTTTGTTAATCAATAAATCATCTTATTTGCAGATTCAAGATAACAGAGAATTCTTAATATATGGATTTAATATAAAATTACATTTTATTTTATAAGAAATGTTGTACAAAACATATGTGATTCTTTTGTTTTTTTTAAATAGAAATTTTATATTAGGTGTTGGAATTAATTCGTAGCGTTTTTTAATGAAAGAATGTTATTTATTTCACATGAGCATTAAAAAATACATTAATGAAAGTACTTCCCATCACTTGTAAAACGCTACGAATTAATTCCAACACCTAATATTATTTTTATACTGTATAGAATAATTAGAGAAATGAATTCTAATATTTATTTGTGGTTTTATGTTCCTTTTTTATATTATTTCTAATACTTTAGTGTATTTTTTTATGTGTTTACGTATATTTTTATTAAAACATTGGATTTTTATCCACACATACAAATATATATAGTGTTTGGGAGTTATATATCTTAAGATAAATACTCCACCTTAATAAAACATAGAGCTTTATTCATAGTACACTCAACAAATAGTGGTGAAAGAGAGTACACTTGTAATTTCATAACTCTACTGGGTCACAATTCTTTTTTCTAACAATACTCTATTACCTTAATTAAGTGTTCAAGTAAGTATATATATATATATATATATATATATATATATATAAAATGCGCGTGTCGGGATAAAAGTTAACAATTATTTTAATAAATTCACCTTGATCCACTCTCAAATTGTTGTGGTCCTTGTATTAAAAAACTTTTAATAAAGAGTTTATCGTTACTTATTCTAAGTATGCATTTTTACACATTAGCATTAATACTTGTCCATAGTCTAACAATAATAAGAAGTAGATATGCTATTTTTTACGTCAAGAAAAAGTGTTTCTCTGAACTAATTGTTGAATTTTATATACATTACATAAACTATAGATATACAAATGTAATATAAAGTGACGTAATTGCACTTTCTTAATACTCTGATATACCCACAGTAAAGCTAAAATAGAGAAATAAAATTTTTAACTGAACTAACTAAATTGACATACGAAACACATGAATTGTTTTTTCGGACAATTAAAATATAATAAAAATCTGTCTTAAAATCTATCTATCTCTTTGAAGAAATTTTAGTTGATTCTATCTTGAATTTGAACAATTTTATTATAAAATTTTTAAAAAATTAAAAATTAAAAAATAGAGAATTAGATTAAAAAGTTATTAAAGATAAAACTGTGAAATATTTTACATTTATTTAATAATCTCATGTAATTTACCTCAAAGATCTCATAAATGATAGAATCTTATTATTAGCATTTTTGTTCGAAAGATTTTACATATTAAAATAATATTAAGATCAATATTTTTGTAACAATGCAGTTATCAAACGGAATTATACTCCCAAATATTATATATTCCATAGCATAAAGTATATATGTTTTATAAAAAAAACATATGTTTAATAACTTGTGCATATTATCATACACTTTTATTATATAATCTGTTTATGGAAATTTTTCTTTGTACAATATTATTTTCATAGTGAAATGCCTCACTCGAAACGTGCAACAATTTGTAGAGGTACAAAAAATAATATGTTACCTAACTATAGATCAAGATTATACAAAACATTGCTTTCACGTACGTCATTATCAATTCTGAAAGTATGATTTGGTTATCGTTTCCTATATAATTTTCAGTCATCATACAGCGTCTTACATTGTCGCACTTTCATAAAAAATACGAACCTTATAACAATTAAAACAGTATTGTGAAAGTATATTACGCTTCAAGGACATTTCTAAATACATACATCTCAAAAATTGATTAGCATTTTTTGTACACAAAATTTTGATTTTCATACATTAATTAGTTACATTGTCGGCGAATATATTGTAAAATTGTTGACTAAACTATGCTTATATAATACAATTTTTTATTATAATAATTGTTTAATTAATACGATATACAATTATAGCGTAGTATTAACGATCGTTAATCAGCGATCATGTATCAGAATAATCAATATTATAGTGATATACTTCTTTAGACATGAAAGTTTTATACTTTTGCGGAGCCTTAAGATAACATATATGAGTTCAGAAAATTTATTTTTGCATTAAAATGATTTAACACATTTTGCATATTAAGAGCCAGCATTATCGAGATTGCAAGAATAATGTTTTATCATTTTATCATTAAGATACTTCAAATGTAAACGCGTTCAAGTAATAATTGAAAGATTTTTCATAAAACCTTAAAGTCTAGAAAGTTAAATTTTTAGTAAACAAAACAATATTTCTTCTTCAAACCAATTGTTGTATAAATAATAATTTTTTATCAAGCATACATAAATATAAAAATAAAATTCTAAATTCTGATTAACATTTTGAGAAAAAAATTAAAAATTTCCCAAAAAATAAAAAATTTCCCAAAGAGCCTCTGAATTTATTTGATTCTTGCAGAAATTTTACATTAATTAATCATTTAGCCACAATAGTGTAAATTTACCTTTTTTTATAACATTAATAATTATAAATGTAAAAGAGGAAATACTCTAAAAAATATTTAAAGTATAAAATAATAACTTTTTCACCTTTTATTTACGAAGTTTTACAAATTACTCTTAAAACATTCTTTGCAAATGTTAAACTCTCATAGTTTCCATTTTCTGTCTTCTTCTTGTTAGAACAAGATTATATCATGCTATCAATGGAGAATGATTTGGCGCTTTAATTCAAATTTTTTTAATGGACTTATTTAGTTTTGTAGAAAATTCTTTAATTGTTACATTCCAGAACTGATATTAAAATATTATAATATAACTGTGGGAAGTAGAAGTTTACGCGGTAATTAGTGCGTTAATATAATAATAGACATTCAATTTCTATTGTCTTTTTGATTTAAACATACATATAATATCGTACGCGGTTCGACTTGATTTAAGTCGTCATTCTCAACAAAATACATAAATAAATATTGTATAAGCAACTGACACGTCAACCACATGTTTGAAATGAGAAATATTGAACATAATTGACATAAATTTTCCATTATTTTAATATTTGAAGAACGCTATTTTTATAATACTATTAGGTGTTGGAATTAATTCGTAGCGTTTTTAATGAAAGAATGTTATTTATTTCACATGAGCATTAAAAAATACATTAATGAAAGTACTTCCCATCACTTGTAAAACGCTACGAATTAATTCCAACACCTAATATATTCATTGTGGTGACTACTGAATGTTTGTATAATCTGTTTGCAATTTGGTGAGTGACTATTCGTGCTCCTTTTTTGTGTACATATAATCTTATCATAGATAGTTATTCAATTCTTATGTTTTATAGCCTGTCTCATTGGAACTTGCTATGTCATCTGAATCAATAACCATGATAGAACACAAGAAAACATCGCAGTAAGACGGATGATTAGCACCAGGATTGCACAGATTGCAGGATAGTCTTATACTTTATTTATGTATTTCATTGAGAATTATTTAGATTAAGTCGAAACGTGCAATATTATATGTATGTCTAAATCGAAGAGATAATAGAAATTAAATGTCTATTATTATATTAACGTACTAATTATTGCGTAGACTCCTATTTCCCATTTATAGTACTTTAATTTGTTTAATTATAGGAGTCTGATTCTATTATATTGATAGTATTATTGTCGAAAAGTGTTTACAGTACAACAGCGTACTTTTGCCTTTTAATTTTGTCATCTGGAAAATAGGATGTGTGTGTGTGTGTGTGTGTGTGTTATATATATTTGATGAATAACAATTTTGATTTTATTAGTGAAAGAAAAATCAATTTATGTATCAACTTAAAATAAATTTCACAATTCCACATATCTATTTATTATAAACACAACAATTTATTTTACATATATTTTTCAAATATTGAAACGTTAAATGCATTTTAACAATCTTAATTGCAATTGTAATATAAAAAATATGCTTTTCAAGTTACATGAAAAAATTATTACAGATTGAGCATATTTTTTTCTAATTTGTTTTCACAAAGTAAAATATACGTATATGTGTCCGT
The DNA here is from genome assembly GCF_000204515.1 of Acromyrmex echinatior. The sequence continues at coordinate 261,513 of NW_011626796.1, read as the reverse complement.
GCGTTTGCACTGAAATCATATTTTTTTCAAAAATATTCAGAGATCTCATTTATAAAGATGGTAACTGAACTCATATATGTGAACATTATGATATGTCAACTTAATATTTCGTTAAGTAGAAGATATATAATATATTAAATAAATCTAATATACGTATAAATATGAAGCACGTTATTCTGGATGGTCAAATTATTATTCATGTTTAATGGTGTGCGTGATTAATTTAGTGCAAATTAAAAGAAAAACATTTTTTTCATCTGAGAAAAATTTCAAGAAAGAAATTTCGACGCATAAATTAATGAATAATTTACATTAATTAATGAATGAACTTGCCAATTAATATCATTTTTTCATTAATTTGACGATGTAAGTAAAAACGTATGAACAAAATTTCGTTAAGTAATAAAAATTGTGAACTCATTAAAAGAGTATTGCGAAAAAATTAAATTGTTAAGGATCGCACCCTATATTTTTGCTATTCAAGCTGATATCAAGTCGATTAGTTCATTCGACCATCTGAGAAACAACATGTCCTATAATATACAATGTTTGAATAACGCCTGTGTGCTGAGAATGTAAGTACGAGCTGTAATGATACAGAATACATTCTAGTGAGGTCTGAATGACGAAGCGATGAAGTTCATGCCGTTATTAGGCCTTCAACGCATCATTTGATCGAGTACGTACTTTAAAAAACGTATCAAACATAGTTTTTTTTACAGACCTTCTCTGCTTAATTTCACGACGTTTCCCCTCGCGCCACTCCCTCACACCTCTCCTCCTTCGTTCTCCTCGCCTCCTCCCCTCTCCTCCCGCCTTCCCTCCCTCCTCCTCCCTCCTCCTTCCTCAACAATCGTACGCTGCTATGTACACTCTCTAAACGCTCATATTACATATCGTACACAAATTATGTACACGTGACAAAATATTTACAAATGTGAGGCAAGTGGTATACAGCGTCTAGATTGTCATCACTATCCCGTGTTCCAATCATGATGATATTTGAAAGCATTCGTCCAGGAAGTTTTCTAATGAGTGGTATAGATGCGCTCGCGACTGGACGATACCATGATCTTCATCCGTATACGTCTGCAAAAGCAAAAGATTTGCGATATACTTAAATATAATTTTTAATTTAATCTTTCTGTTAAGAATGGGGACGTACCTGTTGTCTGAAGAGTATGTCTTTCTGCTCCAACACCTTCGCGAGCATAAGTGACTGTTGATAATGAACGTTGTCATCCAGAGTGCCATGAATCAAATAATACATCTTATTCTTGATGTTCTCGACTTTATTGAGCAGCTGACCATGTTCATAGCCTTGCAGATTATCGGTAACTCAGTATAAATCGAATCTGTAATTAAACAATTAACATGATCACATTAACAGGGATAGCGTATGATAAAAAAAGGGTGAAAAAGAAACGATCTATGCCATTATGTGGCGTGTAATATCTTATGAAGAAATTGCACAAGTGTAACGCCGCATAAGTCTTTTTAACGTCATCCTGTAAATCACGTATATTTTTCTCGCGTGTTCTAACAGAAGGAGGTAAATGCTGACACGAATTTAAAGTAGTTGAAAAAGTAATATTAAAGTTGCAGGAGCGCGTCCTTTCCATGCACACTTTTCTCCATTAAAACGGTGCGTAAAAAATTCTTAGACAAATCCTGAGGCCAAATGAGCTTAACATAAGTTACTTTATGTAAGCTACATTCTCCGTAAGTAAAGTCTCTTAACAATGTTCATTTATTCGAATGATATCAAGCTGGAAAAATATTGCTTCATGCACTGTTAATGTCGCACTAATATCGGAAAATAAAGATTAAATACTCCAATTTAAATTAATTATTTTTTCTACCTTATATGTTTAAAATAATTTAAAATAAGCAGAATATGTAAAACAAATTATTTAATGAAGATTAAATTCAGTATAGAGATAAGATACAGAAATTTCATTAATTTAGTGTAACTACCATTTCCTAATTTAATTTTCAATTATTTATTATAGCTATTTTAATTTTTATTTATTTATTAGAAAAAGCTTTAAGTTTTAGCTAAATAGATGAACTTTTTTGTAACTTTAATTCTAACGTTACGAAAATCTTCTTTTCTATCCTTATTGATAAAAAATATTTTCTAATTTTTGCGCTAATTATAAAACACGGTATATTTTATTCGTTCATCAAGATCATTTGCTTTTCCTACTTCTTATTCTTCTGCATTGTCTATTTCTTATTAACACAAACTAACTCCGTTATGTTATCGCGTAGTGTAATTTAATAATTTACATGGAATATTTATTCTGTCGCAAGATAATTTTGATTTACGATGCTAAAACATTTTCCTTTTCTTTGAAATAATATTTCTTTGAATATCAAACACTTTTACGTGTTGCGTCATTAATTCTATCAATTACATACCATAAAGGGCCCAATCTGTGACTGGTGCGACGGACATGCCGCATTTGAAGACGCCTTTTAAGTCCATAGCGAGCGTCATGCCGGTCGCGTATCCACCATAACTCCAGCCCCATATCGCCGTTCTGGTACGGTCAATGAAGAGCAATTTGTCCTGCAGATACCTGCAAAAAGCACAGAAAAGTTCAAATCAATATCACTGAAAATACGATGTTGATAAATCATATAGCTAAAATATATCATCTCCACTGTTTCTCACGAAATTGATTAAACATTTTAAAGATAAAAGTATCTATGGCACATAGCATAAAAAAAAGAGAAAAAGAGCAGATATATAAAAGCAGATTTTTATATGTAATTTGTGTATTATTAAAAGAATACGAATAACGACATATTCCCAAATTATAAACTTCTGGACTCTTCATAATCGCGTGATACAGATTACTAAAGTCATCTATTGGAAAAATAATGGATTTCTTTTTACTACATCTAATATAATACTTTACTACGGACCAGTACTAGACTTTCCGTTTATGCTACGCCGGCTTGTACAGACCGGCGCTCAACGCTTTATTTATATTTTATCTTTTGTTTACACTTTAGTTCACGCATAAGTGTCTGAATGGTACTGTCTTGCATAAACGGAAAGTGAAACAAAATAAGCTTGACAATTAACGTGTTAAAACTTAATCAATTTCATGAATTACAAATTGTAGTAAAAAGCAATTGCAAGTTTCTAATTGACGACAATTTTTTTCATCTTTAATCCTAATATTACAAAAATCTTTATTTTTATTAAATATAATGTCGTATATTAATATAACTGTCGTATATAACTGTCGTATCATATCTGTTTTATTCCGTGTCTCACAATAAACGCAACAAAATTTTTCGAAAATATTTTCCATCTTTTGCGTTTATTGTAAGACACGGTATGAAATAGATATGATGTATGTATAGACAATATATGTATCTTTGCGAAAGTATCTTTGCGAAAATGAAGATCTTTCTATTTACTTTGGAAATAACATCAAAAGAAATGCTTTCTTTGTTGCCATTTAAAAACATCGTGCAGGAACCATCGCCCTACAAGATTACCTTGAATTACTCTCTTTTGCTGCAGCGTTCAAAAAAAACAATCGCCTCTTTCATTGAAGCGTACAAGATAGTCGATAGCTTTGCGCGATGAATATTTTGTAATTTCTGTTTTTTTCTCTTCCCGGATCTTCTATTATTTCACGTGCACTCTTCGCAATTGTACGTGCTAACAATCTGCCTCGTATTAAAAAAACATATTATGGCACACTATCGCCTTTCATGAATCGTGTGTCACGCAACTACAATTTTCCATAATAATGCAGTTATAATTATCGAAACTTTGCAGAAAATCTAATTCCGTAGCAGCTTAATAATTTTATTAAATTATTTTTACATTAAACTCTTTCAGAAAATTGTTGAATAACACTAGTTTACCAAAAAATGTGTTTTTAGACATATAAAAATATTTTAAAGACAAATTAAATTTTAAATGCAATATATTACATGTGTGACAAGATTTAAACAACAATGTTCATATTTTAATTCAACAGGAAAACAAATACTCCAGAAAGCTTCACTTTAATGACTTTTCCAATTACCAACAGATTCGGTATTGCGAATTAAAGAAAATTTGAAAAAGTGGTGTTTCTTTACAATATCCTTAGAAAAAGATCAACTCCAATTTGCATAAAAAACTTACAGACGAAAAAAGCAAATGTTACTTATAGGACAACTCGTGTATTTCTCAAACGTCTGCCAGATTGAGCGCTGCGTGAACCGCATCTCACCTCATGATTTCTGGGGACTTGAACCCAAGTGAATTCCATGCACAAAGCGCTGCGTATTAAACCTCTCGCAGTCAAGGAAAAAAAAGGGAAGAATTCGTATTTTTTTCCTTCCAATCTTTTCAGATTATTGTCTTTGTACTTTCGTGTGTTCGATAATAATCCCCGGCCCCGGCGCAGCGTGGTGGGATTAGCGCCCACGCCAGCCGGCCAGCCAGTCAACCGCTCATAGAAATAGTAAACGGCGATACGCGACAGATTTCGTTTTCTCCTTCCTCCGTTCACTCTCAGTGAAATTTATTTACCTCGTAAATCGACCGATGGTACGTTGAATTATATTTCTTTCTATGAAAAAAAAGAAACGAGAGAAAAAAAACAGAGAGAAAAGAGGAAGAAATTCAGACCGAGACACTTTCATTATGTGGCTCGCCCTGTTACTTATACTCTAGGATGCGTATTTCGGCACAAAATATATAGTGTGCCCGATGAATATAAAAATTTTTTTAATAAATTAAAATAAAGGACTCTTATTAACTAATAATATTGTAATATCAAAAAAATAGAAGGACATATAAGAATCAAATTTAAACAATATATTAATGTATATAATATAAACCGTTTAATAAAATGTGTACATTCTTAATTAATTACTGTAAGATATACATTTGGTAATATTACATTACATTCAATTACATGTTTCGGCATTATGATTGTGCCGTTGTCATATACAAAACACGCAGTAAAAAAACGCAATAAAAAGTCAATTAAGTTTTACTAGTCGCTAATAAAATCCACACGTGAGTCAGTTGGAACACGATGAATAGCAAAGTAAAGAAAACGAAATTGCTCGCAAGCGGTTGGAAGATCGGTTGTTAGAGAATTTCCACGAATTTGTTATAAGGTACATTATTAGAGAAAAAAGATCAGCAAGCAAATTCATCACTCAGTTAAAAATTCATCGAGATCGCAATGTAATTATCCTCCATGATATAGATAGAATGTTCGTCAAGTTGATTATACCAATCAATATTATTACAAAGTAATTAGTATATAACTTTGTAATAATATGTATAGTATGTTGTATAGTATACTTTGTAATAATATGTATCTCCATATGAATAGAGAAATGTAAAATTTTTTTAAAAATCATCTATCTAAATGACAACGCCACCCAATAATACCATCTTATGTCCCCCTCGGAGTCATCAAACTTTTGTCTGAAACACTTTTTGATTTAACGCAGCGTTTCTGAAATATTTGAGTGGATTTTTTACCTTATATAATCTTAGCTGCAATGTCATATTTTTTTAATAATAGGTATATACTAGAGGTGTTCCGAAAAAAGAGTTCAAAAATATCGGGAACTCAATGATCGGGACAGGTCGGGAAGACATCGGTTCAAATCGGATCAGATCTCGAAAATATCGGGGATTCTCGACAGAGTCAAGATTCTTGAAAATGTCCAAAATTCCTGAGGGAGTTGAGATTCTCGATAAAGTCGAGATTCCCGAAAGAATTTATATCCTCGAAAATTTCGACAACCCGATTGCTACTTTCGAAAAGGCATAAAAAATTAAAAATTCGAAAGAATTTATTAAAATTTATTAAAACGAGTCTCGAAACGGTAATTAAATTTTCAGGAAAAGTGACAAACTCGAGAATATTGAATCCATCGAGAATCTTGATTCTTTCGAGAATTTCGATTTTTTCGAGAATTCCAACTCTATCGAAAATCCCGAATATTCTCGAGAATCCTGACTTTGTCGGAAATCCTGAAAGCTTCGGGATTTCCTGATCCTGACAAAAATTCCCGACTCGACTCGATCTATTCGGATTCTCGCACATCTCTAGTATACGCTTTGTAAAGACCTTCTGTATTTGTCTGTAAATTGAGTGTATTTTTGTATCTGTTTTTTTTTATGTTATTTTTATGTTTTTTAATATTTCACATTTCGGAAATTAGTTTAATATATGTTCTTAATCAGAATTATGATATTCATCTAATTAAAGTCATGTCTAAATTGCAATCTATGGTTCATTTCTAGTAAACAAGAAACGTTTTGAAACTTCAGCAACAGCACAGCAACGTTGTAACATTGCTGAAATATTTCAAAACGTTTCTTGTTTACTGGATTATCACAGAGCGAGTAGACGTATTCTAACAAATATGATGTGCAGCATTCTACAATTCTGGTTTTTAATTGTCTGCCGTCTGTCCCACGTATGTGGCATCACAATCTAAACACTTGACTTTATAAATGACGTTGTTCTTAGAAGAAGGAGAACAAGAATCTTTTTGTACCTTAATAAATTTCCGTAGTTTATTGGTGTTGTAAAACAAAATTTTAGTGTCTTTGATATTAAATTGTCTAAATTTTTTGGTAATAGAAAGTATAAATGGAATTGTGAACCAAGAAATTCTGTCAGATGAATTCTCATTGCTGGAATGAACCTGCAGTTTCTCTTAGGAGACTTTAGATTTTTTTGTTAATGATATTAAAAATAAAATTGAGCAAATAATCGTTCTCAAGTAATATATTAATTACAAATTTTAAGTTTGGTAAATATCGACAATAGGGGACCCAGCTCGGATGACCTTGACCTTGGTATATATTGTCAAGGTCATGACCATGAGTGACCTTGAGATGGTTTTAGTTGGTACTTGTTCTTGGTTTAAAAGTTATCAACAAAAAAGTTTGAAAAAATAATAGTTTATTCCTGCTTTATGCAATATTAAAAGCTATTCTATACTCTTCCTTGCTACGTAATGTACCATGAAAAATATAAAAAAGTCTATCAGAGCCTACATCGGCTGTCCGGATGCACAGAAAACTTTATTCTCGTGTGATTGTAACAAAACGAATTAAATAGACATCTCAACCCTTCAATTTGGATTATCAATATATGTACAATCTGCTCCACAAGAGTGTACAGTTCCGCATCTCAACAAATGGCGCACAGATGTAAACTTCGATTTTTCCGATTCTCTGAATAGTTCGGAAGAATGCTTTCAGGTTATATGGGTATTGTGACTTGTTTTATCTGTAACAGACCAAAATAAACACAATGAGTGCTGCGTATGCAAGTCGTTTTGAAGTAGTATTTCTTTGCACACATTCGAAAGGATCGAAAATGTCATATGCAGCTGCCGGCCGCTACATGAAAAAGTCAGAGAGATTCGTTAGGAAGTGAAATGTTATAACAAAACAAAAAGTGTTGACGATCTGCCAGAACGTGGCACTCGACGCTCAAGAACGAAAAAGGACGACAAAGCTATCATCAAGATATTTGAGAAGAATCCTGCGTGTTCATTATGGAGAGCGAAATTCTTTTATTGAAAAAAGATGTAAAAATAAGCCTTAATACTATTAGACGACGATTACTTGATTCTGAATATGGTTTGGCGATCCACAAAGTTAAAACCTTTTTTAAGCGAAAAACACATCGAAAAACGGCTGCAGTGGACAAAGGCTAATATTGACCGATTTTGCCAATAGTAATTTTCACCGATGAATCATTCTTTTGAGCCTGGATTTCTAGAAGGTATATCGTACAAAAAAACACCCAGTAAAAGTACACGTATGGGGATGCTTCTGGGATTTGGTACTTTATATCTCTTTACGGATAATCTGAATGCACAGAAAATGATGATTTATCAAAAATGTTTATTGAAATCTGCTCAAAGATAGTTTGACTCAGATAATAGTTCATGGGTGCTTCAAGAGGACAACGATCCAAAACATCAAAGTCGTGCATATACAGAGTGGAAACGTGAAAATGGCATCACGACAATGGATTGGTCCTTCCCAGTCGCCTGATGTCAATCCTACCGAAAACGTATAGGCAATCATGAAGGTCAAACTCAGGGAAAAGAAGGTTTTTAATTTAAAGCAGCTCGTTCATCATGTACGGGAAATCTGAAAATCTCTTCCAGGCCATACTTGATAACAAAGGAGATTGGACAACTTACTAAGTAAACACATTTTAGTTTATAGAATTTATTAATAAAACACCAATTAAATTTTTAACAATTCTATATTTTTTTAGGAGAAATAGCCTAGCCTAGAGATATAACATATCCCTCCATCATAAACTCGAGTAACAAGAATAGTTCAGTAGAAGTAGAATTTTGCTGGAAAAAAATTATAAACCAGTATTTCTTTTCACGAAAGTCTCGAAAGGCCATCAGAAAAGAAATGCATATATTTGAGACTCGAGATTTGTGAAAAAAATATGCGAAAAAAATCGAATTGTTGCAAAAAGCACGTTTTTCGCTTATAAAACAAAAGATATTGATTGTATGAAAAAAAATCGGTATAAAAAATGTATGATATTCGAGATAACTACAAAATGAGACGTGGAACATTAAAATCGATCTATTAGTTCAGTAGAAAAAAAATAAAACATACTTTTTGATGAAAAAGCCCTTTTTTCACTCGCTCTCTGTTTATTGAGATTTAAACGCAAAGCTTTAAAATTCTCATAAAATGTAGCCTTCATAATGACGAACAAATCTAGCATTAAACAAGCATGAACATGAAATGTTCATTAGTTTTTGCAAAAAATCATTTTTTCACTAAAAAAAAAACCCTGTCTACGGAAAACTTAATTTCTTCATCTTTGAGCAGTCGTACAGTAATTTACAGGGGTGATTTTTCTTCTTCAAGAATTGCATTATCATCTACACTTAATAACAAAACGTTTTTTTACAGTTAAACTATTATAAAACGATTTTAAAAATCTTTTTACGTATAAAAAAATGGAAATAATTTCATATAGTGTGAAGCATTTGAAATCTGACATTTTTCTATGAATTTAAAAAAAAAAGATTTCTCTGCGATTATTAGGAGTGGAGATAACAATTTTTTTTTTCAAAAAATCACTGTGGCTCTAATTTTTAAGATTAAGAGTTTTGTCTGGCACCAATTTGTAAGGAAGAATTGAATTTGCTGTTAAAAAATACTCGAATTTTTTGCTGCCAAAAAGTTTGTTTAAAACCATTAGAAAGTTGAAGAATTCAAGCGAGGCAGTGCGCCGAGCGGAGTGCGGGAAGTCGGCGCACAGTTGAATGGGAAAGATCGGGCCACTCGGCGATTCGCGCGTATCTGATTTCGTACGTTAAAATTTGCTAAATTTATATTTTCTCAACAATAAATTGACGTGGAAACATAATTTTTATTTTAATCTGAGATAACTCGACGAGATATAAATAAATAGCTTAACCAAATGTTTCGCAAAGTAATTGTAATTATAAAATTTTTAGTTCTTTGTTTCTTGAATTTTTATTTTTTCGGTTTATTATTAAAATTTGAGTATGGCGTGCATGATTAATTAACAAATTTAAGTCACATTAGCTGTGTTTCTTTATTTAATATGCTAAAAAATGTCAGTTGTCCAATTGGGCAATTAAATGTATGGAATTATTTAAATTTGTTAACTAGACATGCGTTTCATACTCAAACGTGATTTTTGAGTAATAAACCAAAAAAATAAAAATTCAAGAAAGAAAAAATTTTCTAAATTAAAAATTTCATGATTACAATTCGAGATTTTTTTAACAGCAAATTCAATTCTTTCTTAACAAATTGGTACAGACGGAATTCTTAATCTTAAAAACTAGAGCCACAGTCATTAAAAAAAAAAAAATTATTATCTTAGCTACTAATAATCAGGTGGCAATCTTTTTTTTTAAATTCGTAGAAAAATGTCAGATTTCGAACGGTTATACTTCACGGTTATTTAATATGATGTATATTAACGAAATTATTTTCATTTTTTTATACGGAAAAAGATACCCACTTTTTAAAGTCATTTTATAATAGTTTAACTGCAAAAAATCGTTTTGTTATTAAGTGTACGTGATAGAGCAATTCTTGAAGAAGAAAAATCACCCCTGTAAATTGCTGTGCGACTGCTCAAAGATTACGAAATTAAATTTTCCGCAGATAGGTTTTTAGTGAACAAATGGCTTTTTGCATTTCAGGCTTGTTCAGAGCTAGACTTGTTCGTCATTACGAGGGCTACATTTTACGAGAATTTCAAAACTTTGCATTTAAATCTCAATATAACAGAGAGCGAGTGAAAAAAAGACCTTTTTCGGCCTTTTTTTATATTTTTTTTTCTAAATTAATTTCTAAATTAATTTCTAAAAAATCTAATTAATTTTTGTTTCTAAACTAATAGATTGATTTTAACGTCTTAGTTTATAAGTATTTCGAATATCTATATTTTTTATATCAAATTTTTTTCCATACAATCAATTTTTGTTATATAAGCAAGAAACGTACTTTTCATTATTCAATTTTTTTCGCATATTTTCTTCACAACTCTGGAAAAATGTTGCTGAAATTATTCCAGCAAAAGTGTTTTGGAACACTTTTCAACAAAATTTCAACATTTTTAAAAAGTTTCAGTTTAATTTCAGCGATTTTTTGCTGAAAAATTCATTTTCAACAAAATTTCAGAAAAATTTCAATAATATTTTTAGATAAGTTTCAGCAAGAATTTCAGAGAAATTTCAGGAAATTTTTGAGAAATTTCGGTTGGATTTCAGTAATTTTTCAATATGCTAACTAAAAAATTTACTTGACAATGAAGTTTCAGCAAATTTTCAGCAATTTTGTTGAAATGTTCCAAAACGTGGAATAATTTCAGCGAAACTTTTTCACCAGAGAAGTCTCAAATATACGTATTTTTTTCTGATAGCATTTCAAGACTTTTGTGAAGAGAAATACTGGTTTATAATTTTTTCCGCGGTAAAATTCTATTTCTATTAAACTATTCTTGCTACTCAAGTTTATAAAGAAGAAATGTACTATATAACGCACATGAAAAATCATAAACAATTAAATATTTCGTACACAATTAAATATCTGTTGCGTTTTAACATGTTTTATACTATTCTGGATTAATGGGAGGGGTATACACACTATTACTACAATTTATTAAAACTTTTAACACTTTGTAGTTGTAATATTTAGATTTAATGAAAAAAACTTAGAAATTAAAAAAAATATTTTAGAAAGCAATACTTTTTTTTATTTATAAATACAATATTTAATATGACATACAATAAATTTTACATAAGTTTTCATTTGAGATAACATACCATATGATTTTATATAATATTAGGTGTATAACTTTGCTTCCGCCGTTTTTTTCCGAAATTCGAGACTTTATTGTAAAAAACTGGTTATACATTTATAATTCAAAGTATTGTCCATCGCTGGCCATTACTTTCTCCCATCTTTCGGCCAGCTTACGATCCCGCGTCGAAAAAAAAAATGGTCATCTTTTGAGGCGATCCACGAATTGATCCAATTTTTTACTTCTTCATAAGACCGGAATGCTGGTCAGCCAGGCCGTGTGTCATTGATCGAAACAAGTGATAGTCAGAGGGAACAACGTCTGGAAAATACGGCGGGTGGGGTAGGACTTCCCATTTCAACGTTTCCAAGTATGTCTTGACCACTGTAACAGGGGGTCGAGCATTGTCATGCTGCAAAATCACTTTATCGTGTCTCTCGTTGTATTGCGTCCGTTTGTCTTTCAGTGCTCGGTTCAAACGCATTAATTGCGTTCGATACTGATCGCCTGTGATTGTTTCAGTCGGTTTTAACAGTTCATAATACACTACGCTGAGATGCCCACCAAATACAGAGCATGACCTTGGAGCCGTGAATATTAGGTTTGACCGTCGACGTGGAAGCATGGCCGAGAACTCCCCATGATTTTCTGCGCTTGGGGTTATCGTAATGAACCCATTTTTCGTCCCCAGTCACAATGCGATGCAGAAATCCCTTCCGAAAATCCTTTGCCTTTCAAACAGCTGTTCACAAGCAAACAAACACCGTTCAACATCTCTCTTCAACTCGTACGGCACCCAATTTCCTTGCTTCTGAATCATTCCCATGACTTTGAGACGTTTTGAAATGGCTGGTTGAGTCACTCCCAATGATCGTGCCAATTCTTCTTCTGATTTTGACACGAGTCTTGATCAAGTAATGCTTCCAATTCTGCATCTTCGAAAACCTTCTCTCTTCCATCGCTATGCCGGTCTTCGACGTCAAAATCACCGTTTTTGAAGCGTTGAAACCATTCACGACATGTTCTTTCACTAATAGCCTCACTATAAGTATTTGAGAGTATTCGATGAGCCTCAGCCGCAGATTTCTTCATATTGAAGCAGAAAATTAAAACCTCCCTTTTTTTTTGTATGATGCAGACACAAATCGACTAATATTTCTATGGGGTTATGTTGACAGATGCCCAAGTTTATTGTATGATGTCTATGATCTATTTATTTCGACCACCACTTATCGCTAAAGCCATCTATAGGAAAACGGCGGAAACAAAGTTGTACACCTAATAAGTTTTTATTAAGATGACATTATTTTTATCCTCATTTAAGATGACATTATTTTTATCTTCAATTTGTTTAACTATATATCGTGCTTCGTCACTAGTCTGCCATCTAGCATCACTGATAGAGGATTTCACTGCCGGTTTCATTGTTTTTACAGATTTTTGTTTTCTCTTGCAAGCTTGCAAGCTATGTGCAGATAATACTAAGTAGAAATAAATGCGGAAATGAAAATATTCGTAATAATATTCAAAAAATATTGGTTGACAATATTTGGAGATACGCGGAGACCAACTGGATGCAGGTTGCACGGGAGAGAGAGAGACATGGAGAAGATGGAAGAGACTTTTGTTCAGGAGCAGACAAGAATAGGCTAAAGAAGAAGAAAAAGAATAACGTATCTCGGACAAGCTCGAAATACCTTTTCTTTTTTTATTATGAAGAGAACTAACACAAAAAGATACATAATTTTCATGTTACGCAATTTAATTCAAGAAAATAATGTGCACAAATATGCATGACTTAGCGATTTAAAAAACAGAAAGCTTTCTTATAATTTTCTGTGCGCTGAATCTGAATCCGAAAGTAAGAATGTTGTACAAAAAATTATTTATTTTTTTAATATAAATAGTATATATACTATAATTCCTCAACTAATGAAATAAGACAATTATAATTGATATTTTGACTATCAAAAGAAGCGTATATAATTATAAAATAATCTTTTTATATTATACATGTAATACATAATTTTAATTTGATGCATTGAAATCAGGTCTTTTTCTTTATAATGATAATTTTGACTTTTTTTATACGATGTATTATGAAATATATATCATTCAATAAATATAATAAATATAAATATAATAAACACAAAAAAAATACCATGAGTCACGTGGCATGGTGATCAATTTACTTAAAATTGGCACGGCACAGAACGTGTTAAACTAATAACTGTTTATTAATATTTACTTTACTAATATCGCATATGAATAATTCTTTCATATCTTCATTATCCATTTTTTTGTACCTCTCTTGTCTACACTCACATGATTGCTACTCATTATTTATATGAATTTAATTATTTAATTTTGCGACACTCAATCTTAAAATCAACTACGAATGCTTACACGGAGCTACGATTTTCTCCCTTTAGGAAGAAACGATTATTAGTCGCTCTCTCCGTTTAAAGGATCATTACACTTACGAGGGGTGCATCGCCATCCCCAAGATTTCCGGGTTTCAACGACGCTTACATAATTCGTTATTCACCAATTAAGCGGTCGTTAGAACCAGTGGATGGAGCAACCAGCTACGAGCTGGTTAATCAGTCTGGTTCACTGGTTCGATGGAACAAAGGCAGGCAAAAAAGAAACAAAATGTGGAGGCTTCGCGAAGGGTTGAAGAAGGGATGATACGAAAGCGTGAGGGGCGCGGGCGGCCAGTGAAGAACTTCTGCGGATTGAAAAGAGTAGGACGATTTCATAATCGTTGGTTCTCTCCTAATTCCTCAACTAATCTGGCTTTTTATGTACCGGATAATGCATCGGCAAAATACTAGAACACTGGGAAGACATGCAGACAAAATACGTTTACGAATAACATTCGATATTTGACGATTGAACATTTTTCAAAAAATCCAAGGCCATTGGATTCTGTAATTAACATGAAGATCTTAAAGCTTGCACTAAAATTTTATATTATGCTGCTAGAATTTCCATAACGCTTAAAAAGGAAATGCATTGAAGAACATATTCTCCAAACCAAAAGTTTAGAAACACTTTTGAGAAATATTGACATTTTTAGGATTATTTATTCAAATATCTATAATAAAATGTATTTTTTTAATAGTAATACTAGTCAATAAAATTTTACTTTTCTTATATTAAATTAATTTGATATAAATGGATGTTTCTTATAGTATTTTTTTCGCTGCTTTCAAATCTGTTCGCCTTTATGAGTAGTGCAGAATTTTTAAATAACATCGCAAACGATTAGAAAATCGCTTGTTAGTAATTTCTCGATAATCTGATAAAAATTAAAAAATATAACAAATACACAGAAAAAAATGAATTCCTGATTCACGTATATTTTTATTCTTGAATGCTATTTATTTTCAGCTATTTAAGTATAAAATCTTCAATTATAAATGTTTACTGGCATCAATAATAAATAGATTTATGCAAAGTATATTTTATTCTGTAAAAATTGTATTCTTGTTTCTAAAATCATTATATGGTTCTAATAAACTCAATCGCATTATTTAAAAACTACTTATTCTTGGATTAAGAATGATAAATTTGAAAATTCATCGGCAGATGGTAACAGTGTGTATAAGGGTCTCTCAATAATATCAAAATGTAGGAAATGCATGGGTGCAGTGACGATTGATGATGGTTTTGTGAGTGAACTGTTGCATTTGTGGAACATATCTTTAAATGTGGTTCAATCTTGAAGGGTGAATGAAATATTCAACTCGTCCTAATGTTTCTGTCAGTTATATTGCTAATGGAAATGTGCGAACAGTCGGCCGATTTTGTCACTGCGAAGAAGCGGTTGCCTATATACGCGGGCGGATTTTCCGCGGCGGAAATCTGCTATGCACAGTTAAATGGGTGAGATAAGCAATGAATCGCAGCGGATCCGCATGTGTATGCAGCCAGCGTTCTCTACTATTGTGACAAGATTGACCGTCTGTTTGCATCCTTATTTGTATAGCTAACGGAGGTATTGATAGAATGGTCTCAGCATTTCACTTGTCTTTGAGTTACATTAGTAGAGGGTATAGTCCAAGTTTGATTCAGTTTTTTCTTGGGAGCTTGTACTTCGTGCACAGGAGGCATGTTCTATAAATATAGCATTTTATTTACAAAGTTATCATCACTTATTGCAGCATTAGTTTTTGTCATCTTGATGTTATTAGAAAACATACTGGGGGTTTGAAATAAGTTGACAAGAGGTATCATTAAAGAAAAAATAATGCTAATATAAGCATATTTAAGGTTGAACGAATGCAACTTTATTCTTTTATTGAACTTTATTCTTTTATTGAAATAAAATTTGTTTTGGACTAAAAATAAAATTTATTTTATTTTATGAACAATTTATTCTTAATCGGAAATTGTTTATTCTGGTGCTATTCTAGCTATAAAATATTCTTGGACTAAAGCATTTATGCATTTCTTTAAGAATTCATTTCTTTGTGTGTATAAGTAACTTATAATACGAAAGACAAACAAATCGTCACTCTGATAAAAAAAACTCATATGCATAAACTGTACCTATGCAATAATAGCTGCAAGAGAACTTTCTTCCGAAGGTTTTTCTCTGCGTACAAGATAATTTTTAACCTCGTGTTCACACTGCAATTCAAAAATTAATAAGAAAATGGGAATGTTTTCATAACTGCCTTCAAATCGAGCAAATTAACGTATTATAGAATCTATTCAACACCTTTGTGGAAATCATCAAACTTTATTGTAACAATAATTTTTTGTTAATTTTGGATTCATAGGGCGGACAGACAGATACAGCTCATTTCAACATTCATTCATTTACAGTATTTTCACCGATGACGGTAACAGTTCGTCTACGATAGAAATAATTCCTCCTCACTGTACTCCGTACTACCAACCTTGTGATATCTACTTTTTTTCACCAAGTGAAAAATTTTATTAAAAAGTTTCGCAATTCTCAAGAAATTTTACAAAGAACTGTCGACGTGAGAGGATGCCGTTAAAATCCATTCGATAATTCATCATTAATTGTCATTTCCAGTTTTCGTACCGATGATAAAATGCTTGGTTCTTATCAAAATTGATTCCTGAAAGAAGCTATTTTCATAGTGTCAATCAAATCTGTTTTCTTCCACATATTAGAAAAAGTTATAGTGTCTGCAACAAAAATTCATCCACAATGCAATAAATATTTTTGTTTTTCTTGTTTTTATGATTTATATCATCTCATACAATGTACGAAACATAATTATTTCCTATTATTATTAATAAATCGATTAATACAATCAGAAGAAAATTATAAATTATATAACTTATTTGTTCCTAATTGTAATTTCTAATTTCTAATTTCATCAGAAACTATAATAGTTTTCATTACAATCTTATTTATGTGTTCATGTGAATAACAACAATTATGATGATAATAATAAATATTTCATAAATGAGTGTTATTTGATTATGAGAGTAAATTATTTATACAATACTAATATGTAATTTCATTACAATTAAAAAGTAATTAAAACTAATAATATTAAATTAATTAATAATATTAAATAACATTACAATCCGAAGCGCCACTACGGTCTAAGTATTAAGATGTTGAACTAATATATATATTATTCAAACGAATGAATTAATTTCAGAAATAATAATTACGTGTCGATATGGTTGTCGACATTAACGCAATTAATCTGAAATGTAATAATCCCCCCAAAATTCCCCAAATTAATCTTAAAAACTGTAATAAACTTATTGCGAAAAAATATTGCCTCGGCCGGGAGTCGAACCCGGATCTCTTGCATTCCGTGCGAGCGTCCTGAGCCTTTAGACTACCGAGACCTTAGACCGTAA
>NW_011626796.1:222852-235134 GCF_000204515.1 Acromyrmex echinatior | reverse complement strand
TATATATATATATATATATATATGGATATTCATGAAAAAGATTTACATTATGTATGTGCAATTTATTGATAGTATATTATTATTACTTAAAATGGCATTGGACGTAAGGTAAAAGTGCTATTACGGCTTCGTATCGATATAATGTATCGATTAAAGTTAAAAATCTGTACTTTATATTACAGATTTTTGATACTGGTGATATATATTGGAACATGGCCTACACTGCATATGTACATAATACAACTGTATTTCTAAGTTCCAATTCTACAAATATAAGATTAACTTCAATTACGGTTTATCTTTTTCTCAATTTTAAAATTGGAAAATTTTCCAAAATAAATTTTATAATTTGTGGAACCGACCCTAATACACGTCCCTGCTAAGATGGTAATGTAGGAAACGGAATAAAAATATCGATAATTAATCGATCGAATTTCCTGCATGATCATATTAACTCAGAGGGCATAAGCATCTTATACATTGTAAATAAATACCTGCAATATCGATCTTGATTAACTTCAGCCTTCGCTCCAGCATCTCCTTAATCAGAAAGAATATTCCTTGGGACTTAATCTACTCTCAAATATTAAAATTATCTAATTTTGTTTGTAATTAACTCTCTAATCTTTGGGAATTTCTAGCAATTTAAGTGCAATTTTGGCTTCGTAAAAGATAGCAGCATTGAAAATCATTATTTTCTAATGTAAACACCACACATAATAAACAAATAATAATAGCTATTAAATAATCATATAAGTGGGCCTTATTTTATAAGTACATTGTTCAAAAAGAATATTTATATTCATTTCAAAAAAATGATTTGTTATTTTTCATAGCTAGGAAGTTGAATAATATTATAATAAATTATAATAAATTATGAAACATTATGTAATAAACTTTGCAGCGAATTATTATAAAAATGCATTATACACATAGATTTTTATTGTTAAAGAAACGTATTGCTACCGATTCCAATCCTTTAATCTCTTTTTATTTACTTCCTATGACATATCTTGCGTACATAGTAAGCATAAAGCGAGTTTAAAGTAATAAATTTACAAGTGAGCCTTATTTAGTGTTGGACTCTATTCAGCTCAGGTATCTTATATGGATGGCTCAAAATAAAGCGTTACAAATTTTACTTTGGAAATACATTATTGCGAAAAATTGTTCAAACAAAAGTTGTAAGGTTCAGAAAGATCTATTTACTAATCTTATCAATTTAACTTTAGGTGATCTCCAAAAGATCAGATCAAGGTCATATCGATTTTTTAAAACGGAAAATCTTACTTTTGATTCCAAAATCTAATAGCCGATGTCGAGAACTTTGCAAAATACTATATTATTTTTTATTACTTTTTGAGTACTTTTTGAGTTTATGATGTTTGAAAGTTACAGTACCATCTAGGGCACACAGTGGTACTGATCTGAATATAGGCGATCGAAAATTAAATTTTCAATTTTTTCATTGAAAATTAAATTTCTTGTAAAATAATCTTTATTAGTAAAATTTTAGAAATAACAGTATTTTTTCAAAAAAAAAATATAAAATTATAATTAACAATAAAATTTGAAAAAGATGCTTTATCTTCTTACGATTAAATTAATGAAATAATACGTCATTGAATAAGATATTTTAAACTAATAATATGCAAAAATTATTAAATTATTTTTTTAAAGTTAAATTATTATTAAATTATTTATATATTATATAATATTTCTAAATAATTATTTCAATAAAAACAATTAATTTTTTTATAATAAACATGTAATTTGACTTTATAAAAAAAGAATTCACAAATGAGAATTATAGACATTATTCGTAAATAATGATTTTTTAATTTCTTTATAGAGGATCTGCAGAGACTTGCAGAAGCAAGAATTATTAACTCTTATGTTCACTCATACGCAAAAAAAACGACGAAACAAAAAGAACTCTTTTTGCTTCGTTGTTGAATAACTTGATAAAAAAAAATCATACAGATCTATAAAAAAATTAAAGGTAAAGATTTATATTTATATTTATATATATTTATACTTTCGATTGCTATAAATCGCATTTTTGTGCGATACTTCACGCCATAGATATTTGTAAAATTTTTACAAAATTGTCACGTTTGACGGGTATTCATTTGGGTCCGTATAGATCCATATAAGATTAGTCAGATTGAAATATCAATTATCGATTTTGAAAGTAGAGATTTTAAACTTTAAAAGGCTTTTTTAAACATCTCACTATAATGTTTTTTTCCCTGAGTTATTGCTATTAAAAAATATTAAAAATTTGTGCAAAAATTTAGTGTGCAAAAAAAACGGGCCACTAAATTTTTTAAGACAAAAAATGTTCTTCCTAAGTGTTCCTAAGTGTTCTTCGATCAATACATTTTTCTACCTATGTACTTTAGTACTTATAGATCGATTATGTACTTATAGATCGATACTTTGAAAAGTAAAGCTCTTATTACAATAATAATAAAAGAAGAAAATAAAGTTCCAACTTTTTTTACGAGAAAAAGAAATCTTTGTTTATAATAAATTAAATAAAAGTATAACTAATTTTTTTTATTTGCATTGTAATCTGTGTTGTAATACAAAAAAATACAATGCGGTCTCTTTGTCTTTCTTTACGAAATAATTTTTAAGATTTAAAAAAAAATGGTTCGCTGGGCAAAAAATATTGTTATTAAAACGTTTGGAAACGCACAATGAGAAAATAATTCTGTTGCAATATTCCTAGTGTTGTTACTTTAATATACAATAATTATTCGAAAAGAAATCCGATTGTTAAAAGAAAAATGATAGCAGAGTTCTGAGAGTGACGAAGATAGAATTTTGGCGAAATGAAAAGAAAATCACTGTTATATTTATCGTGTGATTGCATTTCGTTTACAATATCGTTTATCTGTTAATTCAATAACATTTATTTTATACACTGCGCTAATTTCTTGTTGCTACTTACTAAATTTTATTCGGGAGATTCCACGTGAAATTGAGGAACCGCCGCACCCGCGCCGCTCTGTGCGTGCTGTTAAGCTTGCAACGGTCACGGCGCTTAAATGGTAAAATATAATCTCACCACCAGCGTAGAATCAGACATTATTCATTGGAAGTTTGATGTTTCAGTTTAAAGGTGGACGATCATATAAGTGGCGAACTCTCTCCCTCTATCCCTCTCCCTCCCATCGTCCGTTCCCTCTTCTTCCTCTCTTTTCTTCTCCCTCTCTCCCGCCACTCTTCTCCCTCCCCTCTTTTCCTGCCCCTCTCCCTCCTATGGCCCTCTCCCTCTCTCCCCCTCCCCCCTCTCTCTCTTTCTCTCTCTTTTCCTGCCATCAGATAAATTACTCCTGACAGCTAAGTGGAAATACGAGAGGAAAACGCAGCTCTTCTTCGTACTCGCTACTCGACAGCAGTGGAGAGGCTCAGCCGATAAATTCAGATAAAAGTACAAGCAATTTTCTTCTTGTTAACGCGGCGGTAGCGGTGCTCTTTCTTTCCCTCTCTATCTCTCTCAGGTGCCTACGCCGTGAAAAGAACTTCGTTACACGTTAAACACGTCCTCGGAGCGTCGGGGGAGCCGGACTTAGATTAGTTAACTTAGAGCTTAGCAAATTACTCCGATCGTGTCATGATAAGTCACTTTGAGGCCTCGTCTGTAATTAGGTTTGTCCTAAAGCAAAACTTTGTTCGTAATACTTCTAGGGGACGAGCACGTTTGGCCTCAGATTCTGCCTGCGATGGTCTGCGTTCGTTCGTTAACATCACCGTCAAGAATTATCTCGGCGGTGTCAGAGCAATTTCGGATTAAGGATATAATGCGCATCTTCTATGTGTAAACGTGATGTAAATGTAATATGCGTTTTATACTCTACGTGCATATGGAATATGATTATGCTTGCTATAAATTTGATTTTTCTTCAAAAAAAAACTGAGGAAGATACGTTAAACAGGTTTAGCGGAGAATTCGTTTTTCTGATTTAATAAAATAAATTTATTTACACAGAAATGCAGAGAGATGTTCCTTTCTAACTTTAATGAGCTTTAATATACTTTAGTTTGGAATAAAATAAAAGATATTTTTTTTACACAGACCTATATGCACTTTTAAGAGATAAAATTCTCCTTTGACAAAAATCAGTTTGTTTTTTTCAAACCTTTACGAAAATAAAGCGTAAGACTAGAAGGAATGTAAGTGAGAGTAGCAGAAGTGTAAGCAACATATGAAACAATGAAATGTAAATAAAGAGTAAAACACTTTGTAAACATAAACCCGGGAAGAAAGAACATAATATTGTCGAAGTTTCCATAAAAGTTAAATGGTTCCAAGAGTATTTTATAACAATGATTGAACTTTTTTTTTACTATTAATAAAGTATTCTTGAAACTATTTGACTTTTATTTTAAAAATTTTTCGATCTCATATCGAATTCGTTTCAATGATATTCGCTTCAAAAGAAACTAATTGATTTTTTTCAAAAGGTCACACTTCCTAAGTGCGCGTAAAAAATATGTATTCTTTATTTTAGTTTAGACTATAACATATTAAAACTCATCAAAATCAGAAGAAGGCACTTCTCTCTATGTTTTCTTATTAGGATTCAAGATTTTATTTATTAGAAGTAAATTTCACTTTTGATGAAACTTCTGATTTGAAAATAGAAAATTATTGTTTAGTAGAATTGATTCTAATGAAGATTTAATTACTTTAACTTCTAATCAATATTAAATAATTTTTTGGAAAATAAAAATTCATAATCAGAATTATTTTACAGTAAGCTTACCTGGTAACATTGATCTGATCAACAATTTCGACAGTGCCGAGACGTCGATATCCGGCGAACAGCATGTCGTTACCCATTAATCCGGAGCCGCGACCGTCAATGGCAGCATATATAATACTTTTGTTTGTTACAAGATACGTGCCCCAATCAATGTTAAATTTCTCTGTCACCTGATACGAATCCGGGCCACCGTACCTGAAAAGCAGACAGAGTGCGTGACACAAATCGTCAGAACGCCGATATCTTTCATAGCTCGTATTATGTATTCACAATTTCATGTAAACGTATTTGTTCATTTTATGTACTGTAAACTTGATTTCGTTACAGTTGCATAAATTAGAACACAGCAAATAATATTATATACCTATATTTTTTCAATTCTTATTATTTCTGAGGCAGGTATATGAAGTTAGCATCCCAACTATAGTTCAGGAGTTCTGATTAGAGTTGCCGTTTCCTTTTGACGAGACGAAAAATTCTACATAATTTATAACAAGAGTTCCGCTTAATAACTATTTTTTAATAATTTTTAAAAAATGGGATACTAACTTCTTATCAAAAATCCAGTTTGAATAGTTCTGAGTGGCCCAATAGCTTCATTTCATAAATACTTAAGAGTGATTTCTGAAAGAGATACTTTCCTAATGCATAAAAAAAATTTTTGTAAAATAAAAAAAAATTAAAAATTTTTGAAAAATCAATTTTTGAATACAATAATTCTAATTAGAGTTCCTGCTTCCTTTCAACAAGACGAAAAATTCTCTGTATTTTTTAACGCGAGATTCGCGAGATCGTTTAATAACAATTTTTAAACAATTTTTTTAAGTGGAGTGCTAACTTCTTATCAAGATTGAATAGTTCTGAGCAGCTTAACAACTTTATTTTGTGAATATCTAGAGTTCCTGATACATAAAAAACAATTTTGATACTTAACAAAATTTATAAAAATATACAAAATTTTTGAAAAAAAAGTTATAATATTTATACAGTAGTTTTGTTACATGTTAATTGTCATTCTATTTATTTCGAAGAGTTCTCAGCGATTAAAATCAACACAGACCCAATAAAAAAAGAGATATGTACCTAAAAGAAAACTTGAAAAATTGGTTGCAAAAGCACATCTTCATGTATAGCTATCCAATCGCTTTTTCACTTAATACTTTTCGATAGAACTCGTCGAGAACTGCCTAGAACTCTATTCAGAACTACTGAAACACTTTAAAAATTTTTCGACATCGGACTTAGAAAATTTTCAATGATAGAGTTCAACTGCCCTGTTTCTTGAAAATCGTTGGTTATATCACCTTATACTTTCTGACAGAGCTCGTCGAGAACTGTCCAATCGGAACTATTCAGTACTCTCAAAAAATTTTTGACGTTAGACTAAGAAAATTTTCAATGATACAGTTCAAATGTCTCATATCTCGAAAACCATTGATCCAATCACTTTTTCACCCAATTTTCGTTAGGGCTCATCGAGTACTCCGTTGAGATCCGCTCCGCATCAGTAGAGTCTGCTGAACACGACCATTATTTACTTTACAAATATTATCACGCAGAACAAAATATCTTATGGCAATGCGGATTGGGAACCTTATATAGTTAGGAAAAAAACGTAAGAAATAAAAAAAAATAACATATCTATTTATTTAGGTCCACAACTTATGGATAACTCTTGACCGAGGGGTTTAACTTATTCATTGTCTCTTTCCAATTCTAGAATTGAAAGATAGAGATGAGAAATAAGTTTTAAGCGAAACCTCGGTTAAGAGTTAACTGTGAGTTGTGGAATTGAGCCTTAATATGATAGATATCCGAAATACATAAATTTAATTTAAACGTTACAGCATATTGGAATGTCGCGAAGATAGATGCGTTTTTTTACAACATTGGCACAACTAGTATCAATCGTTGCAAAAATATACTGCAAAAGTTGTACGCTTGTCACTTTGTGCTGCAATTTTCTCCTTAATTTCAAGATTGATAAGGTTTTTGTAAGTGATACATATTATTAATCTTGGAAGTATATATTTTCCTCTATTGTACATATATATACATGAAATAAAACTACAAATTTTTACATTTCAGATATCAGGATTGTGCATATTATGAAATGCCTGCCAGGTATAGTGCTCTCAGATGCAATTTAAATAAAAAAGGATGTTGCTAATACATAACATAATATTTGCTCAAAATTCGAAGTTGAGACAAAAATAGAATAATGCTGTCGGAATTTCTGATTGGAAATCTCCAAAATCAGTTGTGTGAGGATAGTATCAAAGCGTGCATACAAATATTCTTCTTTATTAGTTTTTGCATCTTGGAGCACTGGTAGCTATTTTATAATATACATAAACCCTGTTCAGATATCTAAAATGTAAAAATTCGTTTTATTTCATGTATATGTACAATAGAGAAAGTTATATATATTTCCAAGATTAATAATATGTATCAGTTACAAAGACCTTATCAATTGTAAAATTAAGGAGGAATTGCACAAGGTGATAAGCATATTGCGTATTTGCAGCCATTTAAACTAAACGGCATACCCCTACCATGACTCTATAGAGCTTTGATGCCTATGTCCAATCAGAAGAGACCAGGGTCATGTGATGCAACAAAAATATCTAAAGACTTTTGTTATCAGATAAAAATAAAATTGAGTAAAGGGCATATAAGAGTCAAAAACAGGAAAACTTTAATACATATAAACACACGTCAATTTTTTAATACTTATTCTCGATATCATTATACTAAAAATAAATTGATAATGTAAAATATTAAATATCTTATAAAATATAAAATATCTACAACAATAAAAATAACATGAACTTATGAAAAGAAGAGCATAAAAACCACAGCATAAGATGTTATTTATGATATTTAATTATCATTAATAAAACATTAGACGTTTCGGTCACAATCTGGCCATCTTCAGTAAATTCACAATATTTTTAAAACGCAAAATTACAAATATCAGATTATGGCCGAAACGTCTAATGTTTTATTAATGATAATTAAATATCATAAATAACATCTTATGCTGTGGTTTTTATGCTCTTCTTTTCATAAGTTTTGATTTATAAACCACGTTAGTTTCTATTATGTAAAAATAACATGTTTCGCCTTCTTGATCCCTCCACCACCATCTTCAGATTTATTAAAATCGCAATCGTAACCCGCAGTAAAATGAAACGATAAATCAAGTAAAAATAAGAATAAAGGTAAGTAAGTTAACCATCTCCGATGGATCATACGTTGACCGATGGAAATTGTTCCCAATCAGCTGTTCGACTGAATGTTAAAATTACCATGAATCTATGAGTAGTGATGCGCACATCAATACACATGTCCTAAGGGCACAATTGTTCCATCTCATCAATAGTCTGACATATTTTTTGCCGGGTAATGTGTGTGATGATTTTCTTAACACACAGGAGAAATCATGTTTTTTCTATTTTGTTCGTGAGAAGAATAGGTTAGAAGCAAAAATGTATTGGTTATTACAAAAACATAAAAACATCTTGATTAACAGCATTAGACCTATTGAGCATTGTGTGGTTAATAGTAAATATAATAAAGACACACCTGAGACGACCGCGGAACTTAATGTGCAGACCACCAGTTCTCATAATAATAATATTGTTATAATATATTCTCTAATGCTCACATTATTAAAGAGACAGTTCGATTGAATATCATACACTCTGGTGCTTTTTCCAACCATGTATTACCACTCGCGTTCTCTATTATTAGAAATAAATATTTATTACCATATGGTTTTTAAATCTGTCTTTTGTTATGATTTCACATAATGTTCAGTGTTTTTTACAATTAAGAGATAATTTCGCATTTCCTAACAAAAATAAAGGTAGATTATTAATAGAATGCATTAAGAACATTGAACATAACACATAAATTTCCGATAAATAAAAAAATTGAAATCACCAATCACTCTATACCGATTTTAAACAATTTGGTTAACAGCTCTATTTTTACAACCAATAATGAAAGTAAATTATCGAGATTGAAAAAAGAATTTTAGAACACTAAAGAATTTATGATTTTACATCCGAACATCTTATTTACGCGAGCAGATAAAGAGAATGTCACGGTCGCGTTGGATAAAGATATATATTTTTCAAAAGTATTGGGTCATCTAAAAAGTATCCGCGGTACTTTGTCACTAGATATATGACCATCAACACACATCTAGTGACAAAAAACCGCGGATACTTTTTAGATGACTCAATAAAAGAGATGTTAAAATAACAATGATATATATACACCAATAGAAAAAGATCCTACGAATAAACTTATGAAATCTTTAAGGGCGATGTTAACGAGGTGGAGGGATCGCGGATATATAGATAATATTAAATATAGACATTTATACTGCAGTGATAGACGATTGCCGAGAGCGTATGCGCTGCCTAAGATATACAAATCGGAATGTCTTTTTAGAATAATCGTTTCAACAATTGGTAGCTCTCTTTATAATTTTGCTAACGTCATACACAACATCATAATAGAAACGGTAGCTATATTAATAGCTATATTAAGAATAGTTTCTAATTGGTTGATAAACTTAGGAAAATCAAGCTTAATGATGAGGATAAGTTGGTTTCGTTAGATGTTACATCACTCTTTGCCAACATCCCCATAGACATAGCAATAGATTGCATTAATGATAATTGGTTACATATTACTAAGAAATGCACCGAAAAAAGAATTTATACTAGGAGTAAGGTTTATTTTAAATTCGACTTATTTCATGTTTGATAATAGGATGTATAAACAGAACTTTGGCGTACTCATGGGTTCTCCATTGTCGCCCGTCATTGCTGATCTGGTGATGCAAAGATTAGAACGAAGCGCTTTGTCACGATTTATTATCGTTGATGATATTTGTACTGCGGTTCCGGTTACAAAGACAGAACTTGTGTTAGAGTGTTTTAATTCTTTTCATCCAAAATTACAATATACAATAGAAATCGGAGGTAATATTTTGAACTTTTTACATATTACAATCATTAAGAAGAGTGATTCGTTTGAGTTTGATTGATATCATAAACAAAGCTATTCTGGCAGATACCTCAATTATTTTTCTAACCCGACATCACAAAAAAGGCATTATTATTGGATTAGTTGATAGAGTTTTGATGTTGTCGGATGAAAAATATCATATAAATAATCTAAAATCTATAATAAATATTTTACTAGAGAACGATTATCCACTAGATTTTATTTTTGGTACGATTAATGATTCAATACCATTTAAAGAAAAAAAAATATGCACACAAGAATCATTTAATAATTGAAATCCAATAGAACGAATGACTTGATTTGCGGTTCATACTATCAATCACAGAGAAATTCAATAGATTTGATAATAATGAGGACATAAAAGTTTCTTTTTATAGCACAAATAAATTTAAAAAATTTATTAAAACGCAAAAAGATCCGTGTCCAAAATCCAATAAAATAATGTAATTTATAAAATTAACTATACAGATTGTGATCTTATGTTAGTCAAAAAAACAGCTTAGTAGAAAAACAACTTAAGAAGAGAATTGCGGAACACTGTAACCACATTATTGGAAAACTTCCAATCCTTCAGTAATAATCGATAGATTACAATTCAAACATGATTTTGATTGGGATAACATCCTAATTCACTAATACGTCCCACGACATATTGGGACGATATTCTCGTCCTCATTCTAACCTCTAAACTTGACTCACTCACGTTACGCGAGTGGGAAACTTCCTTAACAACGAGCTGCCGTCACTTAAACAGCTGTTAGATTTTATCTCATCGATGTCAGGTGCTCGAGGCTATCACAAGAGCCAGCACTTCCGTAAAAAAGGTCGAAGCAAAATCACAACCAAAGGTTAAGCGGTCATCGTCGTGCGCGGCTACCGTTAAACCCAAATGCCACTTCTGTCAAGGCGATCACGTCATTTATTATTGCAAAAACTTCGTGGCACTTCTGGTATCGCAAAAGGTTGCGGAAATTCGCAGGCGCAAACTCTGAGTTAATTGCTTGCGCTTTTCTTCTCATGCATCAAATAAATGCACCTCTAGTCAATGCAAGTCTGCCAGGCAAAGCACAATATACTGCTTTATATGCCCTCAGCTGCAGACCCATCGACTAACAATATCGATAAGGAAGCTGCATCTAAAGAAATTCCTCCCCCCTCCGTCGTAGCGACTCATGTTTCAGGATCATTTAATAAACAAGTCATGCTTTCGACTGCGGTTGTGCTCGTCTGCGACAGCGATGGCTCGCGCAGGGCATGCCAAGCTTTGTTAGATTGAGGATCGCAAGCGAACTTCGTATCCAAGAAATTTGTAGAAGCGCTCGGTTTAGAAACGCGCCCATTAAATGTCTCGATTTCGGTCGTCAACAGCACGGTGACCTCGTCCAGTCACGTGACTAGAATCCAATTACAATCGCGACTCAGCTCGTACACCGCGGCTATCGAATGTACCGTGACTGATCAGGTTACTGATAAGATTCCGGCGGTCTCTTCGGAGCAGGACAAATTTGATCTTCCGCGCAACATTCGTTTGGCTGATCCGCGATTTCACATATCGATCTGCTGATCGGAGTGGAATTGTTTTGGAATTTGATATGCGTTGGTCAAGTCAGGTCTTCCGACAAGCACCCAACTCTTCAGAAATTCACAATTGGGCTGGATTTTGGCGGATCGTTTGGACAGCACCATACCGACCGCCTCAAGAGTTCACTCGTTTCACGCATCCGTAACCAATGCGGAATTACACGAACATGTCAGTCGTGCCTGGCAAATGGACGACATATCTGCGCATTCGGCCGTCTTTTGTCAAACGGCGGAAACTTATTTGTACACTTAGTAATAATATTAAATATTATGTTACTGGTAACAATTATGTTTATTACTTATAACATTCTCCGCGGATACTTTTTAGATGACCCAATATTAGGTGTACAACTTTGTTTCCGCCGTTTTCTTATAGATGGCTTTAGCGGTAAGTGGTGATCGAAATAAATAGATCATAGACGTTGTGCGAGAGCGAACCAGAGCGAGAGCGCTGATCGTGAAATTTTTAAAGTGATGCGGCGTTTGTCTTACTGTCTTTCTCGCTAGTTTAAATCCGGCTCGAAGGACCAGAAAATGTGCGAGAGCGCACCGCGCGGACAGATTCGAGTGAGAAAACGGCACAAGGTTGATATGATGCACGACAGTGAAGAGAACTCCGTTTCATTTAATTTAACAAAAGAATTTCTTTAATGTATTCAGTTACAAAGTCAAAAGATATAATTAATTAAAGATCAGATTAACAGAATATTAAAGGCGGTCACCTTTTCCAAATTGAGCTTGGAATCGCGGTGATGGAAAATCTCGGCGATTTTCCTCGAAGCTTCTCGAAAGATTCGGTTTATAGCGATTTCACTAAACGGTTAGCACGGCGATTTTACGAAGCGCGACTATGACTCTAAGAACTCTAAGAACTTTT
>NW_011626796.1:211326-222670 GCF_000204515.1 Acromyrmex echinatior | reverse complement strand
GATGATTTTAACGAAGATTAAAATCATGTTTGAGATGAAATCACGAGCTCAATTTGTGCATGCGTTCAATGACAATTAATGTCGATCGACTGAAAGAATTCTTGCTTTTCTTTCGAATTACCGATCTCGAACAGACGTCATACGATAAACTTGGGCATCTGTCAACATAACTTCATGGAAACATTAGTCGATTTGTGTCTGCATCATAGAGTTATTCTCGATTGAAAATGTCAGTTTACGAGCCAAATTCTCATCATTTGCGGGAGGTTTTAATTTTCTGCTTCAATATGAAGAAATCTGCGGCTGAGGCTCATCGAATGCTTTCAAATACTTATGGTGAGGCCGTTTATTAGTGAAAGAACGTGTCATGAATGGTTTCAACACTTCAAGAATGGTGATTTTGACCTCGAAGACCGGCATAGTGGTGGAAGAGAGAAGGTTTTCGAAGATGCAGAATTGGAGGCATTACTTGATCAAGACTCGTGTCAAAATCAAGAAGAATTGGCACGATCACTGGGAGTGACTCAACAAGCCATTTCAAAACGCCTCAAAGTCATGGGAATGATTCAGAAGCAAGGAAATTGGGTGCCGTACGAGTTGAAGCCGAGAGATGTTGAACGGCGTTTGTTTGCTTGTGGACAGCTGCTTGAAAGACAAAGATGGAAGGGATTTCTGCATCGCATTGTGACTGGGAACGAAAAATGGGTTCATTACGATAACCCCAAGCGCATAATCATGGGGAGTTCCCTGCCATGCTTCCACAGCCAAACCGAATATTTACGGCTCCAAGATCATGCTCTGTATTTGGTGCCGAGGATCAACTCGGCGTAGTGTATTATGAACTGTTAAAACCGACTGAAACAATCACAGGCTACCAGTATCGAACGCAATTGATGCGTTTGAGCCGAGCATTGAAAGACAAACGGCCGCAATACAACGAGAGACACGATAAAGTGATTTTGCAGCATGACAATGCTCGACTCCATGTTGCGAAAGTGGTCAAGACATACTTGGAAACGTTGAAATGGGAAGTCCTATCCCACCCGACGTATTCTCCAGATGTTGCTCCCTCTGACTATCACTTTCGATCAATGGCACACGGTCTGGCTGACCAGCACTTCCGGTCTTATGAAAAAGTAAAAAATTGGATCGATTCGTGGATCGCCTCAAAAGATGAGTTTTTTCAGCGGGATTCATACGCTGCCCGAAAGATGGGAGAAAGTAGTGGACAGTACTTTCATCATAAATGTATAATCAGTTTTTTTACAATAAAGCCTCGAATTTCGGAAAAAAAACGGCGGAAGCAAAGTTGTACACCTAATACAATGGAGGAAAGTATCTGCGAGCGTCACTTTTTAGACAATGTGCCTCAAAATTCTCAGGGTAGATATACGGTCAAGCTTCCAATCAGAGAGGAAATGTTAAATAACATTGGCAATTCGCGTGAAGCAGCTCTCAAGCGATTGCGGAACATCGAGAAGCGCTTCAAGCGCGATCCTATGCTTAAAATTCAACGCGGCGTTTCTTGACGAATATTTATCGCTGGGATATATGCGACGGCTAGAGCCACCCATTGCAGAAGAACCAATATCATTTTATCTTCCCCATCATTGCGTCTTCAAAACGGTTAAGCAAACATCGTGTCATATTCGGTGCATTTTGCCGCAGCAGTTCCGGCGTATCGTTAAACGATTTCTAGTGGGGCCGTTCAACAAGATTTGATTTCAATTTTGATGCGTTTCCGTTTCTTCATTTATGTCATCACCGCTGACATCATAAAAATGTATCGGTAAATTTTAGTGCATCCGTTCCAGACGCGCCTGCAGAGAATTCTCTGGCGCAACGATCTCTCTGCAAATGTCGATGTACGAACTCACTATTGTCACTTACGATACAGCTTCTGCGTCATTTCTGGCCACCAGGTGCCTTAAGCATTTGACTGAGCAGCACGCTCATCAGTTCACTCGCGGTTCAGCATGCGTTCTTCAGGATTTTTATGTCGATGACATGCTCACCGGGACGGATACAGTTGACGAATTAAAACTAATTCGCGATGAAACTATTCAACTGTTAAAATTAGGAGCATTCGAGTTAAGCAAATGGGTCTCGAACTACTGCCCTGAACTATTGGAAATAGACAATCGTGACCGTGTGTCAGTTATTATCAGAGATAATGCTGCAGATTCGTGGATTCTGGGCATGCAGTGGAATTAGTGTCAGAATACATTCCAGTTTCTCTGCAAACTTGAGACAGAAGCCCACGTTGTGCCAATACTTTCCGAGGTCGCTAAATTATTCGATCCTCTGGGCTTTCTGGTCATTGTGATCGCAAAACTCATCCTGCAAGATTTGTGGCAATTGGCCATCCAATGGGACGAGTCCGTTCCTCAGGACATCCACACTCGCTGGATCGCTTTCAGATCACAGATGGGTGATCTGAATCAACTAAAAATTCCTCGATACGTTAAACTCAATGCCCATCAATCAATCGTGAAAGTGCACGGATTTTGTGACGCCAGCCAGCGCGCGTTCGGAGCTTGCATATACTTTCGCACCAAGCTCGATCTCAACGACCCTGAGTTACTGTGCTCAAGATCTCGCGTCGCGCCGCTCAAGACCATCTCGTTACCGCGATTAGAGCTATCAGCCGCCTTGCTGTTGGCGCACTTAATCAACAAAGTCAGAGAGTCATTGGAACTCTCGAAATGCCCGACTTATCTTTGGTCGGACTCGACGATCGCGTTAAACTGGATAACCTCCCCTCGCGGCGGTAGTCAGTTTTTGTGGCAAATTTGGTGGGCGAAATTCAGCGCTTAACAGAAATCAAACACTGGCGTCATGTTGCATCCTCCGACAACCCTGCCGATATATTGTCGCGAGAGCTAAATCCGTGCGACGTAATCAATGCTGAGAGGTGGTGGAATGGCCCCGAATTTCTAAAATGGGATGAAAAACACTGGCCGCCCAGTGTCTTCACGCGTTTGGACAACGATTTTCCCGAACAAAGGAAAATCCGCGTAGCCATTTCCATTTCCCATCTTTATATCGTCGACGACTTGCTAAATAAGTATTCTAATTTAAATAAAATATGTCGCATCATAGCGTATTGTTTGCGATTATCCAAGGCGCATCGGCAGCACGCGGTGATTTCATGTCCCCTGTTGAAATATCTATCACTTTAAATTGTATTTGCAGAACGGTGCAACAGCGAACGTTTTATCGCGAATATCAAACGCTAGTCAAAAACGAAATTGTAAACGCTTCTAGTAATATCTTATCGCTATCTCCTTTCATAGATGAAAGCGGATTAATGCGAGTTGGCGGGAAATTGAAAAATTCAAATCTCGCGTTTAATGCGTGCCATCCAATTCTCCTGCCACGCAAACACATATTAACTCAGCGTATTATAACACATACGAAACACGCGGGTCTGCAAGCCACGATGGCTTTCGTGAGCCAGCGCTTTTGGCCCCTATCATTGCGCTCCACCGTGCGTGGAATAATACAAAAATGTATTACCTATTTTAGAGCTAAATCTAATCAATCAGAAGCCTTAATGGGCTCATTACCAGCCAGTCGAGTTAGTGTCTCTAGCCCTTTCTCTCGCTGCGGTGTAGACTATGCCGGACCGCTCTTGTTACGTGAGGGAAAGCGTCGAAACGCGCGGAGTCACAAGTCATACGTTTCACTTTTTGTGTGCTTCGCCACGAAGGCGGTCCACCTAGAGTTAGTAAGTGACCTTACGTCTGAAGCATTTATTGCTGCCTTTAAGCGATTCATTTCTCGTAGGGATAGATCCACGCACATATATTCGAATAACGGGACCACCTTCGTGGGCGCTCATGAGCAAATTCGAGAATTATACGATATATATAATGATCAACAAGTCCAATCCGAGATTAGGGATTTTCTGCGCGATTTGATTTCATGGAGCTTCATCCCGCCTAATGCACCCCATTTTGGAGGTTTGTGAAAGGCAGCCGTGAAATCTGCCAAATATCATATGACTCGGATCATGGGCGAGGCTCATTTGACCTTTGAGGAAATGCAAACGACCCTCTGTGAAATAGAGGCGATCCTCAATTCGCGTCCCCTCTTACCATTAAGCGCCGACCCTAACGATCTAGCGTACCTAAGTCCGGGAGATTTCTTGATTGGCATGACTTTGAATGATCTGCCTTGCGTTGACTTGAGTGACGTCAACGAAAATAGGTTGCTGCGGTGGCAACGCGTAGAGCAAACCCGGCAGCACTTTTGGCGCAGGTGGAGTAATGAGTATCTTCACTCTCTACAAGCACGAACCAAATGGATGGCTAACAGGGAATTCAGCTGTCAACTAATCAACTTGTGCTCATAAAGCATCTGAACCTAGCTCCACTTCAGTGGGCAATGGGACGGGTCCAGGAGGTTCATCCCGGTCCCGATGGCATCGCGCGCATTGCGACTGTGAAGACTGCCAAGGGTTCCTACATGAGGCCATTGTCTAAGCTATCAGTGTTACTAATCGAAACTTAGTCTATACGTTATTAAGCATTTAGGTTTAAGTGCTTTCAACTGTTACCTTCTAAGTATTGTATATCAAGCTTCTCTTTACCGTTGACTAAGAATAATTTATTATATTGTTTTTCAGTTTGCGTATTTAGATGTCAAGTTTTGTTGATTTTCAGTGCAATGCGATATTGAGTTGCATTGGAGCAATTCGTATTTTATGTTATGTTAAAGAGGTCATGCTTGTATGCCACATTGAAAATTAACCCAAGGCGGGCGGCGTGTTCGGTACCGTTATCATTTATGGCGTTTAGTTACATCGCCCGATAAAGAATCGATCAATCCCCGAGATGTCGATTGTTAAGCGACGCATGCGTCACGCGTAATCGATCCGGTACACTCAGATCATAATGGCCGCTCTGATTGTTTCGTCGACAGCACGTGTCTCGCCTCGCGCTGAATAGTTTTTTATCGCGCTACCGCACCGTTGAGATCCTTTCCGCATCTACTGTGAAACACGTTCGCCCGCATTTGAGGTCCACCACAAATTCATCCTGCACGCAGCAAGATCGCCAACATATTCAGAATATGAATATTGATTTACATTATTGATAGAAGAAGACGAACTACAAACATACAATGAGGCTATATCAAGCAAAGAATCAAAGATGTGGAAAAGAGCTATGAAGACTGAAATAGAAGCATTAGAAGAAAATAACATCTGGAGTATAGTGAAGAAGCCTGATGTGGCGGTTACAAGCGCCAACACAACGCCTAATCGGCGTACATGCAACGAGCGCGTGAGTGCGCTAAGAAGAACTTTCTCGCAAGCGCTTGCGAGTTGCTAACCGCGAGTACCGCGACACAGCCCTTAGAGGGTTGGCGTGACAACCGCGGACCTATACGCGAGAAAAATCTGACAGGCCATAGTAGAATAGATAGTAAATGAATATTTAAGAAGAAAAAAAACGAGAAAGGAGAGGTTGTTAAGTATAAAGCCAGACTAGCGAGAGGCTTTAAGCAAATGAATTCTTTTCTGATACTTACAATCCAGTAGCGAGATTACCAACAGTAAGAAAAAATATTCTTAGTAATTTGCAATTACTTAAATATACCCATTATATAGATGGATGTGTGTAATGCGTTTCTATACGGTAGGATAGATAATGATGTATATATGTCGTTGCCACAAGGTTTTAATTTAAAAGATAACGAAGTATATAAACTTAAGAAAACATTGTATGATCTAAGAAATTCACCAAAAGTTGGAATAATAGATTTCATGAAGTTATGACTAAACAAGGATTCGTTAGATCAGAGTACGATTATTGTCTATGTGTCAAAATAATGAAGATAGGAAAGATTTTCTTACTTTTGTACATAAATGATTTATTAGCTGGAACGGATAAACAAGGCGTATTAACACTTAAAAAGGACTTAAGTAGCTATTTTAAAATAAAAGATCTAGGGAACGTAAGATACTTTCTGAGTATGATTATTGAACAAAAGATTGAGAAGGGTGAAATTATTTTAAATCACTCAAAATACTTAGAAAACATCATTGTTAGATATAATAATATGGAACAATGCAATGCAGTATCTATCCCGATGGAAGTAAATTTTAATTATGAAACGCTAAAACGAGAAAGGAAGGTCTGAATCTATTGAGAAAGAACATCGATGTAGACAATTAATTAGTATTTTGATGTATGTTATGTACAAGACCAGATCTTAGTAATGCGATAAGTATATTAAGCAGATATCAGTTGTGTGCGAGTAAAGAGTTATGGCAAGCATTGAAGCGCGTTTTGAGATATATTAAACGCACTATAAATTTAAATTTAGTTTTCAAGCATAACATGATGGAAGAAGAATGTATCATAGTTTTGTTGATTCCGACTGATAATATTCCGGTGATAATATTGATCATCGATCAACAGCGGGTTATATCTTTAAAATTATAAATTGTTCTGTTTCATGTGCTGAAAAACAATCCACAGTACTTTGTCCACTGAGGCGGAATATTATCAACGATGAGTTTAGCAGCATGTGAAGCATGTTGGTTTAGGTCTCTATATAAAGATTTCAAGATCTAAAAGAATTTTATATGTGTTAAACTGTACAAGAACAATCAATCCGTAATTCGAGTAACCAAATTCCATAAGCGTTTAAAACACGTCAACATAAAATATCATTTTGTAAAAGAAAAAAATCAAAGAAAAGATTATAAAAGTTGACTATAAACAAATGACCAAATAGCAGATATATTAACCAAACCTTTGGAAAGAGATAAATTCATCAAATTAAGAAAAGCTTTAGGCGTAATATAGCCATGTATATCAATGTATGCTCTATTATTAACAAGGAATATATGTATCAGATTAGTCAAACAATCTATCATTGAGAAAGGTGTGTTGTAGAAGTCAATGGCAGATTGTTATTTTGTTTTAAAAGGACGCTCATACTAATTTTAAGCTTCGTTTCTATGTTGACTTCATGTTCTGCGCATACGACACGCCATGTAGTATATGTTTTTCTTTTATCTTTTTATGTCGGTTGAGTTAGCTGCACCTATGCTTTTATCTCTGTTATAAATGTATTGTTAAAGAACGAAAATCAGAAGAATAAAATATCTCTTATTAAACTTCCATACCGTATTATATTTTAGACACCTAAATTACAACAGAAAATGAATATAGATAGACGCAGACAAAGGGCCATGGTACACAAAAAAATTTAAGTAAAATATAAGTAGTAAGCGAATTGACCAATCACAGTAGAGTCCATAAGACCTCATCCATAATCAAGTTAAATGACGCATGTCGGATATCGTTAATCGTAAAAGATGGGATCTGACCATCTTCTAAACGTCCGGCAACCGACAGTAGATAGTTGATACGTAAAAATCGAGGTTGTACGTATGCGCACGACAGTACACATACGACAATGTCTCCCGATTGATTGTAGACTAGGCCTAACGTAAGAGCGTAACCAAAGCCATAAAGTAAGCAGTAGTCAATCCAACGTATTGATTTCCTTATTATTTACTGCTTTAAGACTCCTGAGTAGTCACCACAGCCATATCGAATCGTGACGTCAGAAGCGAGAAATGACACGTTAATTTTTATTATATGTCATTTATAAATAAAGACAATTTGAATAAAACAAAATGATGAGATTGCTTTAAAACATTTGTAAAAATGGAAACTATGCTTATCCCCCCGACAGTCAATAAATAATCGTAAAAAGTGATAAAGGCATGTGAAATAAAGGTAAGTGAAAATAAGCTACGCATGTGCATTGAATAAAAGCACTGCATGTGCTTTTTATCACTTTTTATGATTATTATACTGATTGTCAAGGGGGATAAGTATAGTTTTTGACCATTTTTACAAATGTTTTAAAGCAATCTTATCATTCTGTTCTATTCAAATTGTCTTTATTTATAAATAGCATGTAATAAAAATTAATGTTTTATTTCTCGCTTCTGACGTCACGATTCAATATGATTGTAGTGACTACTCAGAAACCTTAAATTTTTTGTGTCATAGCCTTAAGGGCTACCAAAGACAAAATTTCTGTAACAGTAATCACAAGACATAAACTTAAGCCGATGAGCCAATCAGGATATTGCTTTAGATCTACGTAATCTAACGAAAATAGAAATAGACTTATAAGGCAAATTTTAACCGGTTAAAATTTGTTTTACGGATAAGTTTACTGCTATTTCTATTTCTGTTAGATCTTAAGTTTACGTTTTATATCCAGTGAGAAATGATAATTAAATCGATGTTGAATTGACATTGAATTAGATGATTTCGTCAAATCGACATTGATTTGATGTCGATTCCATTGTCATTTCTGACTGGATAGTTACAGTAATAGAAGGGGGAATGTCCACGATTCCCGAAGGATTTCTGCCTTAAGGTGCCATTTCATGCTGACGCTCGACTCTTATTTTCAGCGTCAAAATAGGTCACGTGATCAACATTGACGCTTGATATTCGTCAATTTCTATCATGTGACTTATTTTGATGCTGAAAATGAGCGTCATAAAAAGGCATCTCTTTTAGAGATGGAATCTCTGAAACCCATAAATTCATTTAGAGTATGATGAAGGCCAATATCAAATTTCACTTTTTTATCGGCAAGGAAAGTTGAAAAAAATCACATTTGAAGTTTTACCAAAGTGATAACGCGGTGGCGAGAGAGGCAGTGAGAGCGGAAGGAAAAAGCCGCTGGCGTGCCCAGTTGAGAGGTTCCAGGTTCGAATGACTGAGATAATATTTTTCGCAATAAATTTTTTACTTTCTTTCTTTCTTTCTAATCTAATTTAGAGAGGATTATTAGCGTTTCAAAATGATTGTATTGAAACCAAAAGTTATTGACGCGCTATCAAATCTGGAATAAATTGATTTAATAAAAGACCAATCTTAACTTTCTTTATTATATTTGATGTACACAATCACACCTACGGTCGAGCTTAAAATTTTTAAATGATTTTTTTCAACTTTCTTTGCCGATAAAAAAGTGAAATTTAGTATTAAGATAAATTTCATTATATTTCACTCTAAATGAATTTATGGGTTTCAGAGGTTCCATCTCTATAAGCAATCTTCCTATACTGTGGCACAGTATACAGGTGCGTCACCAAAATCCGGACAAAATTTCAATTTAAATTTTCCGTTATATTGTGCCTCCGCCAGAGGTTGTTGTTGGCATCCGAAAAAGCATGATGCTTCTAGTAAGCAGTCATATTCTCAAAATGGCCGCGATATTGAAACTAAGTGCTGAATATAATTGAAGAGCCGCGATCATCGAAAGCCTTCATGTTGAGTGCTCAGCAAATAATTCGATTCTTTGGATATCCAAGATCGTTTATGATGTTGTGGCAAAA
Source organism: Acromyrmex echinatior (assembly GCF_000204515.1). The sequence goes on along the minus strand of NW_011626796.1, from coordinate 213,285 downwards.
TATACGGTTTTAGAACGAAGGTTCCAGTATGCCAGCGAGGAAGAATCACTCGAAAGAACGCACCGCGAGGACTTTTAACGACTTTGCAGTCGTTAAAAAGGCTCAAGCACTGATTTCGAATGACTCAGGGCAATCGTTGCGAAAATTAGCATCGATTGTTGGTGTAAGCGAGCTAACAATGCGTCGAATTGCCGAGGAGGATCTTCGATACAAATCGTATACATTAAAGATACGATAGATGCTCTCTGAGACGGATAAGCCAGGATAAACCGAGTTGCTCGCCTTGGCTCCCATTTTGGCGTCCCAACAGCTCAGATTTAAATCCCTTAGACTACTACATATAAAGCGTAGTTGAAAGGAGTCACAAACAAGTCTCGGCATCCAATGTGATGTCATTAAGAAGCTATTGAGGCAGCATTCGGCGGCATGAACAGCGCTACATTACTGCGTGCGAACGCTTCAGAAAATAGAAGCCATCATTCAAGCTAATGAGGGATATATCGAATAATTGTGCTCTACAGGGATCCCCAAGTGTCATGTAAACAGATTTTTTGTAATATTTAATTTTTATTAAAAACATTTTGTTTGAAGAAATTGTTTTGTCCGGATTTTGACGCAACCTGTATACAGTAGCGCAACTCTCTGTCGGCATCTTTGATGTCAGTGTTAGCTAAAATGGATATGGATGCGTATGAGAATAAGTTTCCGCCCTTTTTAAATGAAAAAGATGTGTTTATTTAAACAAATGTATATAAGTGAGTTTATTCAAAATATGCTCCTTCGGAAGCGACAACTTTCTCCCACCTTTCCGGTAATAAACGGATTCCTCGAATGAAAAAATCTAGTTCTTTTGAAGCGATCCATTCATCAAGCCATTTTTTGATACTTTCATAAGAATTGAATCGTTCTCCAGAAAGGGCCGACTGCATGGATCGGAACAAATGGAAATCTGAAGGGGCAATGTCCGGTGAATACAGCGGGTGGGACAGAATTTCCCACTTTACTCCTTCCAAGTATTTCTTGATCGGTTTTGCAACGTGTGGCCTAGCGTTGTCATGTAACAGAATCAGCTTGTTGTGCCTATTGTCCCATTCCGGTCGTTTTTCTTTCAAAGCTTGGTTTAAACGTATCAGTTGTAGCCGATAACGATCGCCAGTGATGGTTTCGGACGGTTTGAGCAGCTTATAATATATAATACCTCTTTGACCTCACCAGATGCACAACATAATCTTCGAAGCATAGATATTTCGTTTTGGCGTTGATGGACCTGGTTCACCTGGCATCACCCATGCCTTCAAGCGTTTAGGGTTATCGTAGTAGATCCATTTTTCATCGCCAGTTATGATACGATGTAGAAAACTCTTTCTTTGTTGTCATTGACGAAGCATCTCGCAGATGACCAAACGTCTTTCCATGTCTCTCTCTTTCTGTATGGCACCCAATTTCCTTCTTTTTGCACCATTCCCATGTTGTGTGTAGACGTTCTCCAACAATGGATCTATCAACATTTAACTCTTTTGCCAACCTATCGAACGATAAACACGAATCTTCTTCGAATAATGCTTGCAATTCTGCATCTTCAAATTTTTTCGGTGCACCTTCGCGTTTTTTGTCATGCACGTCAAAATCACTACTGTTGAATCGCTGAAACCATTCTTTACAACTAGTTTTCGATGGAGCATGCTCACCGTAAATATCTACGAGCAAACGATGCGTTTTCGCAGCACTTTTTTTTAAATATTGGGTCATCTAAAAAGTATCCGCGGTTTTTTGTCACTAGATGTGTTGATCATCAACACCATCTAGCGATAAAAAACCGCGGATACTTTTTAGATGACCCAATAAAATAATGGAGTAAAACTTCCCGCAAATGTTGCTTTTTTTGGAATAAATTCTGACATCTTCAACGCAAAAAAAGTTACTCTTTGTTACTCTTCGAACGAATGCCATCTAATGGGC
>NW_011626796.1:151301-200761 GCF_000204515.1 Acromyrmex echinatior | reverse complement strand
CAACCCTGTATATATTGGGTCATCTAAAAAGTATCCGCGGTTTTTTGTCACTAGATGATGTTGATGGTCATATATCGGGCAACACTAATCCAATTGTGTCAAACGAACGCGCGTCTGAAAGATGACATTTTAGGTTACATTTTTTGTACAACAAAGTTTGGTGATTCATCAATCGTGTCAAAAGTTATATTGGTTTGAGTGAAATATCTGAAGAAATACGCTATATGATGTTTTTTTACTACAAAAAAGGCAAAAACGCAGAATAAACATGCAGACAAATTTGTGAAGTTACGGCGCGGATGCTGTAAGTGAACGCAGGACGCAGGAGGTTTGTTCGATTTCGTTCTGCAAATTTTGTTGATGTCAAAGATCGACCTCGCTCTGGTCGGCCAGTCATTGAAAAAGTCGATGAAATTTTGCAACTGGTCAAGCAAGACCGGCATGAGCTGTCAGGAGATAGCCAATGCACTAAGAATCAACCATATGACAGTTTGGAATCATTTGAAAAAGGTTTGTCTACGCAAAGAAATTCGTTTGGGTGCCACATGAATTAACGCAAAGAAATTTGATTGATCGAATTTCCATCAGCGAAACACTACTAAAACGCAACGAAATCAACCCATTTCTGAAGCAAATCATCACAGGCGATGAAAAATGGGCGAAATACAAGAATATTGTTCGTAAAAGATCATGGAATAAGCGCGGCGAACCACCACAAACGACTTCAAAGCCTGGATTGATGGCAAATAAAGTGATGCTGTGTGTATGGTGGAATTGGAAGAGAGTCGTCCATCATGAGGTGTTACCACATGGCCTAACGATTAATTCATTTTACTGTTCACAACTGGATAGATTACAGGAAGCGATTAAGGAAAAACGACCAGAATTGATTAACAGAAAAGGTGTTGTCTTCCATCATGACAACGCCAGACCACACACATCTTTGATAACGCGCCAAAAATTGAGGGAGCTTGGTTGGAAAGTTTTGATGCATCCACCGTATAGCCCGGACCTTGCACCGTCTGACTACCATTTGTTTCGATCTCTGCAGAACTCTCTTGATGGAAAAACATTGGCCGACAAAAGAGCTGCCGAAAATCACTTGAAAAAGTTTTTCGCCGATAAACCACAAAAGTTCTACACGGATGGAATTATGAAATTACCCGAAAAATGGCAAAAGAATAATGGCCAATATATACTTGATTAAAATTGATTTTCAATAAAGAAAAATTTCATTCAAAAATTGAACAAAAAACCGTGGATATTTTTTAGATGACCCAATATATATATATATATACAATGCGAATATTTTTTTATTTTCACTTATCTTCAGAGATAATGCTATGAGTCTCTAACTGTTGAAGGAATGATCGATCGACGTCATGAAAGTGCGAAACAACATATAATTACGCTCATTCATGTTTGATAGAGAAATAAAAAAAATTATGTGTTTTCTTGCGATTTTTATTAAGGTACGTAGTTTAATTATTAGCAATAATTGTTTCTAATCAGTGTGAATGATTTTTTATAAGAATTCTTTGTCTTTAAATGTGTATTCAAGGTAAAAATGTTTCACTTGTTACTTAAACTTATTCTAACACCTTTCCAAATTAACGCCAAGTAGGTTCTTTGGGCAAAGTGAATAGGAGCAAAGCAAATGAATCATCTTCTTCACCCGGTATGTGATTGCACTGAAAATAATCCGAGAAGATGGAGGGACACAGACAATCTTTCAAATGAACGAAAGGCACATGATTATTTATCTCACTTTTTATTTTTTTTTACAACGCAGTAAGATGTGTCTTTTGACACATATATATAATACACCGACTCACTGTTCAAAGACTGGATCCAGTGCAGTTAGTACACTAATGGGTTTATGAAAGCACTAATTATGGAGGATTTGGCAGTTTTGTGATGACTGCCGACACTGATTTTGATTTTTTAAATTCCATCCTCATTGCTCGAGTGACCCATCTACTTTGCCCAGAGAGATCGGGCAAAATGAAAATTTCTCTTTTTCTACATTTTGACTAAAAAATTTAAATGTTCAAGTTTTTTAATTTAATTTTATTATTTCAAAGTTGATTTCCATTAACAGAATTAACAGAATTATAAGAATAAAAAAGATTTTTGATCTACTTAATTTTAACTGATCATTTTTCTTCCCAAACTTTAACGTATCTGCTTTGCCTGGACTCTCTACACGTATATTAGGAGATGTAGTAGCGTTTCCGGTAAAGTATATTTTTGTAGTACATTTTATGAAGAAGATAAAGTATGTCCTGAAAAAGATGCTGTAGCGTATTTTTTACAAGAAGGAATTCGCTTATGTAATTAAAAATTATTGTTTTTGTTTGTTTAAGATAATACACTCACGATACCGTCCAAAAGTTTAATTCCGTCGCGGTGTTCGGCTTGGTGGCGATACCTCACTCCCGCCAGAAAGAGAAAATTTTCGATTGTGTCTGTCCAAGGCCACATGTGCACATGGAAAGAAAATGAATAGATAAGTGCAAGACTAATGCCGGTGCTACTAGATTTGCTACAAGCTCGCTGATCGTTCCCTCTACTTCCCACCATGCCAAAGAAAATCGAAACGTTCTTTTCGTGGATCTATTTTTCTAAACGGTCAAAAATTATGATTGTTTTTTTAAATGTTCGTGTCATTCCTTCATCAGATGCGTTTTTTATTAACATGTCACTGTTAGTTTAGGCCCTACAAAAATAAACACAACATTTTCGTGAATTTTATATAGGCCGCATTTTTTTGTATAAAAAGTGCAATTTTTAATTTCTTATATCTCAATATTGAAATGGTCAATCTCATTCTAATTGCATAAGCATATCAAAGCTTTTTAATACAATACATAAGAAAAGGCGCCAAATACATTTTGCTGAAAAAACCAAAGATAATGCCATAAAAAAAGAAGTGAAATCAAAATAATATTTCAAGTATCTTTATTTAAAAAATCCTATAGAACATAGTTCTTCGAGCGGCTTTTGAAGACATTTTTATGATGTAAACGTCCTTTGAACATCTTTTAAGACAGTGTTGTATGAGATAATTTCTCACAATTATAATATAGGTACTATGCAATGTGCGGATGACATTTGAAGTTTATTAAATATAACAACGTATTAAAATGAGAGATCGAAATGCAATAGCTAGTTAATAAAAGACGCAGAAATTGAAAAAGAATTTTTATATCGATAACAAGTAGAAAATTGTAGAAATAAAAAAGAGCAAGATCTCCAGCAGCAGCACACTTGACACGTCCGTATTGTTTATAATTCGTAATTTAAAATAAGAATTGCTAACAATTCTTGTAAGACAGTCGTTCATACCCCAACTTGTTAATAGTGGTGTGTGGTATGTACGTATAAAAATCAATGACAATTAAACTTAATTACGATTTATTAAAGTTTTAAATATTTTGATAAAATTAATGTTATATTAATGAATTAATATAACATTAATTCATTCTAATTCATTCGATAAATATTCACAAAGAGTCAGCACCTTCAAAAATCAGTGACCTATGTTGTCAAGGTCACGATCCTGAGTAATTTCCAACAAGTATGGCAAGTCGTTTTACTAATAATTTTACGATTTAAAATTATTCTAAAACATAATGAAAATACGAAAATTTCATTATGGCCATAAAAAATCGAAAGTTCTATTGTGCCTTGACATAATTTTAATTCATTAAAAATAGTAAATTTTTAAAACATTTTTGAAGAATTTGAACATTAAACTAAATTTCTTTTATTAAAAAGTAAAATCATAAACAAATTTTAACCGTCGCTCATTTTATCCGTTAAAAAATTATTAACAAAAAATTTGGAAAAAATAACATCTTATTTTTGCTATATATGATATTAAAAACTGTTCTATATCCTACTTATTTATAATAGTTTCTCATGCGAAGGGAGTTTCATCCCACTTTCCTCCTTGTCAAGGGATCAATTTCTGCTTTTTTATAATAAAGAAAGACATTTTTCAAACTCTTTTTGTTTATAACTTTTTAACGAATAACAAGCGATTGCTAAAACTTGTTGAAACTCACTAAGGATCATGACCTTGACAACATATATCAAGATTATTGATTTTTGAAACTGCTAACCTTTTACGAATATTTGCCATTCATTCTTATAAAAAGATATTAACATATAGACAATGTAATTTCAAAACATGTTACAAAAAATACATATAAATATCAATTTCACGTATAATTCTCTTTAAATCTATTTGATAAAAAATTTCCTAATGCCTGTTCTACAATAAGATTACAAGTCATAAGCCATAAGAAATTGGCCAATCACAGTTAAAACGGTTTTTACGTTTGAAAGCTGATTTTCAAAGACATTCTTTGAGAATTTTTTTAATGAATAAAAATTTAGGTATAAAATGTAGGTACTTAAAGATTAATATAGATCTAGAAAATGCGTACAATAAATACGTAAAAAAATATTTTTTGTAATATTAACTTTTTATAGAGTAGTGATAAAATGGCGCTGAAGTTAGGCTTACACCGCGAACATAGTCAAACAGTGATAAAGGTACAAGTCGTTAGTCTGTATCGTTGGTCTGAAAGCAAAAAATAAAGCTTTTTCTTAATGAGTAGATTTGTAATTCTCTCTTACAACTACAATAATTAATATTGTATGCATATTTTCAAAATAGCGATAGTTTAAAAAAAATAAATTGAATTTTTCTTATTTTTTTCCTCTTATTTGACCTTCTAAAAAATAGAAAAAATTAACATAGACTATTAATTCTAATTCAGGCGATAATGGCATGTTTTCTGAGTATAACCGTAAAAGTAGAAATCAATTGGACTAATAGTTTTTTTGGAAATCGTGATCACCATATTCAAAAATATGATTTCGAGAAAAACCGTTTAAAGTTTTATGAAACTTGATAAATATTTTTTGTTATAATATGTCAAAATTATTATTAATCATCTATTTCAGGATCTATACAAGATACCTTGTAGACATACGAAACTTCGGGCGCTTGACATGGACTTCGTCTCGCGAAAGAGTCAAATCATAAACTGAACTGAAAACTGCCGATAATTATGTCCACCACCTCCATAATTTCAAGAATATTCAAGTAACTGTCACAAAAGATAAACATTGCCAAATAATTTGCGATTTCTACTATTGTTTTGCCGGAATAAATGTGTTTAAGAGCTAACGTCCTATCAATGGATTTAACGACTCATATCAATGAATTTAACGACTCATATCAATGAATTTAACGATTTATTATTAGAAACGTTCTAAAATAGAAATATTCTAGAATGATATCGAAAGGTTGAACATAATGACAAGCGCCGATTATGGTAATTGGTGCGCGCTATTTGAATCGATCTAGTGGTCTCAAACACCATGTCACTTTATCTCATATATCTTGGACAATTTTCATTTCTACCTAAAAATGTTTTTGTGAGATATTCTTAAGACTATAAGCTTTCAAAAAAGCAACTTAAAAAAAATCGATTTTTTAATCTTTCAAACGTAAAGACCTCCTTACTTAAATGTAAGAAGAATAATCGACTATGATTAGTTAATTTTTTACGGCTTACCGCTTACGACTCTATTGTAAAATAGGTCTAATCCGCAAATGAGTCGTACATGTTTCTAAAAATTTTTATTAAGTAAAACATATAATATTCAGATTTCTACTTTCATTAGAATCAAGCATAATCTAATCAAATACAATAATATTATGTCGAATAATTATTGCTAATACTACTATAATAAACTTCAGATTTTATTACCATGGAATAGTAAAAAAATTTAAAAATTATAAGTTTAAGTATTCTAGCATTAAAAATTTTTCTTTATCTCATAGATAAATATTTGTATGTGTATTTATTGAATACAAAAAATATCAATACTAAAATAATAACTTGAATATATATAAAACTGCTTTAATTTGCGAAAAATATTTTATAATTATAATAAAATATTTATTGAATTATTTGCATGAATCGAATTATGAGCAAGACAAGCGTGTCAAATGCTGCTGCTGGAAATCTTTATGAACTTTATAAACATATGTTCATTTTTTATTTCTACAATTTTCTACTTGTTATCGAAGTAAAAATCCCTTTTCAATCTTTGCGTCTCTCATTACGCTCAATTGTTATTTGAGAGTCATTTGTGACATCGATGTCAGTGTTTTTGTTTGATGAAAATCTGTGTCCTCCGAGCCTAACTTTGAACTTATAGGAAACAGGAAAAAGTCATTGGGAATCAGATCTGGTAAATATGATGTAATAAATTAATTCGAACAGCAATTCGTAAATTTTTGTTTTGGCGATCGTTGATATTCGATTTTTTCCATTTTTACAAAAACACTGACATCGACTGGCATAAATGACTATCAAACAACAACTAATCTATAATGACTACAATTTTCACAAGCATGTACGATTGTAGTACCAGAATGGTTTTGACGAGCCATTTCAGAATCATTTTCTTATTAATATCGGGTATACTCTCAAAATTGCGAATTATAATTAAATCACCTTTTCCGTATTTCCTAGGTGTTTTATGTCGACAATAGTACTCTTTTTTCTGGCGCTGCTGCGAAAGTCGAGTATGTTGAGCTGTCTGTTTGCGGATTATCTCAAGATCTCTTACGAGTGAATTTATAGTGACTTTCAAAAAGTCTTTAATTCGATCAGTGCAAGGACCTTGCTGCTCAATACTAAATAAAAAATCAGTTGGCTGGGGCTCTTACCATTGAATCGATTGACAGTATTATTATACGTATTCTACTTCAGGCAGTATTTTATACGATTATCGACCCTCCTTGTTATCTGATATGTTAACTATACACAGAGCTATAATTCTGTTAACACGTTCGACCTAACTGTTAGCCTGAGGCGATCTTACCGCGATTTTAATGTGTTGAACATCCTGGCCCTTCAGGAAATTTTCAAACTCTCGCGAAGTAAAAGTACTTCCGCGGTCAGATATAGTAATTTTAAGTTTATTGTAATTCTGGAAAAAACTATTGCAGGCAACAAATCATTTCCTTTGCATTAGTGGTTTGGTAGGAAACAATCTAACAAATTTCTCAGAATGCATCCACAATTAATAAAATATATTTTAATTATTTATTTTAAATACTACTAAGTTATCTATTGGATCATAGTGATCAATGTGAATGGTTTCGAATAGAAGATTTTTCTTTCGGAATTGAATGTAAATGTCCCTGTGGCTTATCATACATAGATGAAAACAATATACATTTTGAGCAGTGTCTTACTATCTTCACATTTTTCACGAATTCGAGGGAGTCAATACGTTTGTCAAATCATGTTAATTTATCGAAGCCAATATGGCCCATCTCGTTGTTCAAGTGAAATAAGACATGTCTCTCCATAGTTTTGGGTATCAAAAATAAAAGGCTTGTACTATCCTTCTTATAAACTAAGCCACAATTCATACAATGGATCTTTCGCCGACTCCAATCTTTGAGCAATGTCTTTAATTTTAGAGTTTCGTAACATCGTGAGATTCCATTCAAATGGATTATCCCCAATCACTCCAAAAGATCTACTTAAAGCGTCAACACGAATCATTTTCGAACCCGGCCGATGAATTACTTTAAAATCAAAATTTTGAAATTCAAGGCTCCATCTCGCTATATGAGCGTTAATATCACGTTTTTCTAAAATCTGAGTAACAGCAGTTCGAACATCTATAAAAAATATATCCTATAAATAAATTCAAAACCTACACAAAGCGTACACAAAGCTAGAGTTTCTAACTCGAAACTGTGGTATCGCGCTTCAATTTCAATAGTTCTGCGGCTAAAATAAAATACGCAATATGTATAGGATACATTTTGTTATTTTTTTATTTTTGTACGAGAATTGCTCTGAATCCATGGGTACTTGCGTCACAGTGAAACTCGATAATGTTTTTGGATATCATATTGGATATATATAGCCAGCACCGGTACTTCCATCAATTTATTTTTTAATGTCACGAACGCAAGTCGCTCCTCATCTCCAAACAGACAGCTTCTTTTTTGAGAAGACGATATAATGGTCATTAACTGAAAAGTCTTTAATAAACTTTCGAAAGTATATATAAAGTCAGCCTGAAAAAAGAATGAATTTCCTTGATGGTCTTGGGTTTGGGAAAATTCTGCATCGCTGTAATATCTCTATTTGTGAGTTGCATCCCTTCATATAACACATTGTATTCTAAATATTCTATCTCCGTATATAAGAAAGCACATTTCTCCAGCTTCAATTCGAATTTATTGTTAACTAAAGCCATAAAAACTTCTTTTAAGACATTAAGGTGCTTCAATGTTTTAGTAGCAACCAAAGTATTGTATTATCCATATAGACAACGGTTACCCGTCTCTATTAGTTCCGCCAAAGCTTCATTTACAAAGCGTTGAGACTAAGGCCGGTATTCATAGTCGATTCTTATTTCAAGATTGATCTTAAGTAATGTCTTAAGATGTTAATGCAGCTCTCTGATTGGTTCGTGACTTCTTAAGACGATCTTAAATATAATAACTAATGAACTAACTATGAATATCGACCTAAACAAATATATCGACCGTCAGATTTTAAGGCCAAACGGCAATCGCATAAACTCGAATTGACTCAATGGAGTTACAAATGAAGTATACCTTACCGATTCCGGCATTATTTTAATATGATAGAAACCGTCCTTAACATCCATTGAACTGAAGAAGTATTTACCTCGTAATACATCTAACTGATCATCTATAAGTGGTAGGGAATAATTATCGCGTATTAAGATCTTGTTTAATTTTTCGTTCTAATAAATCATTCAGAATTTGCCGAACGAAATTTTTCTTTTTCTGAAAATTCTAACCTTCGGAGATCAAATTATACCGGTTTAGTATTTAAAATTAAAGTAGCTTCTATCCACACTTTAGGAATCGGATGGACTGATTTAACATAATAATCATTAAAAGTATTATCAAACAATTTACGCATATTCGCAGAAATACCACAATTTACATTAACGTCAGGGCAACTTGAGTCATTACACACAAATAATATTTCGCTTACAATTTTATCAAAACCCAGCTTATTAGTTAAGTGATAACTAAGGGATCTTAATATGTCTCTATCAACTAATAATGGAATAAACATAGTTATCGTACCACACCAACTGTTACCAATCTACTACAATCGTTCATAATAATATTGGTTTTAATTATCCGTCATACCTGGGGGTCGGTTGTAGATTTTGAAAAAAGGTGAAAATTACAAAAGTGAGCAAAAGTTATTAGGTATTGATCAATTAAATTATGAATACTTTAATGAATTTACTCACTTTTGTAATTTTCACCTCATTTGAAAATACACAATCGACCCCTTGAAGTTTAGAATCATTGATGCCATGATATCTATTCCATTCTGGGCATTTCTGGGCTATTATGGAAATGTTCGGAATGAATTACGATCGGAATTATTCCATTTATTCCTAGATGTTCCTAGATGAGTTTATTATTGCGGACAATACGGACATTCCAACGATTGTATTCGAGTCGATCGAAAGATTTCCAGCATTTCGGTACGTTTTTAAAGCAAAAAATTTGTGTTTTTAATGCAGAGAATTTGTTTTTATAGCAGAAAATTTGTGTTTATAGAACAAAATTTGTGTAACTCTCTATGTCATCAATGTGACAGATTTCCTAACCTAAATATCTATCAACTTTAACAATTAATATCTCTGTTCGTAGCAGAGCGATACTTTCCTTAACAGATTCATTCATTTCAGACAAAAACACGTCGAATAAGCCTAATTTTACTGATTTTTGAGATACTGTGGCTAAACTGATTATCCCGATCGGAAACGCAACATTCCGACTGCGATTTCGTTCATGCGTTTTTTGTTATTATGGGGTTCGAAAAGTCGCTAATCGCGCTATTTAGCGCTACAAATTATTCGCGGAGCTGCAGATAGCGCTAACAAACATGATCATGACGTCACTAATGGTAGTGTATTATGTCACAACTGCGCGCTATCAACGCTATTCCTTCCAAGGTAGCGTTAGTGTTTACAGATCTGTGAACGAGCGTAGCGTTAGTAGCATTTAACACTCAAAGTTAGATTAATGTTTAAGAGATTTCTGTTCTCGAGTGGCAACTTTTCTCTCTTAGAATTTCATAGAGTAAACATACATAATGTATGAATTTCAAATTTTATCATAATGAATGCAATCTCAATTTTAATCTCTGCTGATGGTTTGCCACTAAGCCTAAGACTCCGTCTGGAGTAAACGTAATTCTTGCGTGTATCATCTTTAATTTTTCAAAATTTCTGCGAAGTTCAATTTATGTATTTGATTTCATTATAAATGTGAAAGTCAGAAGTATCTTGTTACTGTGGCAATTTTTAATTCCCGTGTACGGAAAAAAGTTACTATTGCGGTATAGCATGGCAAGGTATTCCGCTGCAGATGCTTAAGATCCTTATTAGATGTAGATATGCTTCTTCTTCTTCTGAAATCAACAATGAATGCTCAAAGATTCTTCCTTTTATCTGATTAATTTACTTAGTGTAACTATTAATTTTTTACATCTAGTTTACATTGTTCACTCTGGTCTAGTGGCAAGCTATCATAGAGATTACAATTGAGATTGCATTCTGTTATTCTACTACGAGAAAATTAAAAATTTATGTTACAAATATTTTACAAAACCTTAAAAATGTTAATTATAGAGAAAAGTTTGGTTGGTGATTGAAAACAGTTGGTGATTGAATCCCGTACATTAACTTAATCTTGATGAATATATCTCTTTGGTTAAACACTACCAACGCTACGCTAGGATCATTCATGGAACTTGCTAACGCTATCGCGCTATTGGCTCCAAGAACAGCATTGGTAGCGTTTGCGTCCATAGCGCGAATAGTTTCTCCTCGAACGCACCCATGGTATACGAACGGAATGAGCTTTTTACTTATTTCTCTAGATCGGAATAAACGTAATCGAAAAAAGAGGAACAGGTGAAATCGATTAATAACGATCAATAACGATGCAATAAAAATAATTAAACTCAACAAAATATCCATTTGCATTGGCATAATAGTTAAACACGTGTTAGAGCCATTCCACACAAACTTGCATAGTCGCATAATCATATGCATAAAGAAAAATATCCAATCATATTTCTGTCATAAAAACAAACGTAAAATATGATTGGATGATTTTCTTTATGCATATGTTTATGCGGCTATGCAAGTTTGTGTGGAATGGTCCTTAAAGTCACACAAACTTTTAACATATAAAGCATAGTACATAAACGAATTAACTCAGAATCTTTCCTTTCCTCTTATTCCATGGAAAAGAAGAATTTCGATTGGTTGATTCTCTTATGCACTATGCATTATGCGTTATGCAAGAGTCTGTGCTGCGGCCATTAGGATACATTCATATAAACTTGCATAGACGCATAAACGTGTGCCCAAAGAAAATTATCAAACCATTTTACGTGCGATTTTATAAAGGAAATGCGATTGGACAAAAAAATGTTTACTTTCTTTGTTATTTTTAATTTATTTTTGATATTAGGTCATTTAAAAAATATCCGCGGTTTTTTGTTCAATTTTTGAATGAAAAAACCGCGAATAGTTTTTAAATGACCCAATATATGTCTTATTATATTCATATATATTACGTATAATGAGGTCCAATTTCAGAGTTTAACAAATTTTTTTTTCGTTCATTTATACTCTTTCGTTTATTTATAAACAATATATTTTATTTAGTAGCCTACTTGTTTATTATTGCTAATATATAATAAAATAAAATATTTCACTAGCGTTAACAACAATAATTGCATTTTAATGCGCGATAAATGCAATTTTGTAAGACGTTACGCCGACATAGTTACATACTCGTTACATCGTCGTTATAATTTATTTTTTTATTTCAAATAAATTTTTCTAAAGTAACAGTATCACGAGAGAAGCAATTTTATATAATTTCCAAAAGCATGTCACTTTTACGTTGAAAAAAATTGGTTGCTGGAACAATGGTAAAATATGGCATAACATTTTTTATTGGCTGAAACAGCCATAAAAACATGTTATATTTAATCATCTTTTTTTATAGAAGAAACGATTGACACATTATTGTTAATTGATTTTCATTAATTCATTATGATCGGAATTGACATTTAGACAGCTTGAGAGATGTCGGAAACTTTCCGATCGATTTGGGAACAATCCGATTGTCCATAATATTGGGTCATCTAAAAAGTATCCGCGGTACTTTGTCACTAGATATATGACCATCAACACACATCTAGTGACAAAAAACCGTGGATACTTTTTAGATGACCCAATAATTCATCTAAGGATAAACGGAATAATTCTGATCAGAAAGTTTATGTACCGATACATCTATTAATTCATTTTGAGCTTGCTTGATTCTGCAGATTGCTATTAGCATCTTAAAAATGTTCAATGAAGTTCCATTTTCAGCTCACTATTCATAGCTATGTGCTGTCATGTTTTCAATACCATCAAATTAAAAAGTAAAACCCAAATGGTACTGTCTCTTGTTATTTAACACACTTACCTTTTTAAAAAAAGATAAAAAAAGAGCTAAGCGTGCGTGCTTTTTGTAAAGAATCATTTGGGCCGGTTTTACCAACGCCAATTACTTAATTGACCATGGAACTGACTAATCGTGTTTATTGTTTAGAATTGATCACTTATGGTTGACAGTTAATCATTAAGCTTAATCGAGTTGGTGAAACCGGTCCTTCGTATATAATACTAAGTATCCAACCAATAAATAGTAATTTTAATTTTTCTTCAAGGATATTCTTATTGAATGTCTTTTTATTCCAACTCAAGCAATGGCAACTTTAATTCTCTGTCAAAAATTATTACTCTTCGAAAAAAATTAATGTACAATATCAAATGAAAAATTAAAACTCAAATACTACAATTTTAACCAATTAAGTTAAATTCTAACAAATTAAAAAGTAAAACATAAATGATACTGTGTCTTGTTATTTACTTAACTCTAATGGTAAATATCATTCGTATAAAAGATATGATATCAACAAAATTGGCACCAAGTTAAATTCCTCAAAATTTTATGTATTATTCATAAAAAAAGATTTTATATCAATAATTGACGCCAAGTTAAATTCCATGTAATTCGGATACCAAATTAAATAAATAATAAATATTAATCATATGATATGTATCATTTGTATAAAAAATTTTATATCAATAACTGTGGCAAGTTAAATTTTACTATCAAAATAAAAAGTAAAACCCAAATGATACCATCTTTATTATTTATTTAATCCAAGTGGTACTATCTTTAATTTTTACAATAAAATCTAAGTATACGTATATCTTATTGAAGGATCTTTCTATTCCAATCCAAATGATTTAAATTTCTCTTAAATGAAATTATTATATCACAATTCATTCAAAGATATTTTCTCTTCCAACTAAAGTGATTATTTAATTCTTCTTCAAAATAATAAACAAAACATTATTATAAAATTGCGTTATTTTGCTCAAATTAAATGTTATCAAAAAAAATTAAAAAATTAACTGTATAAAATAAAAAAATTTAATTTAAATAAAAAAATTTTTCATGTAAAAACACTTGGCGCTGCTAAATCTCGATATAATAATATAGTATTATAGTAAGATATGAAAAATAATATTTAGTAAGATAATAGTAAGATAATAGTAGTAAGATATGAAAGGTAATATTTAGAAAATATATTAATAAGGAAAATTAGAATCATATTAAAAAGTATGAATATTTATAAAAATATATATAAGAAAAATAAGATTTCCAATGAGAAAAATCTAGCGTGTATCTAGCGTGTGTATATATGCGATTGAGTTAGAATCGTGTAAATTATGAACGTTATGAATACTATTAAGTCTAAGAAAAATAAATTTAGATTTATAAACATGTATTATGAAAGAGAAATAAATAGTAAACTTTATTCTTATTCAGTGTAAAGTTTATTAATTATTACTTTTATTATTGCTTTTAAATTATAATTACCTTTTATTATTTATTTTTATTTATTAATTACCTAAATTCTTCTAATTTTCTAAATTTCTAAATTCTTCTAAAACTTCTAATTTTAAATTGTTTTTATAGTTTTTTTTATTTGATCTAGCAGAGCCAAATATTTTTACATGAAAAATTTTTCTATTTAAATTAAATTTTTTCATTTTATACGGTTAACTTTTTAATTTTTTGTGATAACACTTAAATTGAGCAACCATAACATAATTTTGTGATAATATTCTGTATATTATTTCGAAGGAGAATTAAATAACCATTACTTTAGTTGGGAGAGAAAATGTCTTTGAATGAATTATAATTTCATTTAAGAGGAATTTAAACCATTTTGGATTGGAATAGGAAGATACTTCAATAAGATATACGTATACTTAAATAAAAATAATCTTATAATGGTTCAATAATAATAAACAATAAATAACAATCATTTTGGCGACTCAATTATGAATATAATACTAGAAATCTTTAACTCTACAATATAATACTAGAAATCTTTAACTCATTGTCAGATTGCAATTTCACATGTCAGATTGCAATTTATGGAGATCGACACTGAGGGAAAATTAATTTTTTGGACACTATGATTATGATTGATAATCATAAGATTATTTTTGACAGATACAAGAAGACCACCTGTTCGGGCAGATTTCTTAATTTTTCACAACATTCTTTGTGTCACAAAAGGGGTGTTATCTTCAGTTTCGTTGATAAAATAGTTAAATTGTCTCATCTTCGTTTTCACGAAAAGAACTTGGTTGATGCTATTAATATTTTTTTTAATAATAGCTATCCTCTTCCTTTCATTTTTTCAACAATTGAAAAAAGATTAAAATATTACACACAGAACAATATTATAAAACATAATATTCATGTTAAACAGAAATTCTTCACCAGATATAAAATCTATCTCTGAAAGTTTTTTACCTATAGCATATAAATGTAATTGTAAACTATTATATTCAATCTCACATACATTAAAAAGCCTTATAACTAGAGATAAAGATAGACTAGATCACTAGATCATTTAGCTAATCAAAATGTTGTAATATAAAATTTCTTAAATGTAAAGCTAGTTATGTAGGACAAACCAAAAGAAAATTAAAAACAAGACTACATGAACATTTTTCGGACTTTAATAAAAAGACTGGTTCTCCATCGGTGATTACTGACTATCGTATTAACTATAATATAACCATAATTTTAATTGTAAAGATTTTAGACAAGAAACGTATAATAAAAGATTGATCTCCAAAATGGTTCACATTAAAAAACAAAAATTGAGATTGAATAAACAACACGGAAGCATTACCTAATTCTTATCTACAAATTTTACAGCCTCCTTTCCTTTCCTAGTCTTTTCTTCCCTTCCTTTTTCCTTTGTTCCTTTTCTATTTCTATTCCCTTTCCAATCTCATTCCCTCTCTTAACAAGATAATATAAAGCAACATAATACGTCACTCACACTTGATAATACAATACAAGCAATTTGACTGAACTGGTTTCAATTTTTATTTCTGCCATTTATCTTCACATTTGCTTCTTGCGAAATTGACTTATTGTTTCAATTACTGATTATATCTTGGTTTACCAATCGCAGTTGAGGTATATATAAAATACAATAATTTTATTTATTAACACACATTTTAAAGATAGTTGTCTATTAAAATAAGAATTGTATACTAATAATTTTGAATATAACAATCATTTATTCATTGTTATTTTAATTTATATAATCTATTTTATTAATTCGATAAGAACAGAATATATGTTGGTACATTTTTATTTCATGACTCATCATATTCAATATTTTTATCATTATGGACTTATTGCGATTGTTATAATAAAAGAATATAAAACCGACAATATTACCAGAACGAAAAGCATTGCATTATGCGGAAGATAAATAGAATAAACACTATCACCTTTTTGCATAACAATAAATTGTATAATTTAAATCATTTTATTAATTTTGTCAAATTTGCGTTAAATTTCTTTACACTGAAGATGACCTAATAATAAGATCGAAAAGTATGTTCTAAGAATTTGAAATACATAAAAATCTGGCTTATACCCCCTTCTTGTTATTTATCGTATATCTAGGTTTCATTGTATAAAAATTAAAGATAGTACCATTTGAATTAAGTAAATAATAAAAATAGAGAGAGACAATATCACTTGAGTTTTACTTTTTATTTTGATAGTAGAATTGAACTTGATGCCACAGTTAATATCAAATTTTTTATACAAATAATACATATCATTAGATTAATATTCATTATTTATTTAATTTGGCAAAGAAATGGGACAAAGAAATGGGATTTAACTTGGCGCCAGTTCTCGATATCAAATCTTTTTTACGAATAATACATAAAATTTTGTGAAATTTAACTTGGCGCCAATTTTGTTCATCATATCTTTTATACGAATAATACATATCATTAGAGTTAAGTAAATAACAAAAGACAATATAATTTGTGTTTTATTTTTTAATTTGTTAAAATTTAACTTAATTGATTAAGATTGTAGCATCTGAGTTTTAATTTTTCATTTGATATATTAATTTTTTTCAGAGAGTATTAATTTTTGGCAGAGAATTAAAGTTGCCATTACTTGGGTTGGAATAAAAAAACGTTCAATAAGAATATCCTTGAAGAAAAATTAAAACTATTATGTTGTCATTATTTGGGTTGGATACTTTATATACGAAGGACTGGTTAAATTTACGATTATTTGGGTTGGAATAAGAAGAATCAATATTCAATAAGAATATCTTTGAAAAAAATTAAAACTACTATTTTAATTGGATTGAATATTTAGGTTTTATTCGAGAAGTATGCTTAGCATTTTTTTTTACCTTTTTTAAAAAGTTTGTACTGATATCACGCATTTTGTAATAATATCAAAACGACGGTCATCTATATACACATCATTTAGGTTTTATAAATAATACATATTATAAATAATACATTAAAGTAAACTAAATTAAATTCCCATCAATCGTCTTATAATAATAATATCAAAATATTATAATGATAACACAGTCAATATGATTAAAAATCGGTCCGAAATTTGAAGAAGAATTTCTGATGAAGAAAGAATTGATCAATCACAATGATCACGTCATCAAATTGTTTAAATATGATTTGTTAATTCTTTCTCCGTTCTGAGATCTCGGACCGATTTTTAGATCGTAGTCGTACATTGGGCTTAAGGTACCTTTTTATGCCGATGCTCAACGCTCATTTTCGGCGTCAAAATAATCACGATAGAAATTAACGAATATCAAACGTCAATTTTGATCACGTGATTTATTTTGGCGCTGCAAAGCGTTGACCTTTAGCATGAAAAGGCACCTTTATAAATGTCACATAAGAGACAAAGGCTACCAACTGTAAAACGCGAGATATTTCGTGTCGGGAAGTTGGCATACTCAATCTTTCCTTGTCTGACATACTTTATAATGCATCTTAGTTTCTCTTTCTAACCTTCATAATTTATATCTTAAATAAATATTGAATAAAGAATTTAAAACAATAACAGTGCCAGTAACCAATATGGAATAAGTAAAAGGATATCACCAATGCAGTAAATATTGTTAACTAAATTAGGAAATGATAATGACAAAGCGATTTATTCAATCTCAATCCCCATTTCTTTATAACTTATTATTTAACAAAAGGAGATTAAACAAAAATGAAATTATACACTATATTTGTTAATTAAGTCAGAAGGTGATAATGACAAAGCGATTTATTCGATCTCAATCTCCAAAGGAGATCGAATGAAAATGAAATTATATGCTGATAATTGTTAACTAAGCTAAGAAATGATAATAAAAAAGTGATTTATCTCCTAACAAACGAGAATGAATTGAAATGAATTGAAATGGATTCAGATTTTCAGAAATATTGATTCACTAATGTTAAAATGAATGCTTTTCAATCCTGAATGCATTTTTATTCATTTATAGGAATTGTATGGAGCATATCTCTATGTCTTTTAATCTAAACATAATATTGGCTTTTCCTGTGCAAAATAACACAATTGTAAATACTGTTCAATTCAAAATTTTGAATAGGAAATGCAGTTTTACAATCCAATTGCATCCAATTAAATCTAATTGAATCCAATTGAATTCAATTAAATCTAAAAAAAAAATATTCGCTATTTTTAAAATACGCATTCGGATAGAAAAAAATTTCAATCCATTTTAATCTATTCTCGTTTGCTAGGCTCTTTGTTTATAATTAATATTAAAAAGAGATATCATTTCCTAGCTACGTTACCGGCGTATAATTTCGTTTTCATTTAATCTCCTTTTGTTAAATATTGAATTATAAATAAATGGAGATCGTTATCAAATAAGTTGCTTTGTTATTATCATTTCCTAATTTAGTTAAATACCAGTATGTATAATTCCATTTCCGTTCAATTTTCTTTTAAATATTAATTATAAATAAATAGAGATAATCGTTTTTTCATTATTATTTCCTAGCTTAGTTATCAAATACCAGCGAATAATTTCGTTTTCATCCGATTTCCTTTTGTTAAATATTAAGTTATAAACAAATAGAGATCGAGCTCGAATAAATCGCTTTTTCATTATATTTCCTAGTTTTTAGCAATTATTAATAGCGTATTTTATTATTACCGACTTTACCAATCCTGTTTTAAAAAAACCGAGTCACTATCGTAGTACAGATTCGCCATGCTTAGCGCTGAGACACTATCATGTCTCCAGATCGTAGCAGCGTTTGTTGATCATATATATCACTAACTCTCCTTGCGTAAAGAATGTCAAAAGGACACGGAAGAAATGTGTGGAATGCGGTCGATGATTATAATAATAATAATGACGACGATATATCTTAATCTGAAAAGTGGCAGTTCGGAACTTTGCGTCGCGATATCTCCGCTTGTAGGGTATGTAGAGAAAAAATAAAAACACTTTCATTTTATATTTTCGCAATCGATTGAGCTTACTTAGAACTTGATCGGTTCAGCCCTTATTGAGTTTCCGATAACCTCGATCTGATGCAACTTCGCGTAAAGAAAGTACATCCGTATCTCGCGCCATAACTTAACGCCGAAACACTACCAGTGTCTCCAGATAAGTATCGAACATGTTGAATCTATTGATTTTTCTTATAGATTTATATTATGATTAGTCGTAAAAATTCATTTTCCCATTCCTCTCGTTCGGTTCATTTCGGATCTAGAGGAACAGGCGGAAAACTCCACTCGAAAACCCAATAATAGCAAAAACACATGAACGATATCGAGGTCGGAAACTCGCCAGTCGGAATCTCGCGTTTCCAATCGGAATCGCAAAATTTCCTATGTCCAAAATTTAATACGTGCTCCAGTCCTGGTACCTGCATGTTTTTATTGTTATTAAACTTTCCTACACAAAAGTGACTGGACATCTCGTATTAATCTTTGCCATATATAAGAAAGTCGTACCTCCCAGCACTTGCATATTTGTTATTCGCTGAAATTCATCTCGAGGTTCTTCGTACATATTCACTAAACAAATTTTGTTGTTTTCCTTCAGACGGTTGTTAATATCAGAGTCACTACTTGATTTCTCGTCCTCGTCGACCAAACTTGACGACCAATTTTCTTACTCGAATTAATCTTCTTATCTGTACTCGGCTCTTTGAACTTCTTCTTTTCATTAGGTTTTCGCATAATGACCAATCTCTTTGTATTGATAGTATCTTATCTCTCTCCTAGTTCTGGGCTTTAGACTACTATTGGGTTTCGGACTACCATCTTCGAAACAGTTTTAGATCCAAAACTTTTAATATCAGAATCCCTACGATGAACATATGAAACATCAAGCATTTCCAATGTGATTCGTTGAAATATTTTTGTTAGTTCTTGTACAGTAACGAAAGAATTTTTGCTTGATTTTTCGAGGTTCTCAGATATTCTCTCAATAATGTAGTCAACCATTTCCTCCCCTGCGATTGGAATCTTATTTTCTTTGATTATCTTGTGGTAGTAATCATTGAATGTTTCACTCCTTTACACTCGTTTCTCAAACGCTCGTTTTCTCTCTAAGCTACTAATTAGCTGATTAAACGTAGCATCCATCTTTTGCAATAGCCTATCCACTTTCATCGATAAATGTGTAACGAAAAGTACTAATCAGCCGCCTTTCCATGTAACTTCGGACCAGTCAATACTTTCGCACTTTCGTCAAACTCATAAGTATCTCAACAGTCTCTCTAACAGATTAACTTGAGTCTTCCATCGCTCAAAATCATCACCTAATCCGCTATACTCGTTGAGAAGATCACTGACATTTTTAATATTTAATATAGTTCGAGAAATTGTGAACAAACTATTTCTTGGAGACATACGCAATAAATTATTTTCACTACGTAGAAGTTCAACTTCTTTTTGTATCAGATCATGTTTTTTGACTAGTAACTCCATTTCACATCGAGATAAATTTTCGCTTACAGATTTTGTAATATGCCTCGCCGTTTCTGCTGCTTCCTCGTAACCGCCGTTTTCAACATTGTTCTCGACTGACTACTGCAGCTGCGACACCGCTTCTTGCATCCAAGTCCCAGAAGGATCTGCCTTTTACATCCTCTCGATTAGTTCAATTTTACGTCCACTAGTGGGTAATTAATATTGCCTTAGAATATTCTTCAGTTGTACCATATTAAGTGGATCCGTTTTGTTCATTGAGGACAATCTCTTTTAGCCGCGACACTCTTTAATGCGTGTTTTGTTTGTTTGTATCCAATGTGATCCAGTAAATTATCAACTATATTTCTTCTTTTAGCAAATGCTCGTTTAATTCTCACTATACGAATCGTTGAATAATATATTCCGTTCATATGCCGATTTAAATATTATCTCAGTTTTTTAAGTAAAAATCCTCAGTCGTCTGCACACAGCTAGAACAACAATTTTTCTTTTTTTTTGATGCACCGACAAATCGTAATTTCGCATGCACACAGTAGCATTAATGACGAAACTGAAGTCTCTATTCCACTTCTGAATTTGTAAAACGCTAATGATGTGTATACAACTACCAAAGAGATGGTTCGGAGTAGCTTTATTGCCAAATATAATCAAACTTTTTGATCTCTTTTAAGTTTATCACCTCTCTCGAAAACACACGATCGCTCGCTCATCTTCTTTTTCCTGCACAATCTCGTTACACACGTTCGCACAGAATTATATACATTAACATTAAACCTTTCCGCGCTACAATATATACGAATACATATATATATTTATATATAGATCGTTAAACCGGATCACCTGCGCGCTGAAAAATCAGCGCAATGAAAATAAACGTTGAAGGTTTCAAATTATTCGTATATGTATGTACTTTCGAAAAAAATGTACAATTTTGAGAGATACAATATGGCGTCAAAAAGCGATGAAATATAATATCGCGTACAAATATAACATTTTCTTGCTTAAACTACTGTATTGATCCCCAATTGGTTTGAAAATGACTATTTCTAGATTTTTCGAGGTTGCTGATTACAAATCTGTCAAAATTTCGAAATTCAAAATAGTAGATCCAATATGGCAATCAGCATACAAAACCTTGAGCTCTATATTCTTAGACTTTTAATTTCTTTTAATTTCCAAGCTCTCTAATCCCGAGTGTGAAGAGGTAAACTATTTTATATAATTAAAATATATAATTAAATTATTTTAGTCTTCGATTAAAAAATATTTCATCACTAGTTTTCAGTAGATTGTGATAGATTTTTGAACGTGCATTTAAAAATCAATCACCACCTGCTGAAAACTGAATGATAAAATATTTTTTATTTTAAGACCAACTTAAAATAATTCATCCCTTCACGCGCAATTAGAAAGCTTGAAAATTGAAAGAAGTTGAAGGTCTAAGAGTATAGGGCTTAAGATTCCGTATTCTGATCACCATATTGGATCTACTATTTTGAATTTCAAAATTTTGACAATAGATTCGTAATGCAATCCCGAAAAACGTAGAAATAATCATTTTTAAGCTAATTGAGGATCAATATAGTCGTTTAAGCAAGAAAATATATTTGCATGCGATGTTCATCGCTTCTTGACGCTATATTAAATCTGCTATATTGGATTTCTCAAAACGACACATTTCTTTCGAAAGTGCATGTATAAATAATTTGAGATTTTGAACATTTATTTTCATTGCGCTGATTTTTGGATATGCAGGTAATCTGGTTGACGTGAAACGTTCCATATACTCTGAAAAAAAAATTTACAATTTGAATAAATATTTATTTAGGTAGTATACCAATTGGACCATTTGCTGACAGAAAATATTTATTTGATTTTAAAAAATTTATATTTAAATTAAGTATAATTTTTTTTAATTGAACAAATATTTATTTACTGTGTATAAGATAGCCATAAGTCGAAGCGTACGTTTCGTGATAGGATGATTAGATTTTGAAGAAATAAAAAAGCGACGAAGTACTTCTTTTACCCTATGTTAGCGTTAATTTTACAATGTTCACAATATATGTTTTAGCTTAAAAAAGACGAAAAACAGAGATTCCTATCATATATTTGTCGTGATCCAAATAAGTCATTCTCAAGATTCTTTATTTGCAAATTTTCTGTAAATCAATATTTCAAATTAAAGTTATATACTTCGATTTGGACTATATAACGCAACGGTTTTCTGCAAATTAATATTTCAAATTGAAGTTACTTTGATTTGGACTACATAACGCAACGATTGCAGCAGCCCATGGAGGAAAATTCGGCCTCATTTTCAAGAATAAAAGCGCAAGCCCCGAACATCCCCGTTCCGAAAAATTCAGTGGAAGTGTGACACGTCAGAAGTGTGAGAATCTTTGATAACGATAGATTGTTAATCCGACAAGGAACTTGTAAGTTACTTTTTATTACAAATGTTGGCCTACTTCAATCTGAGGACATTGAGCCCTACTATTAGGACGCGAAATAGAAAATGAAAATTCGCCAAGCGGCACTCTCGTATTTTAGTGGCACAACCGATCAAGACTGATCCAAATTTCAAATATTCTATACTTGGAACGGCACCCTTGCACCCCTGAGTGGTACAGCATATTACAGAAACCTATTTTTTCAGTCACTTAAACTTAAAAAAAACTCTGAAATAAAAATAATTTTTAATTGAGTAAAATTTTATTTTAACTCCTAACTCTATTAAACAATAGCTAACTATTTAATGGTAAATAATTTATGAAAAAGTAATCCAATAGAATTAGGTTTTTCGCGCAAAAATTGTAAGTTGACATTTCTCTGCACGAAAAACGATAAAAAAATGTTCGAAAGATTATTAGAAAAGAAATGTATATGTTTGAGACTTGCAACTCGTGTGGAAAATATGCGAAAAAAATTCGAATAGTTGCAAAAAGCTGATTTTTTGCTTATAAACGAAAGATGTCGATTGTACGGGAAAAAGTTCACTATAAAAAATGTAGGTATTCAAAATACCTACAAAATGAGATGTGGAACATTAAGATCGGTCTATTAGTTAAATAGAAAAAAAATCAAAACCATCTAAAGAAGTCCTTTTCCCATTCGTTCTCTGTTCATTCGAGATTGAAACGCAGAGCTTTGAAATTCTTGTAAAATATACCCTCGTGATGATGAAAAAAATCTGACCCTGAACGAGCCTGAAATGTTCATTAGTTGCAAAAAGTCATTTGTAATTTAAATTAAGCATATTTTAATAAGATAAAATTAAGCACATTTTAATAAAATCAAGCACGCGCGAGTCGTCGAGCAGCCGATCTATCCCCACTCGACCGCGCGCAGACTTCCCTCACTCCACCCGGTGCGCTGCCTCGCATTCCTCAACTTTCCAATGTTTTAAACAAACTTTTCCGGCAGCAAAAAATTCAAGAATTTTTTAACAGCAAATTCAAATCTTTTATGACAAATTGGTGTTAGGCGGAACTCTTAATCTTGAAAATTAGAACCATAATGATTTTTTGAAAAATAAATTGTTATCTCGGCTTTTAATAATTGGAGGATAACTCTTCTTTTAAAATTCGTCAAAAAATGTCAGCTGTCGAATGCTTCACACGGCTATGAATGCATTCGGGGAGACACTATTCGTGCTATGAACGCAAACGCTACCAACGCTGTTCGTGGAGGCAATAGCGCGATAGCGTTAGCAAGCTCCATACACGATTCTAGCATAGCGTCGATAGCATTTAACCAGAGAGATTTAACATTTGTCAAGGTTAAGTTAATGTAGGAGATTTTGTTTTCGACCACCGACTAAACTTTTCTCTGTAATTTAAATTTTTAGAGTTTAGTAAAGTATACGTAATGTAAATTTTTTATTTTCTCGTAGTGAATAACAGAACGCAATCTCAATTGCAATCTCTATAATGGCTAGGCCGAAATAAACAACGTAAACTAGTTCAAAAAATTAATAATTACATTGATAAGGGGAATACCAGATGATGGGGTTGAGGATTTTTATGCGCTTTTTACATGCTGTTTTTAAGTGAAAAAAAAACGATATGTGTCCGGCCATTTCAGCTATTGGCCCATAGTTTCGAAGAAATCGATTTTTTAAATAATTATTGTAATAATTTGAAAAACGTATTGTGTAAATGAAAATATTTGTATATTTATGAATTTCATTTTAATTTGATGTTATTAATTTTAATTATTTTTTGATTGTAATGAAATTTCATGATATTATATATTAATATTATAGATAATAATTCAACACTCATTTATGGAATATTTATTATTACCATTATTATCGTCGTCATTGTTATTCACATGAACGCATAAATAAGATTGTAATGAAAACTGTTACAGTTTCTGATGAAATTAGAAATTGGAAATTATGATTAGAAATTATGAAATTATGAATGATGATAATAATAAATATTCCATAAATGTGTGTTTAATTATCTATAATACAATAATATGTAAAATAAATTACTTTAAAATACGAAGCGCCACTACAGTCTGAGTGTTGAGATGTTGAACTAATATATACATATATTCATATAAATGAATTAATTTCAGAAATGATAATTACGTGCCGATATGATATTATTGACTAATATGTAATTTCATGAAATTTCATTGCAATCAAAAAGTAATTAAAACTAATAACATTAAATGAAATTTTTTTAATAATTATTAATTTTTTTAATAATTTGAAAGACGTACTATATAAATGAAAATATCAATATTTTTATAAATTTCATTTAATGTTATGAGTTTTAATTAAAAAATTAATAATTATTAAAAAAATCGATTTCTTCAAAACTATGGATCAATGGCTGAAACAATCGGACACGTGTTGTTTTTTTTTTCGCTCAAGAATAGCCTGTAAAAAACGTATAAAAATTCCTGATTCCATCACTTGATGTTTCCCTTATAAATAAATTAATCAGATAAAATCCGGTAAAAAATTTTTCATGCATGAATATGTATAAATATGTATAAACATACATAAATATGCATAAATATTCATAAATATATATAATTATATATGAAATATGTCCATACATGTGCATACATCCTTTTTCCTTTTATAAAATTACTTTTTAGTGTAATAGAAATAGTAATAGATATGTGAAAATATTAAAAATAATTAAAAAGGTAATTTTCGCACTATTTGTTTTAGAAAAAAATCAAATTTGAAAAAATGTAAAAAAATTACTTATGTATAATTATATATAAAATTATGCATAATTATGTATGAGCAATTTTTTTTATATTTTTCCAAACTTTTTTCTAAAGCAAGCAATGCGAAAATTATCCCTTTAATTATTTTTTATGTTTTCACATTACTATTATTATTTCTATTATACTAAAAAATAATTTTACAAAAGAAAGAGAAGGATATATAAACATATGTATGGACATATTTCATATATAATACATGTTATACATGTTTATAAATATGCGTATTTATGTATGTTTATACATATTTATATATATTCATGCATGAACAATTTTTTATCAGGAAGAAAGAATCCTTGCATGAGCATTCGTTGTCAATTTAAGAAGAAGCGTATCTATGTCTAATGAGGACCTTATGCATCTGCAGCAGAATATTTTGTCGCGCTATACCGCAATAGTAACTTTTTTCCGTACACGGAAATTAAAAATCACCAGTAACAAGATACCTGCGATTTTCACATTTGTAATGAAATCAAATACACAAGTTGAACTCCGCAGAAACTTTGAAAAGTTAAAGATGATACTTACACAAGCAAGAATTACATTCACTCCAGCCTAGTGGCAAGGAATCAATTGCAGAGAATCGGAATTGAGATTGCGTTCACTACGATAAAATAAAAAATTCACACGTTACGTACATACGTTTACTCTACGAAATTCTAAAGAGAGAAAAGTTTGGTGCCACATGAGAACAGAATCCCCTCAAACATTAATCTAACCTTGAATATTAAATGTTACCAACGCTATGCTACGGTCATTTACGGATCTTGCAAACACTAACGCTATCTCGGAAGGAATAGCATTGATAGCGTGTAGTTGTGACACTACCATTAGTAATGTCATCGTGTTTATTATAGCGCTATCTGCAGTTCCGCGAACTATTTATAGCGCTAAATAGTGCGAATAGTGTTTCCCCGAACGCATCTTATATGATGTGATATTAACGGAATTATTCCATTTCTTACGAAAAAAAGACACCCACTTTTCAAAATTGTTTTAAAATAATTTAATTGCAAAAAATCATTTTGTTACTAAATGTACGTACAATTCTTGAAGAAGAAAAATCATTCTTGCAAATTGCTATGCGACTATTCAAAGATGAAGAAATTAAGTTTTCCGCAGACAAGTTTTTACTAAACAAATAGTTTTTTATAAAAACTAATAAACATTTCAGGCTCGTTTAAGGCTAGATTTTTTTTGTCATCATAAGGGCTACATTTTATGAGAATTTCAAAGCTCCACATTTCAATCTCGATGAACAGAGAGTGAATGAAAAAAAAACCTTTTTCGGTGGTTTTTATTTTTTTTCTGCTTAACTAATAGACCAATCTTAATGTTCTACATCTCATTTTGTAGGTATTTTGAATACCTACATTTTTCATATTGAACTTTTTTCCATACAATCGACATATTTCGTTTTATAAGCGAAAAACCTGCTTTTTAAAATTATTCGAATTCTTTTTGCATATTTCTCACACGAGTTCCGAGTCTTAAACATATACATTTCTTTTCTGATGACCTTCCGAACATTTTCGTACAAAGAAATATCAACTTACAATTTTTGCGCGAAATGGGTCTTTTTGAGTCTAATTCTACTAGACTAAAGAATATAATTCAACATTCGCGTTTAATTTGTCGTGAACTTCTGAAACTCTATATTTTTTTTCTTTCTAATTCTATATTTTTTGAGAAGGAAGTTCAAATAATGACATATGTTATAATTTATTATTTGAACTTTATTGTCATGGAAACTGTCACGAGAATTATATTTGTATTCCCAAATGATTGCAGCCATTATTAATGGTTTGCAAGAAAAAAGAATCAACTCCAAATTAATGAAAAATCTCGCTGCATAAATTATATACACTAATTTTTCTAACAATGTAAGAATTTCTTCGACGTAGCAGAGAGTATAATAATAGCATATCAGAAAGTTAAGCGCGATCAATTGGCATCACTGTAAATCTTTTATAAATTTCGATAATAGTCTGTATCATAATAGTCATAATAGTCTGTGTCATAATATCGACGTAATTAGATCGGCATGCAGGAGTGCCTCATAAATCGCGTCAAAGTGCAGTGAAGATCAAAAAGACAAAGAGATTCCAGAGAGCATTTTGTACGTGCCTATTTGCGATTTTGCTGATGCACGTGTAATATTCATGCGTACAACAAATTGCTTTATTATAATTATAAATTCTCGAAAAATAAGAATACACTAAATCGATGCGTTTTCGCGTAAAAATAAAGATTTGACAAAAAAAAAAGAAAAAAGTGCCGCTCTGCTTCGTGAATCGAAATATTTTAAGTTGACGACTAGGTTCAGGTAAGGAAATCTGTCACAGTCACAAAATACTGTGATGCAAGCACACGCTGAAGTCACATTTTCATGCCTTATGGCCGCGAATGCGTTGTAAATATTTCTTATTGTAATACATAGATATCATTCACTGCTTTACAAACACAAATTCATTGCTTTAAAAACAAATTATCTGTTCTGAGAAACATAAATTTACTGTTTTAAAAATACAAATTCACTTTTAAACAAATTCTTTGCTCTAAAAAAATTCAAATTCATTTTTCGCAAATTCATTTTTAATAGATTTTAATAAATTTACTGATAAAAACAAAAATAATGTAAGAAGATAATTTCTGTTTTAGAACAGATAATTTATTTTTAAAGCACTGAATATGTATTTTTAGAACAATGAATTTATGTTTTAGAACAGATCATTTGTTTTTAAAGCAGAATTTCTGTTTTAGAACAAATAATTTGTTTTTAGAACATATTACAACTTTCTCTAACTCTGTTTCGTTTTGCCTCAAATCGGAGCAAAATGTACTAATTCGGATTTTGATATTTTACTCGTAAATAGCCTAAAATTATACCTTTTTACAAATAGTATCATAAAGCTAAATAATTGTTGCGTCATGTGCATTAAAAGAAATAAACATATATATCATAAATAAAGAAATATATGTATATTTCTAAAAATTGTTTCAACTATCCCCAGTCTCCCCTACTTATCTAACCCATATATAATTTATATTTTATTACATTACTTTAGTATATTATATTTATGTTATATTTTAATATATTTTCTGTAAGAATCATATTGGACTGTACATGTGAAAAACACATATCAATAGGAAATAGAAAATGAAGGCTCATAACTATTAAAGCTGGATTTCAAATAATTCCATGTGAATTTGTATATGTTATATATGTACATACATATATAACAATGTATACATATATATTTGTAGTCATTTAAACTATGGTAGTCTAAATGTATAATCGTTAAACCTCGATGGTCTAAAGATTTAGGACGTTCGCACAGAATGTTAGAGGTCCGGATTGGACTTGTTATCCCAATCGATGTAATATTTTTTGCAATAAATAAATTCCCATATAGCACAGAACATTGAAAGAAATGTTGCTGAGATGGTGCAATGTTGAATGTCAAAGTATCAATGTTTTATCGATGTATATCTACATTGATTCTCTTACATTGATTGTTAATGTTGCTGCAACGTTGAAATAATATTGAACAAATTGAACCACAGTTGAATTTTTATTGATTTTTCCACATTGGTTGTTAATGTTGCTGCAACGTTGAAACAACATTGAATAAATTATATATCGAAACCTATATTTTATTTTGTAAAAAATAAAATGTCATGTAAATAGAAAATTTAAATCACTTAAATTGATCTTCTAACGAAACTTATTTTTAAGCGATACATGTTTATACGAGAATTGGTCGCGCGTACAGAATGCTTGCATGTATAGTATTGTTTGTATTTAATCGGTTCGATGCGCAATGTCGACTTGTGATCTTTTTACGTATCTATACATCACAGTTATACATCCATTAACATTCAATGTTCATGAATCATCATGAAGTTATAGTTCCTGTACGATTGCAAAGATTACACCGTTGGATGGCATACAATTTGGATAGGTGGAAAATAAGGAAATTAATTCCCAAATGAAAACGTTTTTTTTTCAATTATAATTTTATCGTGTATGTTCTGGAATATAATGTTAATCAATAATACTTATTTTAATAATAAAATTGAATTAATTAATATGCAAAACATTTCTCATAGATGTTACAATTCAACGGACATTAGATGTTTCTGCAACATCTCTTCATTAAATCTACATTTCGCGGTGTTACTGTAATGTTGTAAATCGTTTCTGAAATATTGATTCAACGTTAGTGCACTATATGAGTTTATTTATAAATTTCTAACGTATTAAGATCTCTTTAATAGATGAACATCTCTTTAAAGATCTCTTTAATAGATAAACAAAAATTTAATTGTGATATTACTACAATAATATCACAATTTAGCTGCGTTTATAAATCCGAAAAAAATAATTCGGCGCGCAGTTTAATTATAATAAATGACTACAAATATAGTATATACATATATGTATCATATATTGTATACAATACAAATTCACTTAAAATTATTTAAATATTAAAGATTCAGCTTCGATCGTAGGTCTTCGTTGTAGGCCTTTATTTCCTATTTCTTATTCATAAATTTTATTAAATTTTATGTATATAATAAATTAAGATAAAATTGGGTATATGAGAGTCACGCGTTTATCATATATAATTTACACTTATATATCAACAAGAGGCAAGTATGAATCTATAATCTATTTTAACTTTTAATATGAATAGAAAATATGTGGTACATGAATTTTTATTTCAGTGGAGATCAATTATTACTATAATATAAATTTGCTGATTTAGATCTCCTTTATATGTGAACAATTCACCATTATGTTCTCCCTTTTCTCGTTCCGGCAATTTATGTTGGTGTTCCGACCCGTCTGTCGTTGTGAAAAGTCAACAAAGGAATTTGATTATCGAAAGTAATGAAACTTTCATCCAACCGCCCCTGTCTCGGGGCGCACGACTTTCCGAGCTTTATCATATTTTTTTGGAAAGTCACCTCGTGAACCTCGAAATAGAGAGGTAGGGTAGAAATCGCTTCGCGTAAAAAGCCATATATTATGACTTCATTATAAAACTTTAATTTATTATATCTTCTATATCAATGCCATCCCCCACTTAATTCTTGTGAGGAATCAGGACATTCTCTCCCAGAACATATCTAAGACATTGAAATCGGTGAAATGTTACCTAAACTAGATATTTACCGAATATAGCACTTAAAAAAATAACAATAAATATTTCACGGAAAAGATTCATAAATAAGAACGAAATGTATAGAGAAAAGCTCTCAATTATAAGATAGGCGCTTAATATGAGATAGCGGCGTTTCTGCTAAATTAATAAACGCTATTTCTTGATTCCATCATGAATTTATTGCTCTTGGATTGAAAACTATTTAATAGAAAATTCATTATTAGATCATGCTTGTAGTCATTGTAAAAAAAGATTTTAAAATTTGGATGTCTTCGAGTTTCATTGAGATGAGCATTTAAATCTTGTTTATTATTTAATAAATAAATATTTGGCAATAAATTCTTCATGTAGTGATAGAGTAAGGTCTAGTAGAGTATTAATAGAAAAATATGGGATATGTTGAATGTTGTTTAATTACAGAAGTTAGATTTATTTGATGATCATAAAATCATAGGACATGGAAATCGTAATATGAGATATCCAGAGATATTCCTAATATGAAATAACCCATGCTC
The DNA here is from genome assembly GCF_000204515.1 of Acromyrmex echinatior. The sequence goes on along the minus strand of NW_011626796.1, from coordinate 169,280 downwards.
CTATATTATAGTGGAAATCATTGCTAAAGTATAAGTGTTATTATATAATAAAAAAGACAACTGATGAGTCGAGTGCCTATATCTGCGATGCTTGATTCTAACTACCTAAAAACGAGTTCTGGATATAATCTATCGCATGCTCATTTTTCGCACACGCTGTGTTTGTTTATATTCTAGAAACATGAAATAAAGTTTTTTAATTGCAATACTTATATTATACTTTGCATTTACTATTGATTTCTCGGGGCATTTCATATTAGGAGCACAATTTTTTGACTTTGTGATTTGCCCACTTTTTACATTTCTTTAATTTAAAAAAAATGGCATTTGAATTAAATTCATGTGGAATTCTATGTAACGGAATTCCATTTTCAATGGAATTTTATGTAACGTTATCTTAAAACTTATTAAATTCCTTTTAAATGACCTATTATTTTTTAAAATTCTGCCTATAGACTTCTAGCATTTACCCAAAATGAACTCGGTATCTCATAATAGGGGCCTTTCCTCAATATATATATATACATTTCATTCTCATTTATGAATCTTTTCCATAAAATATTTATTGTTATTATTTTTTTTTAAACGTGTTATGTAGTATACATACGCGCGCTAACATATCCTCTACTACATAAATATGTTTTTGTTAAAGTTCAAAACGTAGTAATTAAAAGTCATAATGTCAGAGTGAAGAGTAAATACTTATGTGTTTGTGCTAATATGAGATAATCAAGTTTTATATCTACGTATGAATAACAACCACAATTTCACCGTTAATCATCGTTAATTAATAAATTATTAATAATTAATAATAACCTACTAATTAATTAAATATGCTTTATGTTGATAATATATTGAATGCTATAATTCGGAAAGAGACAGAAGCAGTTTAAATTGCGATTAAAATCACGTGCGATATAAAATTATCGGAATTCCGACAAGTTAGATTTTCCAATTAAGACTTTTTAATATTAAAAATATACATATTTTGATATTTCATCAAATATAGAAATACAAATAGGTTTTACTTAGTTTTTTAACTTATCTTTTTTTTGTCGAAAGACTCGTTAACGTTTTATATCTACGTACGAATAACAACCACAATTTCACCGTTAATCATCGTTAACTAATAAATTATTAATAATTAATAATAACCCACTAATTAATTAAATATGCTTTATGTTGATAATATATTGAATGCTATAATTCGGAAAGAGACAGAAGCAGTTTAAATTGCGATTAAAATCACGTGCGATATAAAATTATCGGAATTCCGACAAGTTAGATTTTCCAATTAAGACTTTTTAATATTAAAAATATACATATTTTGATATTTCATTAAATATAGATTTTCATCGATATTATTCATCTCGTAGAAACCAACAATGTAACAATTTCAAGCTATCTCAATATATAGAGGTTAAAACTTATTAAATAGTAATATATATTGTAATATGTATTGACATAAACATGCGTAATTATTAATTTCACTTTACATGACATTATTACCATCATGTTTTTAATGCAAACGTTATCAAAAATATCACTATAAAAACAATGATATTATCTTAATATATCTTAATTGTATTCTGATTGCATATCACAGCAATGCTTTATAAATAGAAAAATTATGACTAAGTAATTTTTAGATTTGTGATTGTAGATTTTTAGATTTTATTTATTAAAAAGAAATAGATGATACAAATTCTATTTTATTTATTCAGTTTTTACAGAATATTTTCAACAATCATCTTCTCTAATTTTAATATCATTCAAACAGTATTTCTAATAATTTAAATTTAAATGGACAATTCGTTAGAAATTTAAATGATTAACAATAAGATAGGAAACAAGACCGTTTATGTTAAATAACATTACTTTAAATCCGAAGCGCCACTACGGTCTAAGTATTAAGATGTTGAACTAATATATATATTTTTCAAACAAATAAATTAATTTCCAAAGATTAATTAAGATTAATTTGGGGAATTTTGGGGGGATTATTAACATTTCAGATCAATTGCGTTAATGTCGACCACCATATCGACACGTAATTATCATTTCTGAAATTAATTCATTCGTTTGAAAAATATATATATTAGTTCAACATCTTAATACTTAGACCGTAGTAGCGCTTCGGATTTAAAGTAATGTTAAATGATTAAGTTATCTGTTAAGTTATCTAACTCAAAACTGGCGTTGAACTTTTTTTCGACAAGTTGTACTAAAGACTATGAGTGACAAATTTTATTTCATTTTGTAGCATTGTTCACTTTGTAAGTTATTAAATTTATACGCGACGCTTCTGAATCGTCGATTTCAGCCAGCAACCGTTGTTGATTTCTCTCAACATGTTTTATTTACGTAGTGAAATTGGGAATTGATACAAAACGTGACCGTGTTGAAACGATTGCAGATATATGTTGATACGATTGCAATACATTAAACAATGATGACCGAGACAAAATTTGGACAGTTTTGCAACATCGCCACTTCAAAATATGGTTGCAGCTCAGTTTTTTCGATAACCAACAATTTAATCATAATAAAAGTCCACATTTTTCACTTTGATTTTTCATTTTCACCATTTAATTACTATAAAATTTTTAATTACACTATCAACATACATGACGCGATTGACACATGCGTTGAAATAAATTTTAGTTTAGTGTTTAATTATTCTCCTTCTACGGATTCAAAAATAATACAGATTTACAGACAGCACTCGCGGCTTAATGCCGCGTGCAATTACGTGCAGTCACATTGCTTCGAATGTATTGTGTTTTTTACGAGGTCGCCAACAATGTCGCGATAATCTGTCGCAGCGTGATTTCGATCTGATTAGGCAGAGCGGGCGCAATGTGTTTTGTGCACGTGATATTTCGGATCGAGCTTTGTTATGCCGTTGCCACTGCACCGGTGCAACAAGAGCAGACCATCGCTCGTATATTACTCGCAGTGCAGCGTGCTGGGACTAAACTGTGGGCGAATAGTACCTACTACGCGCATATTCTATTGCTGTAACAAAATTTATACAATTTGGTTGTCTGATAGCGGCCCACCGCGGTTCGTGTACCTCTCACTAGCAGAATTACACAGCTGTCATCCATATGTCTATATAGTATATAAATGCGTGCGTGCGATACGAAAGATCATTGTTTGCGGTCCCGGATATATAGTAATGTGATTGGTAATGCAACGTACGGAGCAAAAGGAGTTTTACATAATATATGCATAACTCCCCCCTTCCTCTTGCTCTCTCTCTCCCCCTTTCTCCCTCCCTCCTTTCTTCCCTCCTTCCTCTCTCTCTCTCTCTCTCTCTCTCTCTCTCTCTCTCTCTCTCTCTCTCATTCTATTCGAAAGAGATCTAAATTTGTAGAAATTCGGACCGCATACAATGTAATGTTTGATGAAATCTATCAAACATGCTATGCAGTAATGACACTCAAAGCTGGAATTAGTACGAGAGAAATATATGAGATATCTGTTACGTTTCCTTTCGATGAAATTAAAGATTCAAATTTTACGAATTATGTATTATATTATTATTTTGAATTTTGGATATTAATTGTCTCAAAAATTGGAATTTATGCGTAACCTACGCAAATCATGTAATGCATAATTGTATTCTATGCCATTCTGAAGTTTTTATGTATATAACCTATCACGTATCTATATTTAATCGAAAAATAATAATATATTATTCTGTGTGTTTCGAATAATAATTACTCATCGCTGCTAACTCCAAAGATTTATATCTTTTTTATTAATTAAATTCATCGAATCTGTTTTCATAATCATCTATTTGTTACCAATTGAATAACCGGTAATATAAAAATCTTATTTTTACATTTTAACAAAACTTTCTTTAAATTCTTTTAATTTAAATAAAACACTTTTTCAAATTTTAAAATAGTTTACGAGTTTTAGCAAGCTATAAAATATTAAAGCATCAGATATGCGTACCTTATTGTAGATAGCTATATCGGGTACTCCAGGCCCAGCACAAGTAAGCACGTAATGCGAATTGTCAATGGAGAATTTAGCACTGTTGTACAAACAGCGGCTACCATCACTCTCTCTGACAATGTTACAAGTCAAACAGGTCGACTTGTATCCTGGGTCCAGTGATACTCTGTACAAATGCTGTACTGCCGACTCGCGTTCCGAAGTAGCCATGTAGTATCTGCAACAAATACAAGTATTTTTTCTTCACAGATACACTACAATCAGTTGCTTTCATAAATTTGACATCTTCACGCCAAATTGATTTCTTCTGTACGCAATAAAAAATTATATATTTGTGTTGGAAACGATTCACGTTGTTGTTTGTGTTAAATTTTTTATAACATTCAAGTGTTAATTCAACATAATGCGATTATGTCATTTAAAGATTTTGTTGAATTTGCTGATTTTGATTTGACATTCAACGTTTATTATTAATCAAAATGACACAATTTATGAATAAGTGAACAAGTAACATAAAAATAATTTGTTTTAAAATGTAAATTCTAAGACGAATTAAATATGTATTAATTTAATATATCGTAAATGTTAATTTTTGAAAAAAATATGCTTCCATGGTTTCTGTATAGATCGGATCGGTATAATAAATGTAGATAACGCATATATTTGGACCGGTTTGTCTAATGATAGAATAGTTATACAGAATTTTTAGTACATTTGAATGTTAATTTAATATATGGGTGTAATTTTTACAAACGTATTAATATTTATACTTTAAACAGACTATATATATATATATATACACACACACACACACACATTATATATATATATATATATATATATATATTGTGTGTATATAGATATAAGTTATGTTCAAAATATATTCCGTTTTTATTGAACAACACAGTTTTATACATACAACACAGAAACTTGTAGTAACATTGCAATCGACGTCTTCTGATACTTTTTGATCAAAACAATATACTTTTGTTCGAGGCATTGTATTTTTCCCGATAATATAAAGCGTTGATGATGTAAGCATAACACATAAAATACTGAGATTTCTTCATGAAATTTTTCGAACACCACATTTTTTTGTATATTTTTGGCTGAGGTATGAATCTTTAACTGAGGCATTATACTTTTGCATGTGATACTACACTTGGACTGAAGATTTTTTTTCAAAATGATATCATGTCATGTACTATAAATTTCCTCCACGATTAGTCAGTCTGTCAGTCAACAGGTTAAACGTTCTATTAATTTGTTAGTTGGTTAAAATAGAGAATATAAATGATTTATTGGATGTTATAGACAGATTACATGTGCACGCTTTGATTTTGGCAGATAGAACGAGAAGATTATCGAACAACACGCTATGAATACATAAAAAGTCTGCTAGCATCATTCAGAAAATATCAAAACCATTTTGAATTAAGGCTCCTGACTAGTCGCGGCGGCCATGTTGGAATCGTGACATCAGAAGCAAGGAATGACACGTTAATTCATGTTGCGTGGCATTTTTAAATAAAGACAATTTGGATGAAACGAAATGACATGATGAAATGATTACTTTAAAACACTTGTAAAAATCAAATGAAAACTGTCCTTTGTTCTCTTGACAGTCAGTAAATGGTCATAAAAAGCATATAAAGTGAGCCTATATTCGGGCAGAAACATACGGCCCAACAGCTGTTAAAACGAGTAAAATATATGCTTTTGCATATAAAATTTCAAAATAACTTTAGTTTTTAACGATAATTACGACTTTGATAAATACAAGTCACATTTTCACAATTAAACATATAATAACGAAATGACAGGCAACATAAATTTCATCGTCAAAATGTTACTTTTCCACGCCTATAAGTTCGGCCATTTATCGTAGTGCGGTGCTGTAACACACAAAGAAGCACGAGGCTGTGTGCTCGCCTGCGGCGCGCCGAGAGTGAACGAGACAGCGACCGTCATCTTGTTTCACACTAGTCGCTTGTTTCAAGCAACCGAAAATGCTTTTTCGGCAAACTCGGCCGCTCGGCGGCCCTAGGCATCAATAAAGGACGGAAAGGAGGGCATCCTAAATATCATATAAATTATAATAAATTGTAGTAATAATGTACTCCCCTTAATCCAGAATAAATCATGTTAAAACGCAACAGTTTACGAGAAATTTAATTGTTTACGATTTTTCATGCGCGTTATATAGTATCTCTCCTTCATAAACTCGAGTAGCAAGAATAGTTCAGTAAAAGTAGAATTTTACCGGAAAAAAATTATAAATCAGCATTTCTTTTCGAAAAAGACGAAAGTCTTGAAAAGTCATTAGAAAAGAAATGCGTATATTTGAGACTCGAGACTTGTGAAGAAAATGTGCGAAAAAAAATCGAATGCAAAAAGCACGTTTTTCGCTTATAAAACGAAAAATATTGATTGTATGGAAAAAATTCGGTATAAAAAATGTAGGTATTCGAAATACCTACAAAATGAGATATGGAACATTAAAATCGATTTATTAATTCAGTAGAAAAAAAAATAAAAAACACTGAAAAAAATTTTCTTACTCGCTCTCTGTTCATGGAGATTTAAACGCAAAGCTTTAAAATTCTCATAAAATAGCCCTCGTAATGACGAACAAATCTAGTCCTAACAAGCCTGAAATGTTCATTAGTTTTTCCAAAAAGTCATTTGTTCACTAAAAACCTGTCTGCGAAAAACTTAATTTCTTTATCTTTGACCAGTCGCTAAGCAATATACAGAGGTAATTTTTCTTCTTCAAGAATTGCACTATCACGTATACTTAATAAGAAAATGATTTTTTGCAATTAAACTACTTAAAACGCCTTTAAAAAGTATCTTTTACCGTATAAAAAAATGGAAATAATTTCGTTAATGTGCATCATATCAAATAGCCATGGAGCATTCAAAATCTGACATTTTTCTACGAATTTAAAAAAAAATTACTCTCCGATTATTAGAAGCCGAGTTAATTTTTTTTCAAAAAATCAATGTGGCTCTAGTTTTTAAGATTAAGAGTTCCATCTTGCATCAATTTCTTAAGGAAGAATTGAATTTGCTGTTCGGCAGCAAAAAAATTCTTGAATTTTTTGCTGCCGAAAAAATTTGTTTAAAACCATTGGAAAGTTGAAAAACGCAAGCGAGACAATGCACGGAATAAAGGAAGCCGGCGCACAGTCGAGTGAGGAAAATCGGTCCGCTCGACGATTCGCTCGTATTTGATTTTATGATTAAAATTGCTAAATTTACATTTTCTCAGCAATAAATTGATGTGGAAACCTGATTTCTTTTTTAATCTGGGGTAGCTCGACGAGATATAAACAAATTGCTTAACCAAATGTTTCGCAAAGTAATTGTAATCGTGAAATTTTTAATTTTTTGTTTCTTGAATTTTTATTTTTTATTACTAAAAAATCATGTTTAAGTATGGAACGCATGTCTGATTAACAAATTTAAATCATATTAGCTATGTTTCTTTATTTAACATGCTATAAAAAGTGTTCAATTGGATAATTAAATGTACTGAATTATCAGTACAAAGTTGTTTTTGTGAATTTAATTGCAGATGCAAATATGATATATGTAAACAAATAATAAATAATTTGTCAAATGTTAGTATAATTGTTGAATATAGTTGCAAAATATATTTTTCATGTATTAGGTGTTGGAATTAATTCGTAGCGTTTTACAAGAGATGGGAAGTGATGGGAAGTACTTTCATTAATGTATTTTTTAATGCTCATGTGAAATAAATAATATTCTTTCATTAAAAAAACGCTACGAATTAATTCCAACACCTAATAACATTAATTTACTTTTGTATTTGAGAAAGTTGGTGTTACATCTTTAACAGACAAATTGCTTATTAATTATTTATTTACATATGTCATATTTACATCTGCAATTAAATTCACAAAAACAATTTTGTACTGATAATCCCATATATTTAATTGTCCAATTGAACACTTTTTACATATTAAATAAAGAAACATAGCTAATGTGACTTAAATTTATTAATCAAACATGCGTTCCATACTCAAACGTGATTTTTTTTAGTAATTATAAATCGAAAAAATAAAAATTCAAGAAAGAAAAAATTTTCTAAACTAAAAATTTGATGATTACAATTCGAGATTTTTTTAACAGCAAATTCAATTCTCCCTTGATAAATTGGTGCTAGATGGAACTCTTAATCTTAAAAACTAGAGCCATAGTGATTTTTTGTAAAAAAAATTGTTATCTCAGCTCAAATAATCGAAAGGTAATCTTTTTTTTTTAAATTCGTAGAAAAATGTCAACTTTCGAATGCTTCACACTATTTGATATGATGCATATTAACGAAATTATTTCTATTTTTTTATACACAAAAAGATACCCACTTTTTAAAATTTTATAATAGTTTAACTGCAAAAAATCATTTTGTTATTAAATGTACGTGATAGTGCAACTTTTGAAGAAGAAAAATTATCCTCTGTAAATTACTGTGCGACTGGTCAAAGATGAAGAAATTAAGTTTTCCGCAGACAGGTTTTTAATGAACAAATAGCTTTTTGCAAAAACTAATGAACATTTCAGACTTGTTCAGGGCTAAATTTGTTCATCATTACGAGGGCTACATTTTACGAAAAAGAATTTCAAAGCTTTGCATTTAAATCTCAATGAATAGAGAGCGAGTAAGAAAATCTTTTTCGGTGTTTTTTATTTTTTTTTCTACTGAATCTAATAAATCGATTTTAATATTCCATGTCTCATTTTGTAAATATTTCGAATATCTACATTTTTTATATCGAATTTTTTTCCATACAATCAATATCTTTCATGTTATAAACGAAAAACGTGCTTTTTGCAACTATTCGATTTTTTTTCGTTTTTTTTTGTTCACAAGTCTCGACTCTCAAATATACACATTTCTTTTTTGGATGGCTTTTCGAGACTTCCGTGAAGAGAAATGCTGGTTTATAATTTTTTTCCGGTAAAATTCTACTTCTACTGAACTATTCTTGCTACTCTTATGAAGAAGAGGTATATTATATAATATGCATGAAAAATCGTAATAAAAAATTAAATATCTCGTAAACTGTTGCGTTTTAACATGATTTATACTATTCCGGATTAATAGGAGAGGTACACTATTACTATAATTTATTATAACTTATACAGGGTCCGGCAAAATGATCTCCAACATTTTAATCTTTAATAAAAACGCCATTGTAAATGCTATTTAGATTTTATTTTTATTAACTGAAAATGTATGCTATGCCATTTGTTTTTATTGAGTTTTGAAAATTACAGTTTTGAAAATTTTGTATGGGTGGAACTTCAGATCGGCGTGTAAAATTCTTCTCACAGAACGATCTGACAAACGCAAAGCAGAGGCATGTTTAACAGCTGAACGGCTAGGAGATCGTTCAACTGCTTCTCTTACAGCTGCAACATTTTCAGGTGTCCGAACACTTCTGGGTCTACCAGTTGATTTTCTTTTTAAAGCTGAACCTGTAGCTCTAAAATTTGAAACCCACAACAGTATTGTTTCGCGATCTGGAACTGGAGCATGTCTACCAAGCGCGAAGTGAGTACGAAAAGTTCTTTGCGTCGTAATCACAGATTACTTTTCATAAATGTTTCGATAACGAAGGCACGATGCTCGCCCGTCCAATTCATGACGACAACTGAAATGGCAAGACGCGAGCTACCAACCGACTACGCTAAGCTCCCCCTTTCTTCAGTGGTTCGGGGACAGTGGCGGTGCAAAATGTGGGAGATCATTTTGCCGGACCCTGTATGATATTTAGGATGCCTCTCTCCTTATTGATGTCTAGAGCTGCCGAGCAGTCGAGATTGCCGAGAAAGCATTTTCGGTTGCTTGAAACAAGCGACTAGTGTGAGAAGAAACTCGCTGTCTCGTTCACTCTCAGCGCGCCGTTGGCGAGCATACGGACATGGGCTCGTGCTTAAGTGGCTACCGGTTTCCCCAAACCGCCGTCATTCTTTGTCGCCACCTTCAATGCAGTTCTTGGTAAGTAGTCAGCCTTAATATTGAGATTACCGATAAACAACAATTGGTGCAAACGATGCTTATATTAAAAAGTTAAGTTAAAAAATTATTTTTGTCATTTATATAATATATTTTCATATATTTGTATTAGAACACATATTAAAATTTTATTAGAGAAATAAAAAAATATTATTAGGTGTACAAATAAGTTTCCGCCATTTTTTATCAAAAATTAAGCATTTATTGTGAAAGAACGATACATAATGTTTTATTGATGTAAGTCAAAATGCAAGTTCTTTTCGCACGAATCTTCATTCAATAATGCTTCCAATTTCACGTCTTCGTACACTTTCGGCCTTCCGCTACGTTTTTTGTCTTCGACGTCAAATTCACCATTCTTAAATTTTTGAAACCATTCACGACAACTTCTCTCACTTAAGGCAACCTCACCATATGCTTCTACAAGCAATCGATGAGCCTCAGCTGCAGATTTCTTCAAATTAAAGAAGTAAATCAAAAGTTCCCGCAAATGACGCTTATTCGGCTCAAAACTCGGCATTTTCGCACAAAAAAAATATATGTGTATGATGCTGATACAAAATCGCTAGTATTTCAAGGTTATGTTGTTGACAGCTGTCCAACCTTACGATATAATGTTTTACATCAGACAATTTTAACCATAGCTTGCTAGTGGCGCCGTCTTTTGTCAAACGGCGGAAACTTATTTGTACACCTAATATTATTTATTTATTTATTATTTATTTATTAAAATAACTTATGATCCAGAATAGTAAACTGTCATCGAACTTGTCATATTATTTTTAAATGTGATTTAGAATAATCTGTAATTTTTTCATAATTTTGTTATTATGTATTGTAGAGAACGAGTCAGTGATTAATGAATCGAACCAGAAGTTTTATTCTTATCAAAAATAAACAGAACACATTTATAAAAAACGTTGATACATAGTTGATAACCACAGCGGCGAACATCTTGTTATACAGCAGAGAAAAAAAATGTCTCCTCTCTAGACATAGTATATATAAAACTTAATAAAGAATAGCTCCTTACAGTTCTACTATTATCATATCATCTTCAATACTTCCTCATAATAGAAAACTGTAAAAATTAAACACATTAAATACAAAGAGGAAATAAATAAAGAACGTAAACTACTTAGCAATTACTTCTAAATTTTAACGCCCATCAAACTTTTCAATTAATAAACCTATTACTATTTAAAGGTTTTGTAAAAATGTCCGCTAATTGAAGTTGTCCATCAATGTGTTCGACACTCAAAGTTTCATTTAGGTATCGACATATTCGTTCTCGAACGAAATAGTATCGAACTACGATGTGTTTAGATTTTTATAGAATTCAAGATTCTTCCCGAATCTTTTGTTGCAAATTTCACTTACAAGCCGCACTAAGCAAGCCAAATCAGTTCCTTAGCACCCTCGCTTGCTGATATAAACTCTGCTTTCGTAGTAGAAAACGTTACTGATTTTTGCAGTCTACATTCGTGCAGTAAACGTCTTCACGAAAAGCGTTACGAATCCGTTCATCGAGCACCTTGTTTTGAGATCTCCAGCAAAGTCTATATCGGAATATGGCTGCAGATCCATTTTTTTCTACAGGATACCATACTCCTTAGTGCCTCGCAGATATTTCCGTTTTACGTCGACCCAGTCGCCCCTTCGTCGGTCTGTCTATTGAATGAACCACCTTTGACACTGCAAAAGCAATATCAGGACCTAGTGGCTAAATATCAGACAGCCCACTGCTGACTGATAAAAAACGTTTCTGAGAAAGCACTAAGGGCACCTTTACTCAGATCGCTTGGAGTAGCCATCGAACAAGTATTCTCCATCTGGAAACGCTCCAGGATCTTCTTGGTGTAAATTTGCTAGCTAACAAAAATTCCATCAGCTCTTTTTTCAATCTGCACCTAAGAAATTTTCAAGAAATCCTATAGTAATCTTGAAATTGGATTTCAGCTCCTGAATGAATTCTTCGATTTCCTTTTGATCTAAACCCGCAATCAAACCATCGTCTACGTAAATTGCAACTATCAACATGTTACCATTTTGACGCATATACAGAGAAGGACCGCAGAACTGACGATTATTCTGTTGTTTCTCGAATTTGTCGAATCGAAAATTCCAGCAGTGAGGCGCTTGCTTTAGATTGTATAAACTTCTCAGACGACAAACTCGACCGCTACCGTCATTAAAAATCTTCAGGTTGATGCATATATATTTTCTCATCAACGTCGTCATACAAAAACGCGGGTTTTTATGTCAAACTGACTTAAATGCAGGTTTTCAGAGGTTGCTACAGCCAGAACAACATGGATTGTATCATAACGTGCAACGAGAAAGTCTCGTCATAATTTATACTTTCTTTCTGAGCACAACCTTTGACTAATCTACCACGATATCGATCAACAAAATCATCTGATTTCATTTTAATCCGAAATACCCAGCGATTTTCAAAGATCTTTTGTTTTTTTGGAGGACCCACTAACTCATAGGTTTGTGTTTCAGTCAGTGATTTCATTTCTTCTTTTATGGTTATGAGCCATTCTTTTCTCTCATCAGATTGCATGGCCTAATCAAAGATTATTGGAAAACAACCTTCCTCCCGAACATCAATATTGTACTGCATGTACTTAGTTTCCTTTCAGGATGGTACTTTCAACTTCATAATTACCAAATCCAAGCTGGCTTTTGTTTTTGAAGATGTGTATCATACTCAATAAAATCCTTTGATTTGAAGTCGAAGGAATTATCCGAAACATTATCATCGTCTAATCTTTCCTCCTTACTGTTCTGTTCAGTCATTTTCATAAACAATTTCTGGAAAGCTCAACAAATCTACTGAATCATTCGTTGTACGCTCGGGTTTGAATAGAACGTCTCGCGTCTTCACGATTCTGTGTTTTGATAGAAGATATATCTTGTATCCATCGTGTTCATTAACGTAACCGATCATTTTACTGGAGACACGCTTGTTATCAAACTTTGATCGAAATTGACTTGAAATATAAATGTAGCGTCCGTTCCGAACGCGCAGATGATCAAGGTTATTCTTTGACTTCGTTGTAATCTATAGCTCGTAGAAAGTTTTATCAACTACAGACGATTTTCTAATACTATTGATCGCGTTCTCGGCCGTCTTAACAGCGTGAATTCTAAGCAAATTGCTGACGAACAGCATCGACCGAGCAAGCTCAACTACATGTCGATTGTTCTGTTTAGTTAGTCTATTTTGCTCAGGAATATAAGGAATCAACTCGAACTTGATGCCTCATTTCTCCAAAATTTTCCTGACGCAGTCGAACTCGTCTTCGCCATCACTTCGAAAGATCTCGACTCTAGAGCGTCACATTCATTTAGAAAAGATTCCAAGCATGAAGCGATCTCGTCTTTTCTCTTGAGAAAGTAAATCCAACGGTATTTGCTGAAATCGTCCTTAAACATAACAAAATATTTAAAACCATACAGGGACGTCGAATTTCGATCACAGACGTCTGCATGAATCTGTTCGTCTACAGACTTGGGACGATTCTTTCGTGAGACTAACAGTAAACGATGCGCTTTTCCTTTCGTACATCTCTCGCAGAACTCTCCGTTGTTGATCAATCAACTGTGACTCCAATGCGTTTCAAGACCTCGCACATGTTTCTTGTCTTAATGTCCCATGCGTTCATGCAAAATCTGTAAAAAAAAAAAGTTTCCAAAGCAGTTGCCAAGCACAGGATTATCAGGAACACGAACTCACATGCTCATTATGTAGTTGCTGTTCTGCCACGTATCAGCTACAACTAAACTGTCATCACGGTACATTCTGACTGACTTATTATCGATGTCACTTCATTTTCAGAAGCTTGCTTAACTGAGAACAGATTTCTCATAATCTCAGGAACATATCATGCCGACATAAGATGACTAGGAATTCACTGACCGTTGGCTTTCATCTCAATATTGATCTGACCAAATCCTTGTGTATTGGGATATTTGTGTACCAAATATTTGTGTACCAAATGTAACAATTATCACTTTGACATTCGTAAAAGCAGCAAACTTGATATACATCACAAAATGTTGCTTGTTTGCAGTCATATTTTTTGATACGCCCGAATCGCAAATCCAGGTGTTCGCGTGAATATTATTACATGTGACTATGAAAACATCATCCTATTTATTTTGCTTTGACTCATTCAATTGTGATCCTGATTTCTTGCTTTTCTTCTCTCTGTATTCTTAGCTTTCTTTTTAGTACAAATTCGATTTGTGACCTTTATAGTAATAGCATCGAACAGAACCAGATTTTGAATTCGTTTTCTCAACAGAATTAACGTATTTCTTGCGCTGGCCTTTCGACTATGCTGCCTTACTGGTTTCGAATTGTAAAACGCCGTTTTATCGTTATTTTCTTTCGACTCTCTTTTGATCAAAGGTGCTCAACAAGAAACTTCGTCGATCGCTTTTTCTTCGAAATTGTCCAAATGTTAATCAGGAATTTATAGTCGATCCCAGCGATTTGTTATTCGATAATACAATATCGACTTCGATAAATTATCTTCGTTCTCAATATTCAACTATTAATTAATGTCGACGAAAATGTTAGATATTGCAACTGCAAAGTTCTCTACGGGCTCGGCAGGATCACAACATTTCTCAAAAAACTCATCTAGCAGTACGTATAAACGTTGCGTATTAAACTGTTAATAAACACTTACTGATCACATTTCCTTCGGATTCATCATTCGCCTAATATGAAAAGCTGGCTCAGAATAAACTGACGTCGCAATAATTGTCGCCGCATGAAAACTTTCTGATTTGATCAATTTTTTTGTTATCTAATAACTCACATTCAGTATTCACCATCATCGTTTGCGAATTTCACTGGACACGATCGAGAATCATCAACAATTGACATCAAGTCAAACTGAGAAAAATATAATAAAATAGTTCATTTTCAATCTTCCCAATTTTTTGCACCTCATAGCTTTTTGATTCTATGTGTTTCGAGTTGAAACTCACCACTGCTGCCATTGCAGTCACTTTTCCGAAAAGATTTTTTTTTTGCACAATCAACTCTATGCGTCTTTACTCTTTGTGCAGTGAGACAAACGTGTCTGAGCCCATGATGTAGAGGACAAGTGGTTAATGAATCGCGAACCAGAAGTTTTATTCTTATCAAAAATAAATAGAACGAAGTTACAAAAGACGTTGATATATAATCACAGCAGCGAACATCTTAATTAATATATAGCAAAGGAAAGAAAATGTCTCCTCTCTAGTTAGACATAGTATATATAAAACCCAATAAAGGACAGCTCCTTACAAATCTATTATTATCAATCATTTTCAACATTACTCGTATATTCAAATATCACACAAATGCATCCTTACATAAGATCGTGTTATTTGGATATTTTATGTTAAACCGATATTCAATACTTCTTAGTTAAAACACAATTTATGAGTAAATGAACAAATAACATATAAACAATGTTTTTTAAAACATAAATTAGATAAGTAAAATGTATTAACTTAACATATTATAAATGTATAAAATTAATAAAATTAATTTTAATGAAAGAAATGACTGCTTATAAATTGTGTAAGTGTTACGTTTCTATGTTCATTTTTTAGACAATATTTATATTACTTTCTGACATACTTATTTTGTATCAAATATATAAATTTAAGTGAATTATTTGGAACATATTGAAATGTAATTTAACACAAATTTTTCAACTGTGTACTTTAGCAAAACCGCGCATGTGTGTGTGTGTGTGTGTGTGTGTGTGTGTGTGTTTTATAGAATGGCATTATAGTCATCGCGTTAACCATGCTTGAGCGCGATAGGGAAATTATCGCTTATGTTGGAAAAACGTCACGTCAACACGTTGCTATTAGAAATTAATTCTTCGGTATCTACATTATGAGACATGAAGAACACCTGTTGCAACACTAAGATAAGCGATAAGGAATCGAAGAAGACAAATTTTCCACTAATTCGATGCTACTTTGCCAATATATGTTCCAGAGAAGTTTATCTAGCCGATTATTATCTCGTGTCTTGCTAATTCCCCCTTTCCGCCAAATGTTCTCCAGACAGAGGGATTCTATCAACGGATACAAACGGTACACGCCCGCTAAATAGAAGTACGCAATTTCCAAATATGGACCGCACTGTCATCGAGGAAATTCTCGGTGCCGATATTGAGAGTTCGTTCCAGTTCTGATCTGTCAACGGCTATGTCAGCAGAATGCTATTCATTAGAAAGCTGATGGTGTAAATTGCGGCCATTGACTGTCCGTTGCTTGCTCGTACCTGTATGCTGCTGATACCATCACGCATTAATCAGATCTATTGTTCTGCGGCGATTTCCAACGCTTTTAGAATTCAAGGAAGCTTTACGTAAAGTATCCATCTTTTTCTTCCAAAATTTGAGCACAATTAAAGTGAAATCATTTCTGTAAACAGGGATTGAAAAGGAGGTCACATAAACTGATGTTTGAAAACAGTTTTCTTGTAAGTTACTTCATAATGTAATTTTTGTTTGCGAGATTCATAATTTAACTATAATTAATAAAATTACTTAGCACTTTTCACGAAAAATGAAAGAGTGATAAATACTTTTTAAGTCATCTTTTTTGTATATCTAAGAAAATTTATATAAAATGTTTTAGGTTTTAATTCCTATTTTATTTCTGATGAATAAATATATTATAATAAAAAAAAACATATGTGAAAAAAATTACCTATTTTTTATTATTTCCCAAGGCCATTAATATCAGTCTAACATCGTAAAATAAAATAAAATAAAAATATTTTAAAATAAATAAAATTTCATTTTAAAGTAAAGAAATATTAATAAGTGAATAGATAAAATGTGTTTAATCTTTATACAATGGAAAAGCCATAGTGAAACGTGTCATATTTTGAGGCAAGGAATACAATGAAATAATGAATTAGCAAATCTCACTCGAAAAAAAACTGTATGATTTAAAAAATAATCCTCCTCTCTCTCTCTCTCTCTCTCTCTCTCTCTCTCTCTCTCTCTCTCTCTCTGTTCCCCTTTCAAGATTAACAAAATATAGATGTTTAAAGAAAATATATATATATTTTAACAATGTAATTATTATTGATATTAATTTTAATTAATTTATATTCATTTATATTCAGACATTAGCTTAATACATTAGCATGAACTAATGATTTAATATAAAGAAATTATGCTGTTTCTTTACAGATTACCTGCGTCTTATCTATGCGTATGCAAATTGCAGTACTCACAAGGGAAGGTTCACAACTGTAAACCGATTTGATTCTCCATAATATGTTGTTAAACATGAAAATCTAAGAGACACGTATTTTTTTATACACGCGCTAATTCATGTTTAAGGAATGAAACACCTCTTAAAAAAAAAACGGAATTTTTCTTTCAAGGCGAATATCGTCGGAAGTATTATATTATAAAAAAGACAGAAAAAATTTTTTTGAACAAAAGTTATAAGGTTTCAAGAGTATTTTAAAGTTATAGATAAAAAAAATTTTGTTCATTGTTTAAAAAATACCTTCACCACCCATAATTTTCTTAAATTTTCAAATTTTCTTTTTACTAAATTAAAGATTATTTTTTTATGAATTTAACCATGCGTAATAAAGTTATATTACAACATAATTATTATATTTTCGAGAATTAATTATTAACGCTTCTGTATATACGTAATCATGTTTATATGCGTAAGTAATTGTCGTCGGAACAGTAAAATATATGAAAACTTAAAAAGATGTTTTAAGTAAAATTTATATAAACGCTACGAATTAATTCCAACACCTAATATATATGTATATGTTTATGTATTTAGATTTTCTAAATAATATTTTTAAGATATATATACATATTAATCTTGTTATTATTTCTTTGACATTTATGCCTCAATTCTAAACAAAATTATAAGGTTCGTAACATATTCTC
>NW_011626796.1:137782-151162 GCF_000204515.1 Acromyrmex echinatior | reverse complement strand
ACGCTAAAATTAGAGAATACTGATTATAAATTTTTACGAGTTTTACGAAAACAAGTTATGAGTCTTACGATTCTTAGAATTGGCCTATTAATTTTTTCTATAAATAAAAATTAAAAATAATTTTATTCCAAATCCATTTTTTTATAATAAAATTATTGTATAAGATTAAATCTTTAAAAAATAAATTTTTAAAAAATAGTTGCATTTAAAAATACATTGAATTGTTAGAAAATATATATTTAATAATTATATTTAATATATATATATAAAATATATTTAAATTGTTTGAAAATCTCGCGTCTAAATTGTCATGTATAATGAGATATAAGAAATAACCTTCTAAATCACGTATTAGAGTCGTGACATTTTTTTCAAAGAAAAGATAAGTTTCTTGGAATAGATGATAGAAATAATTGTGAACATCTTATTTACTTGTCATTTATGTAATAATTTCTAAACGTACTTAATAATTATGAAATAATTTCTAAATATTTAGATACAATAAATTTATATTTTGTATCGTTTTATGTATCGTTGTATATTTTTTACTTATTATATTCATTAGAATAATGATACTCGATGAAAAAAATGTTTTAAACATAATGACTTCTTGCACTATGAAAACATCTTACTACTGCAGCATCTTATTAGCTATATTACTTACTAGCTATTACTGCAACCTTCGATATCACATGTTGTTGAATTTTTGTCGAAACTAAATTCTACTGGATTTTCAAATTCTTCTGGTCTTTTGTTTGTATAACCACTTTTAATCGAATATTTAAATAAGTTGTGATATTGCGGAGATGACAATTGATTATGTATCAGAGATTGTAATTTTATTATAATATATTATTTCTTTCATGTAAATTTATATATTACTTTTCAATAGTAAAACAATATCTGAAAAACTTTTAGCAAAATTTTTCCAAATTCTAAATCCGTAAACATCTAATGGTTGTTTTTTCTATAGTGCCTTTCGGTATAATCATAGTAGTAATATGTTTTCCTGCAGGTGATAGATCTGAAATAATATTGGGACAATGTCCAGTCCATGAATCGATAAGAAGAACATCATTACAATGTTCGGAAAATAAGCTTCTTCTAACTATATTTTAAAATGATCTGTAAGAAATATAAATATTAAATTAATACCTATTTTATGACTGTTATGAGATTCTTAAATAAAATAAAAAATGTATCATAAAGTAACACAGAGATTATAATTTTATTACATTATTTCGTTTATGCAAATTTATATTTACTTTTTAATAGTAAAATAATATCTGAAAATCTATTGTGAAAGAAAATTTATTAAATTACCTGAAGTCATTTTACCAGATTTAGATGCTTTTACAATAACATTTATTGGTGTAAATAAGGTTTCTTGTACTCTTGGTCGAAATATACTATTAGTTTCTTTCAATACAATAAATAAAAGTGACAGCAAATTTCCATTACACGATGTTATTGATTGTATGGTGTATGAATGTGTTGTTGATGATATAGATTGCACAACCCACTCTACTTTCTTTATTCCTTAATTAGACAATGATCTTCCAGAATGAATGGATCCAATTGGAAACCACTTTAATCAGAATTAAAAACATTTTTAGATCCAAACTGTTCGATAAGTGGTTTCACTGTTTTCAGAAAATCATCAGCTGTATTTTGCAAATTAAGGGAATGTTCTATTATTCTTCCATTTACAAATTTCGTAATTTTTCTCGAAACAATTTGGTGGGACTTGTGATCTTAATACCTAACTGTAAGATGCTTTAAATATAGGATTTAAATTTCCTATTTCTTCTTGAATTTTTGTAAAGCCTATCTTTGAAAATCGATATCATGAACTTTGAGTTCTGATTCAACAGTTGTAGTAAATTTGGAAATAAGATAATTTTTCTATACGATTTCCACCTGAATGTAATTGTTCTTCCCGTCTTAATTGATGTTCAGATGAAACTCTTCTAAATTTATTTTGTACTGATTTTATAGGACGATTCCTTTTGTTATTATTTTTTTCATTAATATCCCGATTCCGCCAATACTCAATAGCTTGTCTTTTATAAGAACTGTCAAAGTCTGTGTCATCATTTGAATATTGAGGATGAGAATTTAAATTATCTTCCATGCTTCTTCGTCATCTTCAATTATTTCAGAATTATGTATTAGGTGTTGGAATTAATTCGTAGCGTTTTACAAGAGATGGGAAGTACTTTCATTAATGTATTTTTTAATGCTCATGTGAAATAAATAACATTCTTTCATTAAAAAACGCTACGAATTAATTCCAACACCTAATAGTTTATAAGGTTCTTGATAATCGAGATAGATTTCTTCTGTTACTTCCAACCCATTATAGTGAAAAATGCTATTTAACAATTTTTGTATGTTTCTTTTAATTCTATTTCTGCTTCAGTGACTGGTGTTTCTGTTAGATGTATTGAACTTATAGATGCTAATAAAAGTCTAACAACATTAAGTGAATTGATAATCATGTCTAAAAATGTTAAACTTTGCTTTGTATCGTAATATAAAAACAATTTAACAAATTAGATATGATAATTGTATAGATTATAATAGAACGACTGCACGTAAGACTGCTACGTGAATATTCTTATACTGTCCATTTATTATAATTATCTTGAATGAACTTATATTACCGCACAGTTATTCCTATCATCTATTCCAAGAAACTTATCTTTTCTTTGAAAAATATGTCACAACTCTGATACATGATTTAGAAGGTTATTTCTTATATCTCATACACATGATGATTTAGACGCGAGATTTTCTAATAATTTAAATATACTTTATATATATATATTAAATATAGTTATTAAATATCATATATAAGATATATATACATATATAAGATGAGACTCGAAAAAATCTATCAGTGAAAAATGTAAAAAAGCCCATCAAAACCATCAACTGTTCGGATGCACAGAAAATTCTTTTTACTTTCATATGAATGTAGCAAAACGAATAAGATATATACGTTTCAACCCATTAATTCGGATCCTTATCAATATAAAATATAAATCAAAGTTACATAATTAATACAAATTCCAAATTGATTATTTTCCGACAATTTAGTTCGTTCTTCTTTATCCAACTACCAAATTAGCTATGTAATGAATAGCTCAATGATTATCAAAAATATTAACTTATACAATAATAAAAATTTACATAAAGTAAAAACGAAATCATACATTGCGTCACTCGGTAGAATCACATCGCTCATTAGATTGTTAGATTTGCTGTGTGGCCATTCAAAAGAAACACGAAAACTTATGTAAATCTTATGTAAATCTTATGGGAAGTAAAAAGCTGTCTGTAAAAATATCGAATAGTAAAAGTATAAATATTTCAAAATTCTTACGAGAATATGTTACGAACCTTACAATTTTGTTTAGAATTTAGACATAAATGTCAAAGAAATAATAACCGGGTTAATATATATATATATATATATATATATATATGTGTGTATATGTGTGTGTATCTTAAAAATATTATATATTTAGAAAGTCTAAATATATACATACATATATTGTATATAAAATTTAAAATAATACATATATAATAAAGCATATAGAAAATTATACAAATTTTAAGACATCTTTTCAAGTTTTCGTATATTTTACTGTCCCGACGACAATTACTTACGCATAATGAGCATGGATTACGTATATATGGAAGTTAATAATTAATTCTCGAAAATGATAATTATTGTATTATAATATAATTTTATTACACATGGTTGAATTCGTAAAAAAATAATCTTTAATTTGGTTAAAAAAAAATTTGAAAATTTAAAAAAATTATGGGTGGGAGTATTTTTTTAAACAATAAATAAACAAAATTTTTTTATCTATAATTTTAAATTACTCTTGAAACCATACAACTTTTGTTTAAAAAATTTTTTTCTATCTTTTATATAATACTTTCGACGATATTCACCTTGAAAGAAAAATAGCGGTTTTTTTTAAGGAGTGTTTCATCCTTTAAATATGAGTTAGCGCACATATAAAAAAATACGTGTCTCTTAGATTTTCATGTTTAACAACGTATCTTATGAAGAATCAAATCGGTTCCGGACAGTTGTGAATCTTCCTTTGATGCAGTATGCGAATGGAATTGCCAGACCAGAAATTATCAGTGGTCTAAAAACTTGCAGAACCAGTGATACTCATAGCAACGATTATCACATTGCTAGCACTATAGTTTCTAAATTACTTAAATAACGAATGAGATAAATTTGAAATTAACATGAATTTTAAATTAGTTTCTAGAAATTTCATGGGACTTTTACATGACATAAATCTTCATTCTATTTTTAAATATCTCTGTAATTATAACGAACGTTTTAAAGTAAAAGAAATAACTTTCACATCTGCGCTACATTGCAGTTGTCTTTTTATCAGTGCGTATGAAAATATTCTATATATGAGATTATTTCACGAGATAAGATCTTTGAAGGTTCAAAGCTGATAGACCAAGGATGTGTTCGTGAATTCTCTATCACTCGCCAAGAGAAATTTAGAGAATACGGTACGTCGCCGACAGTTCCGTCGGTGGTAAGATAGATGACTCGGGGTTATTTAGAATGGATTAATTCGAACATCCTGTTAATTTAACCTATCGCATCAATCTTAAACGACCTCAGAGCTTCACCGCTGTCATTTTCTTGCGTATTCGAAAATTGCAACTTTTGCTGGCTCTAACATCACACGCCTTTCTTCGAAAATGAAGATCGATCGATTTCAAGCAAGTCAACGAGGGACCCTCGGGACTCAGCTTGGCTGATCTTATTGTCATAATCGAGAATGATAACGTATTATACGTCAAATTAAATTCTAATTAGGATGCTGTTACGCGATATTCAGAAATATGTTGCCTATTTGATAGCAAATTAGAGATTATTCGTAATAGAAGAAATTCAGGAAACAATTTGCTAAAAGAATCGATTTCATATGAATTTTAGATATAAAAGCAGGATCCTCGAATAATCTTTGAAAGCTCGACTTCTTCAATGCAGAACTTGTTTCAACTCGTGATTTTGATATTAAACAAAATTCTTTTCGGCATAATAAATAAGTGCTATAATTATATTGCAAGTTAAACCGAAATAAATTACGAAGCAATATCTTTTATGTTTATAATTAAATGGTTGCGTAATACTTACGTCAGAAGATCTTTTCTTATAAAGAAAGATTATATGAAGTAAGAGAGAATTTTTTCTCTGATGATTTAATTGAACGGAATTGGCTCGTTCCGCCTGGTTGAGTCGGATAACCGTAAAGTAATTCTCCCTTTCTCCCTCCCTCCCTCGCCTTCCCCCCTCCCCCCTCTCTGTTTCTCCTTCGTGATAGAGCCCCCTCGTCCCTGATGCATTACTAGAATTGATCCCGGTACATTAGTTATTGGGAGTGATATATATCCGCTGCTGTGCCATTTAATTACAGTCTTGCAGCTCGGAGCACCGGCATAGCACTCGGCCTTTTGAGGGCAGTAAGTGTACCGTAAGGAAATTAATCAGCGAATCCGGAGGGGCTGATAAATACAAACTCGAATGTGCCAGTTTTGTATTGCGAAGCTCGCGAGGTATCAACTACTCGCGTGCGACTTCATATAGTTGCTGATTTGCGAAGTTTTGAAGTTCACTAAGTTACCTTATACAGTTACTGCGTTATTAAAAGCATGTATATAATACTGCATATATAACCAAAAGCTTCAAAAGCTTCGGAAATCTGGGGCTAAACAGGAATTATGCATACGTATCGAAGCCTCCCTGAAGCGATATCGGTAGATCAAATACATTTGTTACATAATTTTTATGATATCTGCGTAATGCATTGCAGTTTGTAGTGACTTGCCGATAAACTTCTACGATTTGGCTCAGTATGAAAAGTGGAATAGAAATAATATATTAAAAGCGTTTATTAGCTTTCTGTTTCGATCTAAAAGCATTAAAGACGCATAAATAAATCCGCTTTTTCAGAAATTTTAATCAAACGTGTAAACTATTTTGTCTCATTTTTCGTGATTAAATGAATTTGTAATATTGCAAATCGATCGTCACTGAGAGAAAAGTTTTCGGTATTTGTAAATATAATTATATGTTATATCATAATTATGGTCATTATTCTATAGCCTGTTATTAATAAGCATTAAAGTAGCAATAACTGTGATATATAATTATATGGTCAATCATCAAAACCTTCACAAATCATCAAAAACTTTTCTCTTAATCAGAATCGTTTCACTTTTATTTTTCTTCAATTGTTATTGCAATTCTAATCCCGTTATGAACATTTTAGTATAAAATAAATCTGTTTTACTATATATTAAACCTCTGCACTATTTTATCCTTTGCCGAATTTTGTGTTACAAATAATTTGGCAGCGATACTGTTGTTCGTATATATCAGAAGTGCAATAAATGTCGGATCCGCTTTATCGATTCGTTACTTTATCAGCAAACAATTCTGTAAACACATCGTTGTACATTCTCTCTAAATCTCGTGGAGTGAAATTTATCCTGTCCACTCTTTTTTTTAAGACAGACTAAATTTTCAGTCTTTTCGAGTGAGATTTCACTTCAGGAGATTTAAAGAGTTACAACGAAGCCTATGCACGTTCCGTAATATAACAATTCAAGTGCAGCTTATAATTTTAAAACTTCTTTGGATAAGGTGAGGAGAACACAGGCACGCACTATTTTACATGGCAATTTTCTTGGAGCACGCATGCACGAATTCTCTCTTTTTTGATAAAGCATCGCTCCAAGTTATCTATCTTACGAAACGCGATAAAAGGCGCAATTTAAAGTTGGCCTCATCGCCAACTATCGCGACAAGCTGTGTCCTTCACGAGAGAAATCCCTTATATCCAGCAAGCTCGAAGTGTATCTATTTCTGCCTTTACTCATTCAATGCTAACTTCTTTAGCATGTTGTTATTGTTAACGTTACATGCATTAACACGTTATTAGTTTTCACATATAATGTATGTCCTTTATAATGACGAACAAAAGATGTTTAGACAAGATTCAATAATGGATAATTTTTAAGCTGTGTGTAGTATAAAACTCTCTAAAATATCGTGCACGACATACATAGTCGGACGAATACGTATACTCACCGATTACAAGGTCATAACACTTTTCTTTTAAGGGGATGCTGGAGCAAAGGTTAAACTTAATTAGGGTCGATATACAGATTTTCATTTCCAATGAAATAAGATGTTTATGCCCTCTGAGTTAATATGATCATGCAGGAAATTCGATCGATTAATTACCAATATTTTTATTCCTACATTATTTATTTATTTCCTACATTTTTAGCAGGGACGAAAACATATATTAGGCTCAGTTCCACAAATGTAAGATTTATTTTATTTTGGAAAATTGTCCAATTTTAGAATTGAGAAAAAAATAAATCGGAATTGAAGTTAATCTTATATTTGTGGAATCAGGCCTTAGAAATACAGTTGTATTATATACACATGCAATGTAGACCGTGTTCCAATATATACCACCAGTACTAAAAATCTGTAATATCTGTAATCTGTAATAAAGTATAGATTTTTAACTAATAGTTATATCGGTACGAAGCCGTAATAGCACTTTTTCCTTACATTCAATGCCATTTTAGGTTACGATAATATATTATCAATAAATGAATACGACATTGCACATACATAATGTAACTCTTTTTGCTCTATCTAATAAAAAGAGATAGATACTTATAGTATTTACATTACTAATATGTCGACTTATATATTCAATATAGAAAATAGTATGCATATTATACTGTGAACACACACACGTACACACACGCACACGCACACACACGCACACGCACACACACGCACACATGCACGCATTATATAAACAGATAAAAGTTACTCATGTTGAAATAATCATGTAGATATTATCTATTTATATGCAATATTAGAATTTTATGTACATACATTGCATAATGTGTGTACATAAAATGTAATGTAATGTAATGTATTCACATAGCACAAACATAACATTTATAATTCTAATACATTGTTGCAACATATATCAATTAGTGAATATAAATTATAATTATATTTTATATGTATTATAATGTACATATACACAATAATGTACTCAAAATATAATTTTAATATTGCATATATCATTAATTCACTAACATGTCTATATGCAATAATAGAATAATATTTTGTGTCATTGTGTGTGTACATATATTATAATACACACAAAATATAATTGTAATTTGTATTTATGAATGTAACATGTAACATGTATTAAAAATTCTTTATCTATACATAGATATATTATATATATAATATAGCTACTTCATTTTTTGTTATGTTTAATAAAAAAATAGAAGTTATTCATGTTAAGATGTAGACGTTATTCATGTCAAATATACAGATATTAGTAGCGTGTTAAATGTAATACACATAGAGGCAATATTATACATTATTATACAATATTGTATTAGGTGTTGGAATTAATTCGTAGCGTTTTACAAGTGATGGGAAGTACTTTCATTAATGTATTTTTTAATGCTCATGTGAAATAAATAACATTCTTTCATTAAAAAACGCTACGAATTAATTCCAACACCTAATAGTATATATGTATACTATAATGTGAATAAACACACGTTACAAATAGAAGTTATTAATGCTAAGCTATCCCCATGTTTAAATATGCAATATTGAAATTGTATGTATACATATATAATATAATATGTATATACAAGGTGCGTCCCAAAATTTTCCGAACTTTTTCAATAGGGATAGGTCGGGTGGCACCATCCGTGTGTTCGATTGCGCGTTTGAAAGGTACATCCTTAGCTGACTTCCAGTAAAAATTTCATGACATTTGGTTCAGTGGAAACGAAGTTATGGCGTCTCAAGTGTCAGTATGTTGTATACATCGGTACGAGAATGAACTTCGAACAAAGAGCCAATATTAAGTTTTGTTTTAAACTTGGTAAAACATTTACCGAAACCCATAATTTGATGAAACAAGTTTATGGTGATAATTGTGTAGCCCGTGCCAGTGTTTATGAGTGGTATACGCGATTCAAGAACGGTCGTGAGGACATAAATGACGACGCACATACAGGTCGCCCAAAATCGACAATTAACGAAAATTCCATCGAAGTTGTGCGTAATTTCATCAAGCATGAGCCAAAATCTTCAGTGAGATACATGGAAATGGAATTGAACATCCCCAAATCAACGATTTATCGCATTTTGACCGAACATTTGGGCCTACAAAAAGTCTGTGCACGATTTGTTCCACACAAGTTGACTGACGACCAAAAAATGCATCGAATTCAACATTCAAAGGACATTATTAAGGAAGCAAAAAAGGACCAAAACTTCCTTTATAGCATTGTTACTGGTGACGAGACGTGGTGTTTTCAATACGATCCAGAAACCAAGCGTCAAAGCGCGGAATGGAAGGCGCGAAACGACCCAAAACCCAAAAAATCGCGTTTAGAGAAGTCAAAAGTGAAGACAATGCTCATTTGTTTTTATGATTCCAAGGGTATTGTGCACAAAGAATTCGTTCCAGCAGGCCAAACAGTTAATGCTGTATTCTATGTAAGCGTTTTGAAGCGTTTGGTGCACCGCATTCGTCGTATTCGGCCAGAATATCGCGAAGGAGGAAGTTGGCGCTTGTTACACGATAATGCGCCATCTCACCGTTCGACACTTGTCACTGATTTTTGACTAAAAATCACATTTTAACAATCAACCATTCCCCGTATTCGCCTGATATGGCACCTTGTGACTTCTACCTATTCGGCAAAATGCATTTGTCCATGAAAGGAAAGCGGTATGTGGACGTAGAAGACATCCAAAGGGCTTGTACCACTATTCTGAAGGACGTGCCTTTGAACGACATAAAACACTCATTTGAAATGCTTTTAGATCGTGCCAAACGTTGTACTGAGTCCGACGGGGACTACTTTGAATAAACAATTTGAATTTGAAAAAAAAAGTAAACCGTTGTTGTTTTATTTCAAAAGTTCGGAAAATTTTGGGACGCACCTTGTATGTACACACAAAATTTAATTGCAATGTTTTGTATAAATAAACATAGGAAATATCTGCTTCAGTATAAATTACTTCTGGCTCTACTTTATAGTAATATTCACACATTATAATACACACACATGCAATAGTCTAAGATTGAAAAAAACAATTATTATATATAGGGGATTTTAAATCTATAAAATATACGTATAATTAACATAAATCAAAGCTAATGAGGCAATATATAACGAAAAACTCACGTATCCAAAAAGATTATGTTATTCACAAATTGCCAAAGATGAAGTTATGTAAAATTTTTATAGATAGATTTGTATAAATGTTATTTTGTGACAATTATGTATCAAAGCTTCTTGACACGCTCTCTATCTACTAAAATTTTACATCACTTTATCTCTGGTAATTTGCAAGTGACTTTTTACATCACTTTATCTCGGATAATTTGTGAATCTTTTTGTATTTGTGAACTTTTCGTAAGTAATATATTTGTATTGCTGAAGAGGACTTCAAAGTGAGTTGAAATGTACAAAGTAAAGAAGATATCATTTATCAGAGAATTCGTAATTTGATTATTTTTTTTAAGATATTACGTCTAATCTGCGTTTGACTTTCATTAGCTTTGATTTATGTATATTCTGATTTTGAAAATATAAAACCATAGATCACATCCGTATATTTGAAAAAACATATCTCTTTTTATTAAACGTAGAAAAAAGAAGGCATTAGAGAGCATACACCTTTTTGTTACACGTAATAAAAAGAGATGAAATAGCTACACACGTATTTGAATATGAATTAGAAATATATTTTATGTTTTGTAACGTGTGTATATCATAATGCACGTAAAATAAAATTCTAATATTCATTATTGTATCTATATCATATCATGAAAAGCTAAGTATGAGTAACTTCTGTCTCTTTTTATGAGCCTTCTATAATAAGCCATTAGTCATAAATTAGAAGTCAGAAGCTAAAAATTGACCAATCACAGTCGTCAATTTTTAGCAATTCTGACTACTAATATACATATGTATGTGCAATGTATTTATGTACTGACAATACATACTATATTACATCCTAAGTTAAAATGGCATTGCGGACAAAGGAAAAAATACTATTACATTACACGTATATATATGTATTTCAAATACATGTTCGCATTCGAAGATATACCTATGTCACAGTGTTTATTTAGTAAAAATATAC
Source organism: Acromyrmex echinatior (assembly GCF_000204515.1). The sequence goes on along the minus strand of NW_011626796.1, from coordinate 139,881 downwards.
TGTTGTAACTCGTTAATCAATGTATACATTTACTAAAACACTTTGAATATGATATACTTATATACATTTCATAAACGTACAGCGTCGTATGAAAATTATGCATATGACTATTGACTGTGTAATGTATATTATATATATGTTTAGCATATATATATATACATATATATATATATATATATATGTATAACATATATATTATATAGTTAAAAAGACCCCGGATTTGAGAGTTAAACATAAAGGTGATAATCGTAAAGGAATGTGAATTGTACTTGTATCGGCATACATAATACGCCAAAATATAATACGTTGACCTATAATTATGATTCACGTTTTACAACTCAATTACAGCCATCCTTGTGCTATAAGGCCCTTACATAACATTTTTGGAAAAAACGCTTCAGACAAAAGTTGTAAGGTTTCAAAGAAGTTATTTACTAATATTCAATTTAACCTTGGGTGGCGTCTGCAGGGTCAGATCAAGGTCTCATCTATATTTTTTTAATGAAACATGCTATTTTTATTATAGACTTTAATACACAGTTATTATTGATATATTGATTTATACGAGGATATAAGTTCGAAAAGTTCTCGATCTAATATAGAAATGATTCCACAAATATCAAACTGCTATAATTTTAGAAAAGTTGATTTGAGTTTGATCCTTTACAGAATTACTGTTAAAATTTCAGACATATGTTTTCATTAGTTTCTTTATTTCGGTCGTGTCAAGCAATCAGCTTTTGATTCCATCATGACAATGCATATTTTTTCAATTGCAGATGCAAAATTCTACAAATTGGTTCCGCAATCGTATTTCACCAGATTTGATAATCGAAATGCCTATGGCAGTAAATTAAAAATAGTCAGCCCACGATGAATACCTCTGACATTTATCTATAACTAATCAAAGCACGATTTATGACTGTGATATTTTGTCATAGCTCACCAGTCCACGATTAACGTCGCTGGCAGTAAATTAAAAATAGTCAGCCCACGATGAACGCCTCTGACATTTGTCTACAACTAGGCAAAGCACGATTAACGTCGCTGGCAATAAATTAAAAATAGTCAGCCCACGATGAACGCCTCTGACATTTGTCTACAACTAGCCAAAGCACGATTTACAGCTGTGACAGTTTGTTATAGCTTGCCAGTCCACGATTAACGCCTCTGGTAGTAAATTAAAAATAGTCAGCCCACGATGAATGCCTCTGACATTTATCTATAATTAGCCAAAGCATGATTTACGGCTGTGGCATTTTGTTATAGCTCGCCAACCCACGATTAACGTCTCTGGCAATAAATTAAAAATAGTCAGCCATGATGAACGCCTCTGACATTAGGTCATAATTAGGCAAAGAACAATTTATTGTTATAACATTTAACCATATACTTTGTTCAAAGTTACCGCTCAAAATCTTTCCCTGCTCGAAAGGAGTTGGTAACAGTGAGCGGTATCTGAGCGGAACGGAGCGGCGTTGCGGAGCGCGAAGACTGCCGTTTCTCCTTTGCTTTTTTTCTACATGTATGCGTTAGTTCTCCTTCGTATTTTTTGTTGTGTTTTGTTAGCTTGCTTTACATTGTGCTATAGCGAATGCAAAACGCTTCAATCTGAAAGGTTTTCTTTCTTTTCATGAGAGATTGTACAGCGTCGAATGATACAACCTTTATGTGGCCACAGTAAGATAACCTCGTTGCGTATCCGAGATCAGTGCCTTACAAGCACATTTTCGACGCAAACATACTCAAAGCCCTCGTGACACCTCGGATAGCACATAGCAATAGTAATCCTCCCTTTCAAGCAAATCATCGAGGATACTGATTGCTCATTAGTAGAAATAATAGGCGGGTTCTAACTCAGGTCCTCTGAGGGGAGCGAGGGGCGCGGGGATACTCATAGGCGCGGGGGAGTAGGCGCGGGGAGTACTGGTAGACGCGGGGAAGGGAGGGGAGGCGTTGGAAGTCCCAGCGCTATCGATGTTTACGTCCCGGTGCTATCGATGTTTACTGATATGTCGCCATGTGCGGTGTCACGTATTATTGGGACCGCCACCACCCATCATCGCAGACGCTGCCACCACCGCCGCCACCCACGCCGC
>NW_011626796.1:105696-123032 GCF_000204515.1 Acromyrmex echinatior | reverse complement strand
GCGCCAGGGTGGGCAGCGTCTGTGGTGATGGGTGGCGGCGGTCCCAATAATACGTGACACCGCACATGGCGACACATCAGTAAACATCGATAGCACCGGGACGTAAACGTCGATAGCGCCGGGACTTCCAGCGCCTCCCCTCCCTTCCCCGCGTCTACCAGTACTCCCCGCGCCTACTCCCCCGCGCCTATGAGTATCCCCGCGCCCCGCGCTCCCCTCAGAGGACCTGAGTTAGAACCCGCCTATTATTCCTACTCTCATTACATACATAAGTATAATAATTCTCCCTTTCAAGCAAATCATCGAGGATATTAATCACTCATTGTACACATAAGCATAGTAATCCTTCCTTTCAAGCAAATCATCGAAGATACTGATTGCTCATTACATACATAAGTATAGTAATTCTCCTTTTCAAGCAAATCATCGAGGATACTAATCACTCATTGTACACATAAGCATAGTAATCCTCCTTTCAAGCAAATCATCGAGGATACTGATTGCTCATTACATACATAAGTATAGTAATCCTCCCTTTCAAGCAAATCATCAAGAATACTGATCGTTCATTACATACATATTAAGTATAGTAATCCTCCCTACAAGCAAATCATCGAAGATGCTATTCGATAATTACATGTTATATATTAGTCTAAACATTATGATAAGGTTAAATCTTTCATTCGATAAGCCGGTGAATGTTATCTATATCAATGAAATGTAAATTAAATAACATATTCTTGTGTTGAAAATCTGTATCCTTCCTTGCATTCATGTTATTATTATAAGTTTGTGCGTTTTATTACACAAATCAATAAAGATTATACATTTAGTCCTTCGAGATACGGTGAGCGACGAGGAAGGATGAGGTTTAGTCACATTCATAGTCACGTTGAGCAACAGCTCGCTTTATCAAATGTCATAGCTCATGCTTATTATAATTTTACGAAGAATGGCGTGATTAACTTAATCTCACAAGGAATACATGCACGACCTTCTTAAGGATGACTGGGAACAATTTTCTCTGGAACATAGAGCAATCACAATAGCGATTAACGTTGTCTTCAGACGATAAGTCAATTATTCAGGATCATCTTTATTTTACAAATAACTTATTTGCCGCGACACATGAACATTATGTCGAATCAATCGAAAAATTGAACGCATTGTTTGAATAAGATCAAGGAGGCATCCCAAGTTCTTCAACATCCAACTCAACTTCATTCCCCCCGTCAGGATTACCGGTTCTTTTCCATTATGCACCCATTAGGCTCCCACGTATTGACCTTCCTAAATTTAATGGAACACCATCTGACTGGCTGTCATTTAAAGATTTATTTTGTTCACTTGTCATAGACAATATTACGTTATCTCCGATAGAAAAGCTTCAGTATTTAAAAACAAGTCTTACTGGATCTGCTGCTCTTCCGTTAAAAAATACTATATTATCAGTAGATAATTTTAAAAAATCATGGGCCTTAATCTCATATTATGAGAATAAACGATTATTAATTAATGCAGCATTACAGTCATTACTTTCATTGAAACGTATAATTAGAGAATCAGCTAACGAACTAGAAAGATTGTATACATAGATTACGCAAATTTATAGAACGTTTGAAAATTTGAATCGTCCAGTTTCTTGGGATGACTTCCTTATCTTTATAATTGTACAACGTCTTGACTCGGAGTCCGTTAAAGCTTGGGAACAACATCCTGGCTCATCCAAGGAGCTTCCATCTTGGACTTCAATAATTCAATAATTTTCTTGTAACGCGTTTATTATCTCTGAAAGCTTATGAAAAATCTAGAGCTGTAAATTTTTGTCCTCAACCAAATCAGAGTTCAGCGGAAGCTCATTATCACGACAAGTCAAAGGACAGTAACTCTATAACGCAAAAACAATGTCAATACAAATCAATCAATACAACAGTGACTGGAACTTGTAAAAAAGTACAAACTCTGCTACAATTGTTTAGGTTTGCATCGTCTTGGTCAATGTAAAAGTACTAGACGTTGTCAAAAGTAGTTATTTAGCCGCTTCAAAACATCATACCACGATTCATCAGGCATCGAATTCTCGAAATACGATTAAATCTCCGCGAACAGAATCTATTGTATCCACCTCCGCATTGTCAAACGCAAAGGTCTTGCATTCTTCAGTTGAGCATATTCCCAGTTCGCCTAACGTTTTACTCGCAACCGCTTTAGTTAAAATTATCACATCTTCAGGAGAAAGCTACAAGCAATGGAAGAATGCTCTTGGATCAAGGATCTGAGATATCGTTAGTAACTGAATGTCTCATACAAAGGTTACGTCTGCCCCGTATACAATCAATTCTCCCTCTAGTGGGAATTGGAGCTCAGAAATCAACCAAGACCAAAGGACTAACATCCATCATGTTACTACCCATTTTGCATCCAATTATAGGCTTAGTATTTCAGCATATATATTATCAAAACTCACATTATTCATTCCATCTGTGGCAGTCAATCCTCACTCGTGAAATTATCTTAACGACTTAGAATTAGCAGATCCCAATTACAACACTCCTGGGTCGATAGATATTATACTAGGTGTAGATGCCTACAGTGAAATCTTAGAAAAAGGAATAATTAAAGGTTCTGCTAACGCTCCCATCGCTCAACAAACAAAGCTTGAATGAATTATTTCAGGACCCATTAACTATCTAAAGATCACAAGTATTTCATATCGCACAAGGATTTCATATCAAAGAACTCTCTAGACAAAGAACTTCATGATATATTATGCAAATTTTGAATTTTAGAAGAATTTCCGTTGACAAAGACCTCTCGTTTATTAGTAAGTGACAAGGAATGTGAAGATTACTTCAAAGTTACCCACTCCAGAGACAATCAAGGGCGATACATCGTCAAACTTCCCTTTAAACTTTTGGTAGAGAAACTCGGGGAATCGCGTATCAAGGCATTACGACTAGCGAGATTGAGACATTAACTCGAAACTAATTCCGATTACGCTCGTCGTTATTCCGAATTTTTAAAGGAATACAAAAGTTTGAAACATATATACAGTTGATATCAGACGATAAACCATCTCCTGTACATAGTTATTATTTACCTCATCATGGAGTTTTAAGAGAGCAGAGTCTCTAATACTAAATTAAGAGTCGTCTTCAATGATTCCAGTCTTACCTCTTCAGGATATTCATTAAACGATCTTCTTCACACTGGAGAAAAATTACAAACCGACTTATTTGATGTTCTGATATGGTTTCGAATGTTCCGTTACGTGTTTTCCACTGATGTCGAAAAGATATTCAGACAAATAAAAATCTATCCAGACCATTGGACCTTTCAACGTATTTTGTGGATTGATCCAGACAAGGGACTCCTCACCTATGAGCTTACCACAGTAACATATGGTTTGGTATGTGCTCCTTATATCGCATTGAGAGTCTTTCTACTCCTAAAGGACGAGGGATTCAAATACTCTTTAGCTGTACCAATACTGGAAAGGGGAAGATATGTCAACATTTTTGGTGGTGCAGATTCTGTTGAACAAATACAAGAAATTATCGATCAACTGATACAATTCTGCATGGCGGGCGGCTTTAATTTACAAATGGACGAATCATCCTTTTGTTCTCATGCGAGTTCCCACTGAGAAATGTATTAGTAATCCTACCATTCATATTAATGACGATCTAACTGTTCACGCTCTCGGATTGTGTTGGCAATCTTCCACGGACATGTTTCAGTTCTCTTTAACATTATCTCACACTAAAATTATAACTAAAGAGATTAATCTTATCCAACATATCAAAGTTATTTGATCCACTAGGATTTCTCTCGCCAATAATTATTTCTGCAAAGATCATCATACAAGAACTATTAAACAAAGTTGGGACGACTCATTACTTGAATCAATAGCGAATAAGTGGCAGCAATTTATGGACAGTTTGCAGGATCTGAAAACATTTACCTTTCTCCGAGAATTGGACATAAATCTGGCAATGTGACTGAACTACATGGATTCTGCGATGCATCTTAATCGGCTATGACTGCTGTCGTATATATCCATACTATTAACAAACAAGGAGAAGTGACTACCACTCTGATAGCTTCTAAGACAAAGGTGGCTCTTTTAAAAAGACTTACCATTCCACGCTTGGAACTGAGCCTTTCTGCTAACCAAACTAATATCTCATTTGTTGAATGCATTGGACAAACTAAATATGCCCATTTTCATGTGGACTGATTCTTCGATCACTCACGCGTGGATTATCCATCATCCATCACGATGGAAAGACTTTGTGCATAACAGAGTTTGCTATATTCAAGATATAATACTTTGCCTCAAGCAATGTGGAGACTTATCCCTGATAATGAAAATCTAGCTGATCTAGCTACAAGAGGCTTAACGCCTCGTAAACTTGTGACACAATCAATTTGGTGGACTGGACTATCTTGGTTGTCGCTATCATCAAAATATTGACCAGTTTCACCGATTCCAGTCAACAGCTTCAAAAGAAATTCTTGAAGAGAAACCGATAAAGATTAACGTAGCTACAATCGCACCTAAGTTGTGGGATTTTGTATATAAGTATTCGAGCTTAATTAAACTTTTTAGGATTACAGTTCTATGTCAAAGAGCATTGCGAAATTCAGAAAGATCTCAATTCCATTCATGACTCTTACTACCAAAAAATTACATGATGCTAAAATGTTTTAAATAAAATCCATTCAACAATCGAACTTTCATCAAGAATTTGCAATTCTTTCAAAGGGTAATACGCTGTCTACGTTCAATCCGCTGTTACGCCTTACACCATTTCCAGATTCCAATGGTGTTTTGCGTTTAGGAGGTCGACTACAACGTTCTCTCCTTTCACTGTCAGAACGACATCCATTACTTTTACCGAGGGACTCACCTTTAACTAAATCATTGCAGATGCACATTTGCATACCTTACATGGCGGTATTCAAGTCACCTTGAATTATATACAACACGATTACTGGATTATCAACGGAAGATCTCCCGTACGATCAATTATCCTTAAATGTGTAAGATGTGAGCGATACCGGCAACAACGAGCACAACAATTGATGGGGCAATTACCGGAGAGGATAACCCCTTCTAGACCTTTCACCCATTCAGGGGTAGACTATGCAGGTCCATTTGTCATCAAAACGTGGAGAGGAAAAAACGCTAACTATGACCTATAAAGGATATATTGCTCTTTTCATTTGTTATTCTACTTCCATTCACTTGGAACTTGTCACCGATTACACTGCAGAAGGATTTATTGCTGCTTTTAAAAGATTTATCGCGCGACAAGGTATTTGCTCCACTCAAGTGACTGTGGAACAAACTTTAAGGGCGCAGATGCAGAATTACAAAGATTATTCACCTCGGCTACTCAAGAATCGGATAGACTCGCAACTTTACTGGCTAATGATGGAACCCAATGGTGGTTCAACCCACCATCTGTCCCACATTTTGACGGTAAATAGGAGGCGAGAGTTAAATCCGTAAAGTTTCACCTTCATCGAATCATAAGAAAAAACTTACATATGAAGAGTTTACAACACTATTGATCCAAATAGAGATACCACTGTACTACTGAATTCAGTACTATTGGGAGTACAAATTAGTTCGGTTTGTTCTTTGTGTTCAAAAATGCATTTATTTCAAAACAAAATGAATGCACAGATTAATTAAAGTATTGTCCATCGCTGGCTACTACTTTTTCCCCATCTCTCAGGCAATTTTCGAATTCCATCTCGAAAAAATGACTCGTCTTTGGAGGCGATCCAATTTTGAAGAAGTGAACCGGTGACTTGCCAAATCGTGCTGCATCCTTCGGAACAACCAGTAATCAGAAGGAGCAATGTCCGAAGAATACGGCGGATGCGGTAAAACATCTCATTTGAGTGTTTCCAAATATTTTTTTGAGTGTTTCCAAATATTTTTTTGAGTGTTTCCAAATATTTTTTTGAGTGTTTCCAAATATTTTTTTGAGTGTTTCCAAATATTTTTTTGAGTGTTTCCAAATATTTTTTTGAGTGTTTCCAAATATTTTTTTGAGTGTTTCCAAATATTTTTTTGAGTGTTTCCAAATATTTTTTTACGACTGTATTCCGGTCGTTTTTCTCGCAATGCACGGCTCAAACGAATCAATTGTAGCCGATACCGATCGTCCGTAATGGAATCGCCAGGTTTCAGCTCACAGTAAACAACACTCTTTTGGTCCCACTAGATACAGAGCATGATCTTCGAATCATGAATGTTCGGCTTTGGTGTTGATGTTGAGATCGATTGCAACGATTGATCGGGCTTAGCGTAGTATTTTTTCTTCTTGGGGTTATCGTAGAATATCCACTTCTCATCTTCAGTCACAATCCGATGCAAAAAAACCTTTTCTTTGTTGTCTTTGAATCAGCTGTTCGCAAGTGAAAAATCGCCTTTCAACGTCTCTCGGTTTCAGTTCATAAGGCACCCAATTTTCTTGTTTTTGAATTATTCCCATGGCTCTCAATGCAGAAACGGCTTGTTGAGTTATCCCAATAATTCTGCAAGCTCCTCTTGCGTTTGACTCTGATCTTCTTCGAGTAATGCCTTTAATTCTTTGTCTTCGAATTTTTTTGGCTGTCCAGAGCGAGACTCGTCTTCAACGCTGAAATCTCCATCCTTGAAACGTCGAAACTATTTCCTACATGATTATCAGTTGAAGCAGTGTCACCATAAACTTCGACAAGCATTCGATGGGCTTCAGCCGTACTTTTCTTCCAATTAAAGCAGAAAATTAGAACCTCCCGCAAATGCTGCTTGGTTAACACAAAATTCGATATTTCAAACACAGTAAAAATCAAGGTTTTTGTATGAAACTCAAAGTGATATAAATTGAATATTATTAGCAGATAATAATCTAACCTCTCTGAAAACGCCAAAATCAGCTGTCACTATGAACCATTCACAACAGCCGGAGCCATCTTTTGGAAAACGGACCGAACTAATTGGTACTCCCAATATAATAATTAATATAATAAAGAAAAATCATTTAATCGAAATAAATCTTATCACGCGAAAAAGCAATTAAGCAATTAATATCCTATTTCACACAATCAAAAGATAACATCAATAATACTCATAAGAAATATCATGAATAATTCAAATGATTAAATATATATTTAAAGATACACCAATACAAGTATTTTTACTCGAATTTATAGACGAAATTACCGATTCAGATATAAAACAAGACATCTTTAAAGAATTATTACATAATTCAAAAATCGGCAGTCATAAAGGTATTATTAAAATTTAAAACGTATTCAACATTATTATTCATGGGTCGGCATAAAACAGGATATTAAAAATTTTGTCAAAGCTTGTCATGATTACCAAAAACAAAAATTCTCGAAAAACAAAAACTCCGATGTTAATCATGGATACCCCAAACAAAATGTTTCAAAAAGTTGCATTAGATATTGTGGAACCATTACCGAAAACAAGAAACGAGAATAAATATGTATTAACTACGCAGGATCAGTTAACGAAATTTTGCACAGCATATCCGTTATCAGATACTAGTAGCATTACAATAGCTGATATAATTATTGATAAATTCATTTACATTTTTGATTCACATGCAGAGTTGCTCTCTGATGAAGGTAGTAATATATCTGGAGAAATGATGAAGGAAGTTGCTAGAATTTTTAAAATAAAACAAGTTAAAACTAGCGTTTACCATCCACAATCAAACAGATCTTTGGAAACACTCGCATCCCTTAAAAATTTTTCACTGTTTTTAGCCCGCGCAAATGGTTAATCTGAGTGGTGAAAACGTGCATTTTACTCAATGAGTATGACTCCGTTTTTAAATCGCAAATAGGAACTTTTCCGTAAAAATGAGTGGTTAAAACAAATTACACTCATGCAGGACACGAGTATATCTGAGTGGTAAAAATACATTACGAATATTTTTGAGTGGTAAATACGTGCTGCGTAAATTTGAGGTGAAAAAAGCATGAAAAAAGCTGGACTGGGACGCCCCGCTCCCACAAGCAGATGCCTACCATTGGAGCCGTTTCCTGGAGGAACTCCCAAGGTTTGAACAGCAAGAATCAACCGCTGGTTGAACACAGGCGCCAAGGGCGCTAAAATCGAACTGCATGGATTCGCCGAACGAGGGTACGCAGCCGTGGTGTATCTTCGTGTCATCAGCACTGACGATGTCAAGGTTCTCCTGCTGGCAGCAAAGAGCAAGATCGCTCCGATCAAGCCGGTGTCCTTGCCGCGATTGAAGCTGTGCGCCACCGCTTTGCTCACGAAATTGGTCGCACACACACGTACCGTTTTAAGCTGTTCACAGCTCCAGTTACTCTTTGGTTCGATTCCAAGGTCATACTCTACTGAATCCAGGGTCACGCCTCTCGATGAAAGACATATACGAGTGCAAAATACTCATTTAACACTCGTCACTCACATTGCACGTTTTCATCACTCAAAATTACGTTAAGTAATTCATAGTAAGGCATAATCAATAGCATGAGAAAATCAGCTCCCCTCCTATGGAGCTAAATCACCAAGTATTTTCTACTCCCTATAGTAATGATTTAATGTGAATTATATGATATACAGTTTGCGCTACTTATTACATTGACAGATCGATTCAACTGACATAATAGTATTATTAATATTACAGTAAAAAATTCCAATTACAATACTAACATAATGGCGTATATAATAGATTGATTGCCTGCAAATTATTTTAATTCCTTCTTTCTGATTTCTGTGGCGTAAATCTTGGCGCGCAGTGTATATAAATATTGGAGTTACATTATTATTTGAATTCCATATTTTGATTTATTAGATATTGTATGAAATATTTAAAAATTATTATATATATAAATATTAAAATAAAATACTTTTTAATCGTTTAATGTAAAATTGATGTGATAATTAACGCGATAAATGAATGATTATTAAAAGAGGGATGTATTAACGTGTTTTCATTTACCAATTGAAAAACAGACATTGAAAACGGATAGTCCACTCAAAAATATTTCCAACGGAAAAATGAATATTGAAAAATGAACAATCCACTCAAAAATATTCATAGCGGAAAAACGAGTATTGAAAACGGACCATTCACTCAAAAATACTCATACTCGCATATACGTTCATCTGCGGAAAAACGAGTATTGAAAACGGGTAATTTCTTCCAAAATACTCATACGCATATTCGTTTATACTCGTTATCGTTCCTCGTGATATATCCTGAATGCAAGAAAAGGGCAAAAACGGACTAAAAACGGGCTAAAAACAGTCTACAGCCATATGAAGTCTAAAAACGTGAAAAATTTTTATAATGATCATGTATTAGTTGAGTATTTAAAGCCTTTCATTAATTCTCAGCAAGATAATTGGGACTCATCTCTGGACGCCGCTATATTTTCTTATAATATGTCATATCATGAAGAAACGAAAATATCTCCTTACGAATTTACATTCGGTCGTAGATGATCGAATGTTTACCCTCAACACTTTTCGAACCCCGGCAGGGAATTACACATAGAGAATTCTTCACTTCTTTTACATTAAACGATTTAGTCGACAGACTATCTTATTTTAAAAGGCATGCAAAAGATAATCTCCGTAAAGCTAAGGAAGCTTCAAAGGAATATTATAACAAACATATAAAACTTTTGATACTGGACCCCGAGAGATTATGTCTACGTATTACACGAAACAATTAGAACAGGTAGTAAAAAACTAACCGATCAGTATGACGGTCCATTTAAACTAATACGCCGAACAAGCGATGTTAATTATGAAATTAAAAGGGATAGGCATAATCAAATTTTACATGTTAATAAACTAAAACGTGCATATTTTCCTTTGCAGAATGATACGGACGGTTAATATCGTATCAGTAGAAACTTTTATTAATCAACCACGTGAGCGTCTAGTTGGAGTGTATTTTAAAAATTTAGCGGATTTACATATTTTTAGAGATCACTGGAAATTTATAAATTACATTAATTATTCCATTAGAAAAAAAAGAGAAAATATTAAAATTTTATTTTGATAAAACCGAGATTTTATGTTATATTAAGTACAAAAATAATATACTGTGTTCAGGATTGTAAGAATTGGAACGTTTAAAGCAAAGACTGAAAAGTCTGAAAATTAACAGAGAAATACGTAATTAATGATTTTATAGGTAGTTCCGATATTAAAGAATTTGACCAGAGATTTAAGCGAAGTGTTTTTGATTTTGTTGATCAAATAGCGAAAATCCTCTTTGGTACACTAGATTCATCCGATGAATTAATGAACAAATAGCTCTTGTGTACAATGATTCGAAACAACTAACAAATTTATATAAAAAAACAAATAAGTATTATGCAAACAACAATAAGTAATTTTTCGAATGCCTTTGAAGCAAATAATAATAAGTTTAAAGAAAAAATAGGATAACTTCACAGCCTTAGAAGATAAATAAAAATTAACTGAAATTCAATTAAATAGCTTGGTCAATTCTTATCTAAAAGAATTGGCTCAGAAAGGGTACTTGAATATGCAATAGAATTAGAAACTTTAACAGATGCTATTCTATTGGCACGCCGAGGGTTAATCCATCCCAAAATACTCACATCTAAAGAATTGTTCAATAACTTAAAAGAAATTATGTGATAAATATAATAACAATTTCCTATACCTTTGGAATCCGATCAAACTAATTTACTAATTTAATCAATGTTAGCAATATAAACATATTACGTATTACATATTTTGTAAGAATTATTGTTTGATTTATATTGTTGAAATACCTTTAATCCAACAAAATAATTTTATATTATATCATGTAATTCCGTTACTAATCAAGCAGAGCGAGCGGAGTATTTATGCATTCATAAATCCTACTTATACTTATTTAGGTCTTAGATCTGATAAACAGCTGTATACTCACTTAATACGACACAGAATATGACGTAGCTAAGTGCAAAAAAATTAATAACGTAATGATCTATAAATAGACTTGCTATATCAAGTTTCAGCGATTTATAATTGCGAATCGAAATTGTTAAAATCAGCAAGATTAGAGACTATATTAAAACAATGCGATGTTCGAGTTATGAGATTTCACTGTTTGATATCAATTAAAAACTACGAATTCTTATACACAACTCGAAACGAGACTCTTCATATTTTATGTAATGACAATAAGCCGCGACTGACACAATTCAACTTATTAGACTTTCTGCAGATTTTGATGCTATTTCTGACAATGCATCGTTACGTAATCAAACTATGAGCGCTATAAATACTGTCGAAAAAGACTATATTCTTGATGTTAAACTTAATACTAGGAAATTATGCGAGGACCTTAAAGAACGTAATGTAAACATCTCAGATATCCACTTATTAAATATTAGTAAAACGCCTAATTTAAATATGTATTAAGAACAGCGACCTCCGCTTTAGACGAAATTTAGAAAGAAGCGGAAGAGTTAAGCAAACATCATTATATTTAAACTCTATATCATAGAATTATAGGGTTTTATTATATAATAATATATACTATAATATTAGGTGTTGGAATTAATTCGTAGCGTTTTACAAGAGATGGCACAAGCAGTACACTATTTCGTTGTTACCTATAGTTCTGTATACATTGTAAACATCTATCATAGGACGTCATTTGCCGTACATAACCTTTCTTGAAATCATAAATAACAATACTGTATAATTCATTGAATATGTCAAAATTTGTGCCAGATAAAGTGTTTTTGCGGGGAGTTTTGCTTCATTACTTTAATATGAACAAAAGTGCAGCTGAAGCTCATCGTATTTTAGTGGATGTGTATAGTGAACATGCTCTGGTTGAGCAAACGTGTAGGAAGTGGTTTGCACGGTTTTAAGCTGGTGATTTCGACTTGGATGACAAGGAGCGACCTGGTCAGCCGAAAAAATTTGAAGGTAACGATTTGCAGGCACGATTTGCTGCTCAATGAAAACTCATGTCAAACACTTAAAGAATTATCTACGTCATTGGAAGTTGACTTCTCAACAATAGGAAAACGTCTTAAAAGTTTGGGCATGATCCAGAAGGAAGGACATTGGGTCCCATATGAATTGAAACCAAGGGATATTGAGAGACGTTTTCTCACGTGCGAACTGCTGCTTCAACGGCAGAAAAGAAAAGGTTTTTTGCATCGGATTGTTACCGGTGACGAAAAGTGGATCCATTATGACAATCCAAAGCGCAGAAAGTCATGGGTTAAGCCCGGCGAACCATCAACATCAGTGGCAAAGCCCAATATCCATGGCTCAAAGCTCCTGCTCTGTATTTGGTGGGATCAGAAGGGTGTCATATACTACGAACTGCTAAAACCGCATGAAACCGTTACTGGAGATCTCTACCGACGGCAACTGATGCGCTTGAGCCGTGCATTGAAGCAAAAACGGTCGAAATACTTCGAAAGACACGATAAAGTCATCTTGCTGCACGACAATGCTCGCCCACACGTTGCAAAACCGGTAAAAACATACCTGGAAACACTTAAATGGGAAGTGCTACCGCACCCGCCGTATTCTCCTGATATTGCACCTAGCGACTACCACTTGTTTCGATCATTAGCTCATAGCTTGTGCGAGCAGAAGTTCACATCTTACGAAGATTGTACAAAATGGTTCGATTCCTGGATTTCATCTAAAGATGAACAGTTCTTCCGACGCGGTATTCATTCACTGCCCGAAAGATGGTCAAAAGTAGTAGAAAGTGATGGGAAGTACTTTCATTAATGTATTTTTTAATGCTCATGTGAAATAAATAACATTCTTTCATTAAAAAACGCTACGAATTAATTCCAACACCTAATATATACTATTGCTGGCTTATATATAGTTACTTTATACAACTTTAACTACGAAATGTTCATTAATAAATAAATGTATTAATATTCTTAAGTTTTACTGTGTACCAAAAGAAGGATGCGTTTAATATTTTTATAAATGTTTTAATAATAATGCTAAAACTCATTCACGGTCACTAAAGAACCCGCGACAAATAGTTACTTTCGCTGTGATACCTACAGAAACTATCAAACTTCCAAACTCAACTCGAAAGAAATCGCGAAATACGGCAATCATGTTCACGTAATAGCACCGACTTACAAATTTAGTACAGTATTGTTGAGTACATGTAAGGTAACTCAACACGCGATTGTAGTAGTAGGTAGTCCATACATTTATCATTAAGCGTAGTATTATTGACATTATTAGTGTTATTAAGATTATTAATTCAAGTTTCTAATTTTATTCAATTTAAATTTTTTCTATGTATTAATCTCAAAACATTGTATATTCTATTTCGTTAGATTAAATCTCTGTATTATATTGTCATATCTAAGTTTTCTTAGATTATAAGAACATAAATTTTGTTAAATCTAGAATCTTCAATTTAAGGAAAGTGTTACGTGTCACGTTAGCGTAAGGAAAGAACTTTTTTTACTTTTTTTAACATTTTTAACATAAAGTTTTTCTACACATTTTTTTCTAAACATTCCTAATAAATCTTGTTCCTGCTATTTTTCTTATTTGCTTTCTCTTATCGTTTTTAGTCGTTTTTTTTTATTTAAAACCCATCTGGAATATTCAATCTTATAGATGTCTCATCCCTAAACAGATTCGTGAGTCATCGACAGTCACATATCTCTTTCTATTAGTTTCTTTCATCCCCATCACGTATATTTTTTATATTCGAAAATATTATGTTATTGGTTAAAATTTATCGGAATTTCTTTTATTGTAGTGAAGATCCCTCTTTCTTTCTGATCGAGTCAGTCTGTTCTCGTAAGCTGAGAATAACACATCTCCGTCTCCGACTTAATCTATAAGCTTTCCTGTATCATCATTGAATAAAATTCAATCAGAAGACAGTTGTCGAATCTTTTTAATACTTTATATATTCGATACGTCTCGCTCGTAACAGAAATCTGTTGATCTGAGGAAACTTTGCCATTAGAAAAAGTTATTATATTGTTGCACAATCCGGCACTTAAAAAATCCAAAAATGTCAAATTTTTTAATATAACATATTATAGGACAGTATATGTGATAACACAAACTACAGAAATCAAAGCCTTACACAGTCTAGCTGGATCTTAAATGCTTGTATGATTCTTGCGTGAATTTATATACTACATATGTAGTCCCCAGAACCGCACGCCGAAATGATTTTTCGGTCTTTAAAAACGCTAACTCTACTAAACTATCGCAATATTATCATGAGTTAAATTGACTAACAATTTAACAAATATTTGATGCAATTCGCATCTTCGAAATGATCTTAATAATGTTGATTAACATATTAAAATCTGTAAATAATTAATTCTTATTGCAAAAAATATTACCTCGGTAGTCTAAAAAGGCTTAGGACGCTCGCACGGAATGCAAGAGATCCGGGTTCGACTTCCGGCCGAAGTAATATTTTTCACAATAAGAATTAATTATTTACAGATGATCTTTTAATGTGTCCTTGATCTTGAATTTCATTATATAATTTAATTATGTGAACGAACGACATAGTCTCAAACACCAATAAAAAATATTTAGTGAACGAGATTACGGATCTTTGGAGAATGAGGACTATGAAAATTTAACATAAGCATTTGCACGAGAGCAGTTTCACTTGGATTTCGAACAACTCGAAAAGTTTTGCAGTCAAGCATGGGTCAAAATTAAAGAGTCACGAAAGATTAGATAATGATTTTAATAGTCTAATTAATTAATTCTACTGACAATCGATGGACAGTTTATATAACTAAAAGATGGGTTTAGAGTTTATATATGTAAATATTATTAAACATCAAGAACTTCAATTGTATTTGATGCTTCTTATTTAATTCATATATAACAGCCTAATATAATTTAATATTAATCATTCTCTGATCGACTGCTATATATTAGGTGTTGGAATTAATTCGTAGCGTTTTTAATGAAAGAATGTTATTTATTTCACATGAGCATTAAAAAATACATTAATGAAAGTACTTCCCATCACTTGTAAAACGCTACGAATTAATTCCAACACCTAATATGTTCACAAATACTTAATTGCGAAACTCTCATGATATACAAATACTGACAATAATTTTTTATTCTCATATAAAATGCAAAACTTTACATAAAGATAAAAGAAACACATACAAATAAAGTTATATATCTATTTTTCATTGATAGAACAGCAAAAATAAAATTATTTTTTTTTATTATAGAAAAGCTTTTATGTTACGTTTTATAAATTTAATTATAAAATTAGATGAAGTTGAATCTCACGTAAAATCTAGTTAAAATTTCTCGTGATATATGCACATACAAGAAAATTCTGTTCGAGAAATTCTGTTCAAAAGCCTCTGGGAGTCCTTTTCTTCTACTTCTTTAATTTAAAAAGCATTGAAGTGTAACTTCAACGTTGAATATTTCAAGTTATCACGACTTCCGGAAGGAATACATTTCATCCTAAAGGCCTAAAGTAATTAATAATCATATTACCGCGAGCGATGATCGATGATATCCATTTCCCAGTTTTCCGCAGTTTTCTATATAGTACGAATTTACTTTAAAAAGTCGACCGTTTCTAGGACTTCGAAAGCGCTGTGGCTTGACGTTATCGCGATATTGTCAGAACAATCACCGTTATAGACGATATCAAATTCTTTCGATGAAGTACAGAGTATCGTTATTGCTCTGGATGATATCGAAGATCGCAGAGAGCCCAGTTATTCCTTCCCCCTTCGCCCTTCTTCATTCCCGTTCCACTATGTTTCCGCGAGCTCTGATCGACGTTTCGCGAATTCTTTCCGTAAAAACCATTATCCATCGGATGGTCCCGCGTGTATCCATTCACATGTACACATAACGATCGCTTGTTCTTGTTATATATGGTAGCAATTGCACTTAGCACGCTTCGGAAATGCCCATCGTGAAGTAACCAGAAAAGGTGTAGTTTTCCTGGAGAGTCCTGATAATATTTGTTCGACAGCTTCGTCGAGATACGGGAATTCCGTCGTATCTTTTGTGCTTCGCGTTCGCGATTTGTTACCGCCTGTTCGGACGAGCAATGATCCCATCGATAATAGTTTAAATTGTCTAAAAAAACATATTGATCGAATATCGTATCGCGTGTATGTAAGTGGTGAACGATCGCGTTTTATCATGATAGAAAACTGCGTCGTACGGTAACGCACACATTACGCTGCTACATTACGCCATTACTATATGTTATTCAATGTCATAGATGACATGTAATCTTATAAATTCCTTTTTACGACATTAAACTTCTTAGTCATTAAGCCTACATTTTTCATTAAAATAAAGCTCCCTTGAAATTAAACTGAGAAGAATAAAGTTTTGTTATCTTTTTGCTCCCAAGAGGTAAATAAAGTATAAAGAGACAGGAACTTCAGAATTCTTGACGATTTTTTTGTCGAGAAAAAATTTTCTTCGGTACTTACAATGGTCTGAAATATTACTTTACGTTCTCTTTTAATGAAAAGAATTTATTCTGCAATTTAAAATTGAAATAGAGTGACACAATTAATCTTGCAAGAGAGATTATCATCAACTTTATGTTTGCTATTGCCAAGCAAACAAGCTAACATTATGCAATTTGTGATGTCATTTTGACGTCAAAATGACATTTTTGTTCGAAAATTTGTCAAAAATTATTATTCCTTTGGTTGTTAATCATGTACTATAAATAAAATAAATAAACTTAAATAAATATAATAAAATATAATCGATCGGATAAAATCGATAAACTTAAATTAAAATTACTCAAAAACTAAAACTACGATAAAGAAATCTAAAAACACTTTTATTATAAAAAGTCAACGGGATCCTTCGATTGCGATAGTCCGAATAAAATCGGTCCGAATAAAATCGATACTGAAATCAGGATCGAATCCTGAAAAAGAATCATTTTAGATTTTCAGATTTCTTCAGTTACACATATAAACGCAAACATGTAAAGCGTTTCGTCCATCAAGCTGTTTTCACAATGCCTTCACATTTAAATAATATTCTTTATTGATATTGGTATGTGTAATGATTCCCTTTAGGGTTACAAGTAATATCATATTCAAATAATATTATATTATTATATATTAAAATTAGCAATGAAAGTGAACATTAATGCACACATGCATATTGTGTAATA
The DNA here is from genome assembly GCF_000204515.1 of Acromyrmex echinatior. The sequence continues at coordinate 105,819 of NW_011626796.1, read as the reverse complement.
ATTGATGTACATGAAACAGAGATGTGTACGTGCGAGGAGAGAGAAAGGGAGAGAGAGAGGGGAAGAGAGAGAGAGAGAGAGGGAGAGAGGGAGGGAGGGCAAGGAGGGAGGGGGAGAGAGGGT
>NW_011626796.1:0-104772 GCF_000204515.1 Acromyrmex echinatior | reverse complement strand
GGGGGGAGAGGGGAGGAAGGGAGGAGGGAGAGGGGGAGCGAACATTTAATAACATTAAATAAACATTAAATAAATGTTAAAAAATCTTATTTTGAAAACAAATCATAAAACGTAGAATTTATTACGAATAAACGTTAAAAAACATTTAATAAACATTAAATAAATGTTATCCTGAAAACAAATCGTGAAATTAATGTAAAATTAATGAAAAATAAACATTTAAAAAACATTTCCTTTCCATTGGAACATAATAGTCCAATATAAAATAAATATTTAGAAAATGTTTCTTCAAGCCATTATCTTAAATAAACAATTTTTTTATGTAAAAAACACATTCAATAAATTAATAATTAAATAAGCATTTAAAAAAATATTTCTCCAAAATACTGTTTCAAATAAGTAATTAATGTAAAACATTTAATTAACGTTAAATAAACATTTAAAAAATGTTACTTCCAAACATTATTTTAAATAAAAAATTAGTAAAATTTACATTTAATAAATGTTAAATAAACATTTAAAAAATATTTTTTCCAAACATCATTTCAAATGAACAATTATAATTGATCTAAAATGAACGTTTAGTTAACATTAAATAAACATTTAATAAATGTTTCTTCGAAACATTACGTCAAATTAATGTAAAACAAATTAATGTTAAACGAAAATTAATGTAAAACAAACATTTATTTAACACTAAATAAACGTTTAAAAAACATTTCTTCGAAACATTATTTCAAACGGAAAATTAGTGTAAAATTAATATTTAATAAATGTTAAATGAATGTTTAAAAAATGTTATTTTGGAAATGAATCAAACGTAAAATTAATTACAAATAAACATTTAAAAAACGTTAAATAAACATTAAATAAATGTTATTTTAAAAATGAATCGTAAAATGCGAAATTAATAAATAATAAACGTTAAAAAACGTTTAAAAAACATTTTCTCCTCATTGGGTATTATGTAACATAATTCCTTTCGGATAATAACGACAAAATTTCTGCCAGAAAAGAAATCTCGGACAGTGATTAGCTTTCAAGGATTAAATTAAAATATGACGCGCGACAGAATCGTCGGATGGTCTTTGAGAAGACGTCCGAGGGAGGCAATCTCAAATTTTCAAGCGGTTTAGTCTAAATCTTAAACATAAGAATCAGACGATGTACGGCCACCTCTGCTAAGGACTTTATAAAAGTTGAAATTGAAACGGCGAGAATGAGAGCCCATCTTCTCTGATAACAAGGGAACATCACTCCTCTATGAGCTCCCCTTTAGCTTTATCTCATTGCAATTCTATAAGTTGCGTCGGAATAAATTGGATATGCCAATGCATAATACAAGAGCATCGCGGCACTTGTTTCTCCCCGAACATACTCCCGTCGATATGCGAATAATTCACTCATTAATTTTTTACTACCGATACGGTGTCTGTGAGACTCTACTCGGATTTCTAAACCTTATAATTTTGCGAAAAGTTACCCCAATAAAATCCCCATATAAATTCATAAAATGAGCACACATTTTTCGTATGAAAATTTCAAATTATGACAACAAGTATATCAAAAAATATTCAGTGTTCTTATAGATGCCAGCTTACAGCTCACGTGGCGCCATGAACAGTCGAAAATTCCATTACATTTTTAGCGAGGTGACGTTTAGAAAACCCGTACAAAACACGCGAGTCTCCGGGAAGAATAGCACATACAATAGTCGTATTTACAGTACGATACACATGGAGATGTAAAGAAAAGAAGCCTTTGTGTTCATTTTTGTTCATAAAATAGTAGTTTACAATGTCGGAAAGTGAAAATTTTTCGAGTCAAAGACTTTAATTCACAAGAGAGATTAGGTGATTCTGACAGCAATGAAACAGATGGCGAAGTTTTAGTAAGAAGATCATTCTTCTGAACAAGATTTAGAATATGATGCTCATCTAGTGCTCCTCAGAAAACAGGTCGACCACGAGCAAAAAATATTATAACACAATTACTAGATTTGAAAGGACCAGCTGCACTTTTACATCCAAAAAATAATCCTATTTTTTTCTATAATTTACTATTTATTGAAGATATGTTCGAAGATATAGTGGAACATACAAATAATGAGATTTAAAGCCAAAGAAAAAACTATAAAAATCGAAACAAACATTGTACTGCTGTATGTAAATATAATTGAACTAAAAACATTTATTGGCATATTAAATTATTCTGCAATATTCAAGGCGAATTATGAAAGCATCTATTCTTTATTTGCCACTGATGGAACCGATCGTGATATATTCAAATATACAATCACAAAAAATAGATTTACATTTTTACTAGATTGCCTTCTAGGCCTCTTCGGGATAGGATTCTTCGAGAAGAAAGAAGACAGAGTCTTCAAATCCTGCTGCACTAATTTCTGATGTATTTGATAAACTTCTAAGTAATTTTCAGAATAATTATTCTTTGCATGAAACTGTTTGTATTGACGAAATGCTGGTTGCCTTTAGAGGAAGTTGTAAGTTCAGAGTTTACATGCTAAAGAAGCCTAATAAATACGGTTTGAAATTCTGAGTAAAAACATCTTATGTCTATAATGGTTATATTTATTGCGAAAAGGATTCTGATGGAATGGAACTCTGTCAAATGCTGAGAAAAAAAATGAGTGTCCTACGTCAATCAGTTTTACGATTAGTGAAACCAATTGAAACTCTCACAAAAATGTAACAGCTGACAATTGGTTTTGCGTTGAGATTGTTCAAGAGTTGCAAAAAAGAGGACTAACTTATGTAGAAACCGTGAGAAAAAAATAAGCAATAAGAGTTCGTGAAAGCAAATAAAAAGATTAGATCAGTAAATTCTTTTCTGTATGGTTTTACACAAGATATGACACTGCTATTTTATGTTTTAAAACAAGGAAAAGTTCTGCTTATTTCATCCATGCATCACTCAATCTCAATTGCTGAAAATGGTAAACCCGACATGATTAACAACTATAATTCAACGAAAGCTGGCATAGATTTGATGGATCAAAAATGTGCTAACTATTGTATAATCGTAAAACTAGGAGATGGTCACTAGCAATTTTCCATGCAATTCTAGAAATAATGTCAGAATAAATGTTTATATTGCAGTTACAGTAGGAATTCAAAACTCACTAGATAAGACTTAAAATTTCAAAAACTATTTCCACTTAATTTTTTTTTTAAATAATTAGTAATTATAGATTTATAATAGTTCAAAAATTTACAAGTTCAATTACATTAAAAACTTTTCATTTTTGTTACACCACACTTGAAGAGAAAAAATGTAAACAATTTTCCAAAAGAATTACGATTGCTTGTAATAAAATTTGAAAATCCATTACAACAGGCAAAATGCTAAAATTGGGTACCGGTGCCCGCAGGTGCCCGCGAATACCCGGCTATTGTGCATGTCTATAGTCAAACTCACTTCATTTACAACTCACTTATTTCGCAAGTAATATCAAATTGTAATCATCAATAAAATTTACGAATTAAGTGTTATCATTGTTATAAATAAGAAACGTTTATTCGAAACATATATCGTTATTATTTTATATTAATTCTGAGTTATCTAAATTTGTATAAAAGAATATTTTTAAATACTTCTCCTAAACGATATCTGAAATTCTTTTTTTTTTATTATATATTATATAATATGTCTATATACGTTTTCCTTTTCTTTTACAATCGCTGTTTAACATATTAGAAAAATTAAGAATTGAAAAATAATTAGAAGAACAATTTTTGCTTTGTTTTTAAATAAAAACAGGTTAAAGAAATGAGAGAAAATGTACATAATCATATTTAATAATATAAAAAGTATATATAATTATATACTTATATATAGAATATTATATAATTATATACACTTTTTATATATTATTACATGTTGCCTAAAGAGACGTTGTTCCTTCATATGCCAATTATTGCAAAGAATATTATTTAAGTCTCGGTAGTCTAAAGGCTAAAGGACGCTCGCACGGAATGCAAGAGATCCGGGTTCAACTCTCGGCCGAGGTAATATTTTTCGCAGTAAGAATTAATTATTTACAGATTTTAATATGTTATTCAACATTATTAAGATCGTTTTGAAGATGCGAATAAGTATCAAAAATTTGTTAAATTGTGATAGTACTGCAGTAGTTTAATAAAGTTAGCGTTTTCAAGACCGAAAAATTATTTTGGCGCGCGTTTCTGGGGACTACATACGTAGTATATCACAAGAATCATACAAGCATTTAAGATCCAGCTAGACTGTTTAAGGCTTTAATTTCTATATTTTTCAATTCTTAATATTTTTCTAATACGTCGAATAGCGACTGTAAAAAGAAAGAAAACATATATAGACATTTTATATTTACATGATGCAAAGGAATTTCAAACTATGCAAAAATTATTTTTTTAATTATTTTTTAAATTAACTTATTTTTTTTTCTATTACATATGAACCGAAATTATACAAGAGAAAAGAAATGCATTTTCCATGTGATACCCCTTATTATTTTTCCTCATATTATTTATTGTCCAACGACGTTCAATTATTGCCCAGTGCGTTCAACTATTGCCCACGGGTAGCTGAGCGTCCGCGAGCAGTGCTCTCCATCTGTCGATCCCTACATTACAAGAAGTAACTAACAAATCATCAACTAAAGTCAACGATCAATCGAAACAGAGTTAATAAAAATACTGTTCTCTTTGTCCTAAAAAGAAGAATCGCAAAGCATGTCATAATTGCATCGAGTACAAAAATCCTGTTTGTCTGCAATGTTCGAAAACCATTTGTAATAACTGTTCTACATCTAATTAACACTTAGAAAGTTTTTAACACTTAGTAATTAACACTTTATTTATAAGAAGCAAAGTATTTATGGATATATGTATATGTATGTTATATAAATTTTTATTTTCTTGTTCATGATAATGCTCTCATGATGTCAGCAAATTAGGTTAAAAAAGTTTATAATTCAAAAACCATTGCAGGTATTTTATGTATTGAATTTATCAATAAAAAGATAGTATTATCAACATTACTGAACTTTCTTCAACCCAGAAATACAGCCTTTGAAGTAATGTAAAAGATAGTTTTAATATTTTTCTCGTAAAAATGTCATTCTTATATTAGAAAAATTATATTACACTTTGTTTTTTTGAATAATCATTATTTGTTATCACAATGGCCAAAACAAAAACTACGTAAAACTAAATTAATATTATATCCTTGTACTTGTTATGTCCAAACTCTTGAGAATTTGATCAAAGAGACAGTGAGGGAGAATGGAGAAGGATGATTGAAAGGATGATTAAACTCAATCTGACAGGTATATACGCACAGAGGCGAACAGCTCTGTGAGTCGTACGCATACCTTTTCGGTTCCGGAATATGGATCAACATTCCGAAAGGACGCTATGACACCTGTTCTGATGGACAGGGCAAACGTCGGTCCTACTTTTTGAATCAAAAAACTTATCCTTTTGATCTGGGATTGGACCTTGTGCGACCTCAGGTATTAGAGGGAATGGAATATACGATGGTGATTTAAAATAAATGGAAGCTAGCAGGCTCTTCATTTATAATATAAAACTTACATTTATTTAAAAAAACATATTATTATTAAGTTTCTTTACAGTCATGTTCGTTTTTACATTTAATATTAATTACAATGCTTTGTCTAACCTAATGAAATTGTTGAGATGTGTGTATCTGCCGCATTTTACTTAAGAGCATATATATAAATATATACATAAATATACATACATACATATATATATATATATACATATATTTATGTGTACATATGGGGAGATGTGTGGATAAGTGGATGGAATGACAGACCAACTTACTGTTTAGATACGTGGGATTACAAAACCTCAGGTGGATATTTGCTCGACGATGAGGAGGTCCGCTGTCGGCGCAAGAGTACCAGGAGAATATTCCAGTGAACAAAGACTGGATGGTCTCAGAGAGCACTGCGACGAACCAAGGTTCTGGTTTTGCACGAACTGACACTAATTAGATGAATTTATTTGAGTACTGACGTGAACCGGGTTACCTTGACTTTCGTATTGACACTCTGCGTTTATATTTATACCCCGAAAAAGGGCGTAGTGCCCTTTACAATAGTTAGTTGCAATGTCGCATGAGATTTACTATTTTAGCGTCTTATCGTTATATCTAAAGTGCATCGTTAGAGAGATTTCGAGAAGAAAAAAAATGATTTACGTTTTTCTTTAAAGAGACAAGATTGCTCCAGATGGATGACGAATTCTGTTATCCTCGCGGAAAATATGGTTAGATAAACAAACGGTTATCGTGCACAACTAATTTTACGTGTAAGACAACCATTGTCAGTTGCAAGTCCGATCTTAGATAACGCTACCGTGGGAAGTTATCCCATGCGTTTTATGATTTTTTAAGCGCGATGTGGCGCCTGTTTTCTTAAGATGAAATTGTTGGTCAGCCTGAGACGACAAAGCTTGGATTTTTACTATTGCGTGACTTAGGTGTATTTATAATGTCTTTTGAAATCTTGTCATCTTTCGGGTCTGTATTAAGGTTGTTATTTCTTCCGGGTTGATTGGCGTTTGCGATTTTTCGCGGAGCTTGTCCAGTGCCTCTTTTCAGTTCTGTTATCAGAATCCACTCGAGTCTCATAGACGCCAACCGTAGTCGGTGGAGTCGACTCTTTCGAAAGAAAAAAATCGTGACGTCTCTAGGACGTAACATACTAAAACATTATATATGTATACATAAAAAAGTAATTATTTTCGATATTTTCAAAAAATAATGATCAAGGTCTCACAGATACCACGTCACTACTAATGCAACAAAATTTCATGTTTATAGTAAAGGGTTAAGGGGATCCTAAAGCCTTCTGTTTTACCACGTAAGCACATATAACTTTTATATAAGAAAAAAATATAAGAAATACTTTTTTCTTTTTCACCGATTCGAAAATCCTTTCCCAGGATTTAAGAATACGCATTAATACGTATCTGGAAAGTGATTCTCTATACTGAGAACGATCAAAAATTTCAAAATTGATATATTTTTTACCATTTCTTAGTGTAACATGGCGTCTAACACAGCTGTCAAATCGTGACAGCATTTGCTTGATATGAAAGCTTTGCAACTTGTATGTACGAAATAGTGATTTCCAAATACGTAGTTTACACGAACAAACAACGTCGAGTTCTTGAATTAAACTTAAACGCTTTATCGCGACGAATTTGTTATATAAAAATTGACACGTACGTGTGACTGCGTGTATCATAGATGCGTGATACTTTGCTGTGGTAGTGTAAAAAGACATGTCATGTACGGCGCGCGGCGCGACCTCTAGTGATTTCGTCGAAGTTCGAGCTTTAGGATCCCCTTAAACGTCGCGGCTCTTATATTTTACGATTTTAATAATTAAAGCAGAATGTGCGATTCATCGAAATGCGACCGCCAAAAATTAAAATAAAAGCAGATAAATGCCGAAGGTTCAAAATGCTCTTTAATTTGATATCATCAACATTATCTAGATAAATTGCTAAATTTGATATACAAATACCTAAAAACTTCATTATTACTTTAACCATTGAACTACGAATCAAACTTATTCTCTTGGCACTTAGATTGTTAAGTCCCTTCGCTGAGAATGTTACTGAGTAGCATAAGATTTGAGAAGTTCAGACTCGATATTGAATATAAACAAAGATTTATTATAAAATATTTATTTATTACAAGAAAATTCCGTAGATTCAAAAAAATTCAATTCACTAAATTCAAACAAAACATACTCGCCCAACAAGCGACAGGCTAACGCGCTTAATCGAACAATACGATGCGGTTAAACGCATATCACATTTCTCCTCTACTTAGGATGGAATCTTCTGAGATGGTGAAGACTTTCTTTATAATTCAGTCGAGGTTATTTTAAGAAACATTCAGAACGTCGGACATCACTCTCGGAGTATGGAAGCTTAGAATTAGTTAAGTCATTAAGTTTTATTCGCAACAGGAGATAAATCTGCAGAAGAAGAAAGCGCGCTGGTAAGATATGGGCGCGCCGGCAAAATTCTCTGATGATTAGTTGTAGCACAATTCTAACAAAAAGTAAGCGCTTGATTTAACTTCTTATTTCTCTGAACGATATCGTATTCTTCATTGAGATAATAAGAATTCTTTCCTTTTTATTTAAAATCAGAATGCTTGATAGCGTATAACTTCGCCAAATACGGATTTTCTACGCGCACGATATCTGCAGTGCGTTTCGCATGTACGTAATAGATTTTCCGATTATCATTAAACGTGCAGGATTCCTTCTCCTAAATCAGTTTAAAAAGAACAACTCTCTCAGTATGACAGGCAGCATCACTGATTGCAAGCACCGTCATAAGGATCTTGAGTTGATCCATTTTAAAGTTGCTAAATTCAAAATTGTCATCTAAAACATTAAATCTATCAAGTATTTTGTCAATAATCATCGGAGACAAAGCTAAAAAATTTAGAGTTTCAAAATAATATTTTATTGTCGTGAAATTGCTGAAATAATGTTTTATTATCGTGAAATTGTTTTCGTAAATGCGCAACGAGATCATCGAAAGGCAACTCGCGATTTTTTTAACAAAAGGCGAGCGAGTAAACGTTGATCAGTACAAACTTATCTTTTAAAAAAGGTAAAAAAGCTAAGCATACGTGCTTCTCGAATAAAACCTAAGTATTCAATCCAATTAAAATAGCTTTAATTTCTCTTCAAGGATATTTTTTATTGAAGATCTTCTTATTCTAATCCAAGTAATAGCAATTTTAATTCTCTGTCAAAAATTATTACTCTTCGAAAAAAATGAATATATCAAATCAAAAATTAAGACACAGATGCTACAATTTTAATCAATCAAGTTAAATTCTATTAAATTAAAAAATAAAACATAAATGATACTGTCTCTTGTTATTTACTTAACTCTAACGATATGTATCATTCGTATAAAAGATTTGATCAACAAAATTGGCATCAAGTTAAATTTCTCAAAATTTTATATATAATTTGTAAAAAAGATTTTATATCAAGAACTGGGGCCAAGTTAAATCCCATTTCTTTATACCACGCCAAATTAAAAAATAATAAATATTGTATTAATCTAATAATGTGGATCATTTGTATAAAACATTTGATATCGACAACTGTGACACCAAATTAAATTCTACTATCAAAATAAAAAATAAAACTCAAGTGATACTATTTTTATTATTTACTTAATCCAAATGGTACTATCTTTAATTTTTATACGATGAAACCAAAGTATACGTATATCTTATTGAAGGATTTTCCTATTCCAATCCAAATGGTTCAAATTCCTCTTAAATAAAATTATTATGATACAATTTATTCAAAGACATTTTCTCTTCCAACTAAAGTAGTGGTTATTTAATTCTCCTTCAAAACATTATACAAAACATTATCACAAAATTCCGTTACCTTACTTAATTTAAGTGTTTTATCATAAAAAATTAAAGAGTTAATTGTATAAAATAAAAAAATTTAATTTAAATAGAAAAATTTTTTATGTAAAAATACTTGGCGCTGCTAGATTGAGTAAAAAAAATATATAATATAAAAGCAATTTAAAAATAAAATGGTAATTAATAAAAATAAATAATACAACTTCAAATTAGCATCGTTTTTACGATATTCTGAATATTATACAATTTTGAGCGTGTTCTAAAGTATTCCCTATTTTTTGTTGAGTATAATATTAAAAACCCTTCTTTGCTTACTTTCTACGCAAAACAACTCCCACCTCATCTCCCCTCCTGCTTGTGGATGTACGTTTCATGCGAAGTGACTTCCATCCCACCTTCCCCCCTGTTTGGGGGAACACGACTTTTATCCGAAGCGACTTTCCCCACCTTTCCTTTCTGCTTAGGAACGTACGACTTCCACATGAAGCAACTTTTGAAGTCTTGTTGGAGATCATTCAGGGTCACGACTTCCAAAGTCGCTTTGCGTGGAAGTCGTGCGTCCCTAAACAGGGAAGAGATGGGGTGAAAGTCGTGCATCCTCAAGCAGGGAAGGAGATGGAATGGAAGTCGCTTCGCGTAAAAGTTGTGCATCTCCAAACAGGGGGAAGTGGGGTAAGAGTTGCTTTGCGTGGAAGTCGTGCGCTCCTAAGCAGACATAAAACATTATTTTTTCAAACATTTTTTTGTTAATAACTTTTTTTGTTAATAACTTTTTAATAAATAACGAGCGACGGCTAAAATGTGTTGGAGGTTACTCCTCAGGGTCATGACCTTGACAACATATGTCAAGGTCAAGGTCGTGGGCGATCCCCTTTTCTGCAGTTTTACCATTTCACCGAATGTCAAGGATAAAATTACATCTGTGTAGATAATTCTTAATCTCGGATGATGATTCTGAACGCAGCAAGTAGACCACGCCAATCGAAATGTTGCTTACTTCATTAAGCATTCGACTCACTCGCACGCGCGTAGCGATTCTCCGAATTAAAGAGAAATTTCAATAAAATTTACCATCATGGAAAACAATAGAAATGTTCATGATGAAATCGCATATACTAACAGAGTGGAAAATGCGATTACTGATGCAGAACAAGACAAAATCTTTGTTGCTCTTAAAACAAGATATAACTGAGGAGCTAAAAATTTGTGGTCAAATTTTGTATAAAATACAACTGGCTGAAAAAGTGGAAAGTTCCATCTTTCTTTCTGAAAGAGCAGAGATTATTGGAAAAAAATTGCAGAATTTGTGATGTGCAGAAATAATTTGTAATTTTTATTTCAAAGAAGATGAAGAACTTTTGGTGGAAGAATGCATCACACAAGAAGGTATTAACACGATTAATTCTAATATTTCATCATCAATTTATTACACTGTATAAATATCATTTATAAATATTAATTATTATAATTTATTAGAATACATAATCAGCGAAATAATCAAGTCAATATCTATTCGAATGAATAATCTATTCGCAAAAATGTATATATTAGTAGAATTATTCATTAATATTAAATATAATACATAATTAAAAAAAATAAATTTTATTAATTATTAAAAAATGAAATTAATTTTCAACTTCTTTGAATGTAATGTATTCATTGTAATGTATTCATTACATCGAAATTAATTAGTAATTAATATAATATTGTGCATTTCAAATAAATTAATATCAAATAGGCAATTTTTATTTTGGGTAATAATTTATTGATTTTCAATTATCAGTGTAATAAATAATAAATTGATAATAAAATTTTAGAATTAGTCGTGTTAATACCGTCTTATGTGATGCATTCCTTCATCAAAAGTAACTCTTCATCTTCTTCAAAATGAAAATCACGAATCATTTTTGTTACATTCCGCAATTTCCTTTCCAATAATCTCTGCTCTTTTAGAAAACTTGGAACTTTCCACTTTTTCAGTCAGTTGTATAAAATTTGACTTCATACTTTTAGCCCATTAGTTATATCTTATTTTGAGAACGACAAAGATGTTGTTTTGTCTTGCCCAGCACCAATAATCATATTTTCCACTCTGTTAACACATGCAATTTCATCATGAACATTTCCATCGTTTTTCCATGCTAGTAAATTTTATTGAAATACTTCTTCAGTTCAGAGAATCGCTGCGCGCGCGAGTAAGTCGAATGCTTAATGAAGTAAGCAACATTTCGATTAGCGCGGTTTACTTGTTGTGTTCAAAATCATCATCCGAGATTCAGAATCATCCACCCAGGTGTAATTTTATTCTTAACACTCAGTGAAATAAAATGAAATTTATAAAGATATTAATATTTTTCTATACAGTATATTTCTCAAATTATTACAATAATTATCGGAGATCGCCGTAAATACGCCGCGCGATTTCCGAACAGAAGATTGCAGGATAAATCAGTATTCTCTTTAACATTCCAACGACTAAAGGAAATTGGATCATTTAATATTTTCCCGGGCTGATGAAGTTTTTGTACACTGCAAAATGAAAGAAGAACAGCCATCATATTGTAGCATTTCGATTAAAATTCGATGACCTCTAGCCCTATACCTAATCTTAGAGGTCATCATTTTGAAAAAAAACATTTAATAATTAAATTTTGATTATTGCAATAAAGCAATAAAGAGAATAGACTTTATTTCGATATTATTTCGACATTATTTATTCCTACAGTTCTGTTACGTCCAAGTTCCGCACGCAAAGAGCTGAGGGGATGAACGCAACAGGAACCGACTTTTGATCGATTTGATCGCGTTCAAGTTCCAGACCGCAAGGGAGCTGAGGAAGGAGCGACGCAAACTGAGAGGTACTTCGCTTCATCCTGGCGCTCTCGAGGAGCCGGGATTGAAGTGAAGAAGAACAAAGTAGAAATTTCTCTCGAGGTCGACGCTCTGCTGAGCGGATTCACGAGAATGCACTTATTTAAAAGGAACTGGGTCAGTGTGCCACGAGGCACTTTAACGCCAAATGTGCTAGTGTTCGTGTCCTTTCGGTCATGGAACTTAATTCATGTCCAATCCTCACTAGGGAAAGGATCAAGTACAATCGCGGGAGAACTAAGATAAATACAAAGGGTATATGCAAAATTAATACACACCCGGATTTTAGTTATATGATATAATTAACAATAAAAATAAATAAATATTAATACATTGTTTAAAAAATGGACATTTGAAATAATAATTCAGATGAATAGTTATTCTGTATGTTTGTTTATATATAGCTTGAGAATGGAATGGAAATATAGGGGAGATGAGGAATAAGAAATTAATGCTAAAAAAGTTGTAAGGTTGAAAGGTGAGTGGACAGAAAAGGATAAAGTGTTGTACAGGGACCGAGAAGGGAAGCCCTCCATTTGTACTACTTATTCGATGATCGAATGGAAAAGGTAATAAAATCATGCGATTTAGCAGCTGATTAGCATTGTGAAAAAGGGAGGGAGGGGAGTTCAGAAGTATATTAAGTTAAATTAGTCGGAGCGGGCAAAGAGAGTGATTACAGGATCGAGAGAGAGATCATTATTTGATCGTAAGCGGTGATTCGGGAGAAGGAAAAGAGAGAAATGCGGGTCGAAAGATATCGTATAAAAAAATCAGGAGAAGGGTTGGAGATGGGAGAATACGAAATTTCGGTCTCTGTAAAAATTGACTGAACCGAAGCAATTCGGCTTTATTGGAAGTATGCTGGATAACACTCGGACGAACACAGGCGACTTGTCGTAATCGGTTAGTTTCCGCGGAAGGATAACGATAGGAGGTTGAAACGTCATATGAATGCACTGCAAGTGTTTGTCATTTAACGAATTGTTCAACACAAAAAGAGGGAACCAGGTAATAGCTAAGTGGTGATTTATTGTCTGGGACAAGTAATACAGCCGAGATAGACAGAACTCGGTTAGCCATGACAGGCAGCGAGGTAGCGATAGAGACCTGATGGAAGATTCCCCTGGTCCAAGTAGAGATGCTCCAGCTAGATACGCGAGCTAGCTGATGTTTCTCCCGCACTGACTTTGAGATTTTAGATGATTAAATGTCGCCCGGAATAGTCTTAGAAAATAAGTTGCAGAAAACTACGTCCGATCCTCGGAAGAAAAAGTCCTTTGAGAATCCCACGAAACCAATAGTAGCGGTTTCTATAGTAATCTACCTTGCTTAAGCTTGCTCTGATTAGTGAAATAGGTTTTGTGAATTAGATGATAGGACTTTTTCTCGCTCTAGGATTGGTCAAGGTTTTGAAGGAGGAAAGTGTGTTGACCGGAATCTGTAGTGTGAAAAAATATCATCCTTAATTTTATGACCTTAAAATTTATGAGAAAACGTACGTGCAGAGGGTACACTAAGAAAGCACACGTGCAGTGTCGGCATGGGATCACCAAATATCTTCCCCTAAATGTTGCGTCTCAAATTCTAGATTTTACGATCGCGGACTCATGAGAATCGTCCGCACTTGACTGTTAAGAAAATGTTTTGGCACCAGTCCTGCGCATCTAACTGACGTTTTTATTATTATTTATTACTTTTTCTAATCACTATCTCCAAGAAAAGCATTATCGGCGTCTCTTTAGTGCCGCCGTTTGCACACGTACACCGATTTTTAATTTATCTTAGGCTGACATTTACGAGAAGATACTGGAATCTTTGCTTTAGTTTATCATAGGAGAAACAATTTTTTATTGTTTTTTAAGCTTTAACGACTCAATTTATCCGTTATTTATAACTGTCTTTATATTCTGACGACCTCCAGATTTTCACTAAAGAAAAGAGTTGTTGAAGTCCGCTGGACACAACAATTCTGTAACTTCAGAAATATTTCTTATACAAAGCGTTTGCGAGCATATGTCCAGAGAAAAATTTTTGTTTGTTTTGAGGTCCTGAATACTTTAAATTTGGCGATTTAACCTGAGAACACCCTGTATAGAAAAGAACATCTTCAATGACCTTAACCTAGATATATATTGTCAAGGTATGTCATGATCCTGAATAATCTCCGCCAAGTTTCAGTCATTGTTCGTTATCCGTTAAAAAGTTATTAACAAAAAAAGAAAAAATAACTTCTTATTTCTACTATATACTGTGTCCTCTAACCTGATCATCTAAAATACCTCTTTAATGATACAAGAAAATACAAAGGAAAAAGTTGTTCGATTCGAAGAAACATATATTATGACGACCAAAAAATTTTCTCAAAGTCATATTTTTTGAGATTTCAAGGTTACCTCCATTGTTTTAAATGAAATTGTATGGTCTTTTTTACACAATACGTTTTCTCTAATTATTCTGAATATAAAAATATTACGCGGTAATGAAATAAAAAAACCAATAGTTTATAAGATTTTATACTTTATTCTGGTACAAATTGACATAAAATGTTAAATAACTCGTAAACTATTAACTTTTTGATGACTGCATCTTAATACTTTTATGAACAAAATGATGAGAGGAATCATTTGGTGAAAAGAAAACACATAGTTGTTTTAAAAGTATATGTCTGCAAAATGAACAATTTTTTAAATAAGCAATTACGTGTTTTTTTTCCACTAATTGATTCAGCTCATTATTCTGTTCATAAAAGTATAATATAAAAAAATTAAGGGGATGCTGACCAAATTGTCGGAACTTTGCAGATCGATATAAATTTCCGAATTTATTAAACGAAATAAAAAATCCTCTTACAGGATTAAAGTAGACGCAAAATTTGGTGATGCTGCAACAGATTTTATACTAAAGTAGAACAAAAGTTAAAAATTTTTTTTAACTCGTAAAGCTGTTACCTGATGTAGATGTTTCCTTACAAAAGTTTTACAGCTTGTGTGGACCAAACGACAGTGCAGCACTAAGCGTATTATGTACACAAACAATACTGAATTTACGAAACTAAGATTAAAAACATAAAAAGAAAGATTTACATCGATCTGCAAATGGTGTATATACGAATGTTGAACGAAGATTCGGAACAGTAAATAAAGCAATAATTGTATCTAACAGTAAATGTTTGATCTTCCAAGAGATTGCTATAGATAAGGACAGGTGAATACGTTTGAGTGAAACACAACGATACATAATAAACATAAGAAATGAATTAAAGATGTCACTATTATTGAACTTGAAATTTAAAAAAAGTCGATTATCTGTACTATCGACCTCAATGAAGTTCGATCGTCGCTCCAGCATTTCCTTAATAGTTTACGAGTTATTTAACATTTTATGTCAATATGTGTCAGAATAAAGTGTAAAATATCTCATAATTGGTCTCTATTGGTTTTTTTTATATTATCACCTTAATATTTATATAGAATTTTTATATTTATATAGAATAATTAGAGGAATCATATTGTGTAAAAAAAAATCATACAATTTCATTTAAAAAAATGGAGATGGCCTTCTCAAATCTCAAAAAAATGACCTTGAGAAAAATTTGTTAGTCATCATAATATGCCCCTTCGAATCGAACAATTTTCCCCTTTGAGATTTTCTCATATCTTTAAAATCAACAGGAGATATTTTAGATGATCAAATCAAAGGAAACCTAAAATATTAACTATTCTATACCATTCTTTGCTTACATAATGGTTTTCCACGCGAAGGGAGTTCCATCTCACTATCTCTCTCTGCTTCAGAGGCGCATGTTTCCACACGAAACGACTTTCAATCCATCCCCTCCCCCCTCTCTGCTGAAGGGGCATTCGATTTTTCACTAAGCAACTTAACGAGATGAAATTCGCTTCGCGTGGAAAGTCGTGGGACCCTTGACAGAGGAGTAAAGAAAAGATGGAGAGAAAGTCGCTTCGAGTGGAAGTCATGGGCCCGTGAAACAGCGGAGAACTGGGGTGGAAGTCGCTTTGCATGGAAAGTTGGCACTCCTTGGCAGGAGGGAGGTGAGATGAACTTTGCTTCACGTCGAAAATCGTAAAATATATTTTAGAGCGGAAAATTTCTATTTCATATAGTAGAAAGGAGACATCATTTTTCAAACTTTTTTGTTAATAACTTTTTAACAAATAGATCGACATCTAAAATCTGTTGGAGGTTACTCAGGGTCATGACTTTGACAGTATATATCAAAATCAAGGATATTGCAGATGGCGTTCTTTTTCTATATATACTAGATGTGTTGATCATCAACACCATCTAGTGACAAAAAACCGTGGATACTTTTTAGATGACCCAATATTTATCCAGAAAGATTCAGTTGTCCAAATTCAAACAAAATATACTCGCCCAACGAGCACGCAATCACTCAATGCGGGATGCGGTTAAGTTTCTCCGAGAAATTTCTAATTTGAGATTTTTTTTTAATTTGGATATTAAAATAATTTTATCTATATATGGTTAAAATTCCAAAGACTTTAGCAGTGCCGAAATAAAAATATTCACCTTCAAAGTTTCAGCTTTTAACACGAAAACTACTATATGAAGTCTTGTCGAAGAAATGTTTTAATACTTTGCGGTGAAAATCTTCTATAGATTACTTTAAAAAATAAATATGTAATGTAGAAATATTATAGGAACCTTATAAAAAAAAATGTAAAGCCTAGAGATGACATCTCTAAATTTGAGTAATTTAAATTGCTAATTTGATGGAATTCTCCTTCTCGCATGCTGAGCGACGAGACAAAGATATGCTATTGCCATATTTCAACTGTCTTCAGTGCGGACTAGTTTCATGTACACAGATACGACATTTATGCGTGTGTGTGTGTATACGCACATCTCAAAAGTTTCTCTCTTCAGAAAGCATGCTGAGAGAGGCATATTTGTAAGTTGCAATTAACTGTCTAGTGCAATTGTAGCCGGAGAAATACCTTAAAGGAATGCTGGAGCGACGACAGCTGAACTTGATCGAAATCGATAGTACAGACTTTTTTAATTCCATAATAATGACATCTTTTATTCATTTCTTATACATAATTTATATATCACAATAAAAGTCAATACGTGATCAAATATTAAAAACGAGAAAATCTCCTAACGGCATATACCACAACGCAAGATGTTCGTTAAAATAAATTTATTTTTTCCAATTGTTACGTAATTAAAATATAACAAATTTTCACTACGAACAGCTAGCGTTGTGATATATGCTGTTAGGAGATTTTCTAATATATATATCGTTGTGTCTCATTCAAACACATTCATCTGTCTTTATCTTAACATATTGCAATGCTATCTGTTGTAAGATTAAACATCTATTGCTACACTGTCAAAAATGTCATGAAATTTAATATACTTTTAAGTTGTATAAATTAAATTCAATTTTATGATACTAAATTAAATTTAAATATCTATAAATTTATATATCTACAACTGAAAAGTGTATTTGTGTACATGAAATTTAATGTACTTTTCATAAAATTTTATAAAGTTTAGTACATTTTTTAATTAAAATTTTTGTAGATTTGCATGAAATTTAGTAAGTAAACGTTAAATTCAAGTTATTTATAACTTCATTTTCATTGACAATATTAAATATTTTTAATACCTGCTAAAAATTTGCTTTTATTTGTATTATATATATATATATATATATATAATGGAAGCACATTTCTTTTTTAACAATATAGACACAATTATTATTTTGTTTACCATTTCGAATTTTCGCTCGTATACACGTTCGTGTAGACGCAGATGTAAATCTTTCTTTTGAAGCTTTTAATCTTAGAACAGTATTCATACTCAATTCTTATATTCAAAACCGTCTTAAAAATAGTCTTAGGATGTCACGTACCAATCAGAGAGCCGTATTAGCATCTTAAAGCATTACTTACAACTTGAAATAAGAACAGACTATGAATACCGGCCTTAGTCACATAAACTCAGTAATGTTTGTGCATGTAATACGCTTAGTGCTGCATTGTCATTTGATCCACACGAGCTATAAAACTTTTGTAAGGTATCATCTACATCAGATAATAGTTTTACGAGTTGAAAAAAATGTAAGTTTTTAATTTTTTTTTAATTTTAGTATAAAGTCTATTGCAGCACTACCAAATTTTGCTGCAATGTAATCTACTTTAATCCTGTAAAAGAATTTTTTATTTCGTTCATAAATTCGGAGATTTATATCGATCTACAAAATCCTGGCAATTTAGCCACTCCGGCATCCCTTTAAAGAAATCTTAAAGTCGTCTGTATTGTCCGAATAAACCATATAATTTTTGTATGTAATAATGTTTGTAACAATTACTTTTTCTTCTCTTACTCATTTAAAAATCTTTTCCCAAAATTAAAGTATATACATTAATACATGTTTGTGAGGTGGAGTCTATGCTGAGAACCACAAAAAATTTCGAAATTGAGATCTTTACCATTTCTTAGTCCAATATGGCGCTCTAGAGCTGCCATGTCTTGACAACATTTGCTTCATATAAAAGCTGTGCAATCTGTACTTATAAAATAATAGTCCACAGACTAGTTGTTTAAAGAAACAATGTGAAAAGTTTTTAAAGTTGAACTTACAATTAAAACTTACAATTATTTTTTATACGAAAATTTATGTGTATATATGACGTACATACGTGAGAAATTAATGTAGTAATGTGTCAATGATACGTAATGATACGTAAATCGTCTGTGTGTAAATGCTATTTTCAATATGACTAATCGCCTTTAGGATCTCCTTAAGCGCATATCACAACATAGAAAGAAAATTTCACCTTATGAAAGACTATGATCAAATTCACAAATATAGTAGAACAAATATAATAGAAGCTTCAAATTTTTCGTCTGTTTTGTTACGTTTTTATTATTACATAGAAATTGATGTTTATTAGCATTATTATTAAATCTCAATTAGAATTATGAAAACTACATTTAAATTCTAAAAAATCCTATTTGAAATTACAGAATATAAATAAACTTCCGCCTTACGATAGAGGAAAATTCAAAATTGTTGTCCAATTTAAAGCAGGCCTGTCCAATTTTAGCTTCGAAGGTAAAACGCAGAGCCATCGATGCAAAATAAATCAATATGAGTACGATTTTAAGAACTGCTGATACGCGTCTGATCAATACTTTTATCGACATTATACAGTTCCCGAAATCTTATTCACATTGAATTTTTTTGCGTCGATGGCTTTGTTTTTTTGGCTCTGAAGCTCTGAAAATTGAAGGCCTGATTCATAGTACCAAGCTTCATAGTACCAATCATATAGATTGTACAATCGTTCAACAATTTTTGTGTCTGATTCAAATGACTCATTATAATTGAGAGTTAAATTAATAATCAATGTAATCTGTGACGTTATTATTTCAGTTTGTAATTGCATTTCAAGTCCGACAGAGTAAGAGTCGCGAAGTTTATATAACTGAAAGATGTATTTAAGCATTTACACATAACTATTATCAGGTACAACAAAATAATCTACAAGTCTCAATTATATTTGGTCCTTCTTTATTTATTTGTGAAAAATTGATTTAGTGTCTGCAAAAATTGAAAAAGAGGAAATTCGCGAAGGTGACGAGATACAGAGACGTATCCTGCGAGATACATCATCAGAGTTAACGAGTGTGCAACGTGACGAGTAGAATAATAAAGGCAGTTAATATTATACAATAGAATGGGCGTAACCGTTCTCTGGTGTTTATCTCCGGAATACAGTGACGGTTCCATTTCGCCCCGCCATCCAACCGGCATGACGGAGTTTTCGAAAGCAGCTCACAAACATTTCCCGGCTTTGCGGTTGCGGCCTGTCCATGCGAACTGTTCGCGCGGGGTGGCAGACGCTGCAAGTTAATTCGGGCGCATCCCTCATTCGGAAATGCAGTGGATGCGCGACGATGATCCCGACGCGATAAACGCGCTTAATATCTTACGATTCAAGTCTCGCTGGCGTCTCTAGTGATTAAAGCATGTATATCGCTGTAATTACTTAACCCGTACTTAACTCGGTAACGAACCGCACAGAGTTCTCTTGCACATTCCTCCCGGGTGCTGCGGAGAGACGTCAGTTCTGTCGATCGACCGTAGTTATGCGATACAGAAACTAACTGCGCAAACGAGGTTTTTAGTTGAAACTGAATTAACTGCAGTTTGCGTCCAGTTAACAAAAATTTACATTTGGCCGATCAACTTGAAAGTCCACAATCGCACAGACCCATACAGCACACATTAGGTCTATTTTTTGTGGCTGATAGTGTACACTTTTGGAACTTAAAGTGAGATAGGTATATAATTAATATTTGATGAAAGCAAGAAAGAAAGTTCTAGTACAGGAATAAAAAGTTCTTCAATACAGGAATAAAAAACGGACCTTTTATTTAATGGATCTTTTATCCTAAAAAATGTGAATTCTCTGGACGTTTCTCTATGTTTTTAAAACGTATCTTGAAGATTTGTTATATGGATCGCAACTTAATTAAATCTCTATCTTTTGCAAACTTCAATTACGAACTTAGACATGTACGCAGATTACATATTTTATCGAAAAGATATTTTAAAAACATTCTCAAAACATAGAACATTCTGTAGACGGTTTTACACTTCCCTTGGAGGTTTGTGCTGTATGAATAGTCGCAATTTAGCTAAATTCCTAAAATTTTCTGCGAACTTAACTATGGATCCAGATATTTTGCTTCCATCAAAACTCGGTTTTAATTGATTGGAATATTTACGGGACATGGGCATTGATCACTCACGTCTCAAGATAATAATGCGATGACACGCTGCATGCATACTATATTGATACATTCCGACACATGTGAGAGTGCGATCGTATTGCGGATTCCGCGCATTGATTACGCCGTTATGTCGTCCGCAAACGCCACGCCACTGAATAACTCCTGAACTCCGTTCTCTGTTTACACCGTCCTAATGATTAATTCATGCGCGTTACTCTGGATGCAGTCTGCGTTCGTTGAGATCCGACTTCTTGTATGTGCGAGTACGGACAACGTGCAATGGAATGACTTCGCTAAATTCATTGAGTGTGTGGACTGTGGACGCTTAATGGCGGAAACTGGAAGCAAGCGTATCTCTTATCATTTAATCGAGGCTACTCTGCGATGGATGTTTCAACATTTCAACAAAATTTTAGAAATTTGCAATGCGAGAGAAATTTCCGGGACATCATCCAGAGATTCAAATCATTATCTCCGTTTGATTAATAGCATTTTCTTCATATAATTGATTTTTTACTGATTTTATATAAATCACTTTATATAAATTTTAAAAGAATATATAATTTTTTTTATTTAGAAAATGTATACATATATTTAAAAATGTACATATACAATTTTTATTGTAAATATTACGTTTAAAAAATTTATGATTAAGTAAAATTAAGTTAATCAAAAATTATTAAAATTATAATTATACAATATATAATTATATATAAATAATTATATCTATATAAATTATTTATATATAATAATAATTTAAATAATTTTTGGTTAACATGATAGTTGGAAAAAGGAAAAACTTAAACTATTTCGATTAAAAATATTATCGGATTAAAACTTTTCACATCGTTTATACACTTTAAAGCGACTGGAAAGCTCGTTCACATTCTGTTCCCTTCAATCGCAAATTACTATCGCGAATTTCAGTCACTTCTTAGCGCAATGAAATGCAACGAAACTTCAGACGTCATTAACGCCCGATCAAAGTAATTTTTTTCTCGAGATGAAAAGTGCAACGTCTTCCGATGGTCTTTTCATTGCCTGGAAACGGAGGAAACGCGCGGCAGGAAATCATCCAACGCAACGACGTACCTGAACTTCTGATCGCAAGATGCGAACGGTAATTCGATTCCCGTCGACCATTTCTATCGAGCGTTAATCGACCGACGCGGATTTCCAGACGCAGAAAAAGCAAATTCATGCGACGATAACGGGTCGCTTCGTTCCCTCGACGGAGATCTCGTTTAATTTATGAACGCGCAATTAAGTCAGCCGTTTCTTGTGAGGCGAGGTCAACCCATCGAGAGGACTTATCCATCCTCTCGCTCTCTATCCCCCCTCCCTCTCTTTCTCCTAAAGCCACGACGACATCATGCAACTTCCCACTTCCGCACTTTGTCGCAGAGTTCTGCTTTCACTTTGCAAATTATTTCTGAACCATTTCACTCACTATCTTTCCGAACGTCATCGGCCGGGATGAATGCCTAAGAAGAGAGCAAGTATCTCGTATTCGAGAATTCGTGCCCCGGACAGGATGCATATACGCATACGCAACAGTTCGCTCGACTACAGCTACGCTTACTCAAGAAACAGAAGTATATAAAATAAAAAACTTATCCTTTTTTAGATAGATTGGCAAAAATTCAGAATTACAAATACACATATTTTTAAGATAAATTGAATAAATATATATACATTTGTTTTGCAAAGATTCGCATGCAAAATAACGCAGATAGAAATGTAAATAATATAGATAACAATAAAAATAAAATACATTATTCTTGAGATAATTCTTGTGTAAAAATATTTTATGTAAATATCATTGTAATGTATTTTTTAATATCATACATCATTTATGTAATTTCTGTAATTAAATTAATTTTTGATTAACTAAGTTTATCAATTTTAAATAAACTATTATAGTTTATTTATAGTTTAGTTTTTTAATTTAATATGACAAATAAATTTATATAAGAAATTAACGCTATATATTTAATTTTTTAACAAGTTTTATTTTTAATGTAAATAGGTAGTTATTTCGTAATTAGAATTTTGGATAATATATATAAACTATATATTAATTATATATTATTGACTGATTTAATTATCTTCGTTCCATTAAGTTATGCGTCGGCAGCAAATCGATCGAAATTTCGTAGTTTCCTAATTTGTAGCAAAAAAAGACTGAAATTGCCGGAAAATTTTCGAAGAAGTGAAAATGTACCATAATCTATTTGGGTCAATCGCTAATAGTAGATTATCGACACAAAAGTTTTAAGTAATTGAGGTGATCGTCTTAAAAGAACTTTCCTATGCAAGCTTTGAATAATTATATCGTTTATTCAGATATCTATTTTCTTAAGTTGATATTAACGCATCTTTATTCAATTCAAGATACTCATTTTCTACATTATTCCCTCGTACTCAGAACAACATACATTATTTTTAATCTAAAAATTTGCATTAATATCAGCAAAATTAAAATCAATATAACTCGTCAAAGTATGATAAAATATAATTTAAACTTGTCACGCTATAGTTATCTATTTAATAGTTATCTATTTGTTATGAAAATAACGTTTCGAAAAATAGAGACTCATATTAATAGTATAGACTTTAAAACTTGACAAGGACTGCGAAATAGCGGCTCATTAGATTGCCGCGAAAATCAAGCTCCCAAAAATATTAAGACATTTAGGAATATTGCTTGATTAGCGGTGCACGGATTTCTGGAATAAATTGCGTTCATACTCACAGATATGAGTCCTCCCTATCCCAGGATACTATCTCCGTCACGACGAAATAGCCGGAGGTGAGGGCAGTGGTGACCGGCCTGCCGCTGGTTGCATTCGTAACAAGTACAACGTGTCGCCAATTGCTACCGTTCTTCTGTATCTGCGGTAATATCAGAAGAAACGACATACCATCCTCGTTGAATGTAGGCGCTTCAAATTGCTCTACCCAGCCATTTGTCTCGCTATATGAAAGCGCCTAAGAGCAATCAAACATATCCTAGTCAGCAAATTGTGTTCTTTCAATTTATTTAAGATATATCGTCGTGCATAAAAAAAATGTAAAGATTTTCTTGCCATTGCGTTCGATGTGATGATATCACACATACGCGCGCGCGCGTGCACACATCTATATCCACGTGTATTCCCGAAAAATTATTTCTTAGTTTTTTTCTATATAGAATATCTGATTTTCTTTTTTCCAACGCTTATTTTTCTGTAGCTTTTAACTTTTTTATTGATAAAAATACATACATTTCCTTAATATGTCTCTTAAGTTAACATTTTGATTGAGAAAAAATTTTACAATATATTTTTATGAATATTATAAATATAATTGAATTGAATATCATACTGCAGTGTATTATTTCCACATTGTGACATTTAAGGATTGAATCGACATTGTATTTTTCGCGAAAATGTACGAGCTAAAATAAACAAGCATATTAATAAAGCGATCCAGTAAAAAGGAAGCTATTTGCTTTTCCTCTTTAACAACACAAAAAATACACGACTAGTCATACTTCATAATTGCAACTTCTTATAACCCTTTTTTTTCTTTAGTATATTTTAACGCAACAGCTAATTCGCACGTTCAACGTAAAAAAAAAATATTTCCCAAAAGAATTATTTCTCGCAATATAAAGTTAATTTCACGCTTCTAATACGAAATTAAATTTATTACAGAATTTTGTAATGCGAAATCTTTACCGATACTTGGAATTTGTAACGTCCAAGTTTTCCCAGAGAAACAGTCGCGAAAGACTCGCGCGAAAGTGCGAATTAGCCGGGCCGCAGGCAAGCGCGCACTAATTAAAATACTATTGCCTAACTAAAGGAAGAACACTTGTCTAAATTAAGATCCGCGGAAATTCGAAGAAAGAGAATGAAGAATACAGAGAAAGAGAGAAACCAGAATCTCCATAAAGGATACTATCAAACGAACTTCTTCTCTCTCTCCCTCTTCCTTCCCCTCCATATTCTGTTCAGAACTGGAAGATTGTCTTTCTTGCGTGAAAATGAAGAAATACCTACTGTCGTGCAATTTGGCAGCAGACTGTCGACATCGCAGAGTTGGAAATACGCCCTATTCTGCACTCGGTTCATCCAAGTTGCGTACACGAGACTGTCCGTAGGAAAGTCCACCGCTGACAGAATCCTTTCGGAGGTAGACAGTTCTGGCGGATGTTCGATCTCCACCAAAGTCACGTTACCTTGCACCACCATGTCGAGATCGACGCAAAATAGTTTAACTGTTGGATTCGTCGTGCCGCTCTGGAACGGAGAGACAGATTTCTCGTGAAAACGGATCGACGTCACATACACCGATAGCAAAGTAGCAAAGTAATGGGAGATTATCGAATCTTCTATTATGTATAGCAAATAGATAGCAAAGAAAATAGTGCATATATCAATAAAAAAAGATCGATTTACTAAATAAGATATTCATCGCGCAAAAATATTATTGATATACGTATATGAAATACATTCTTGTTCCTATTTAATACTGAGAAAAGTTATATTTGATATTTGTGACTATAATTGCATAATAAAATATTATGGAATTCTCTTTTTGTAGTTATTACTATAATGTTAATAATAATAATATTTATAATATACAGAGTGTCTTAAACTTTTTGACATATCGCTTGTGAGCAGGTGTAGCCCTGATTAAACTAATTGTAAGTCGAAAAATTTTCTACCATTTTGTAATTTTCACAATAGTTAAGATATTAATTTCTTAAAAATTGTTGAATATATGAGTAAAATCGACGTCTAAGACAATTTCAAGATATCTTTTGTGAAATATCTTAAATATGTTTCTTAAAAAACTCTTAAGGACAACTTAAAATTGTTTTATGTATCGATTTTAGACAGTGCTCATTGAGTAACTAAAAAAAGATTGCGGAAATTGCAAAATGGTAGAGGACTTTTCGACGAGTTTGTCCGCTCTATCTACAGCCTACAGCCATGGCGTGTCAAAAAGTTTGGGACATTCTGTATATGATTATAATTATATATACACGGAAAGAGGACAGTTGTACGAAAGAGTAGAGTATATAATAAGAATACGGACAACAAAGAGTAACGATCGATGATTGGTCTGCTAAATTGAGTCAAAAGCGGAAGTTGCATACCCATGTACTATCAGTGTACCATTTATATAGCCATTTACACTATTTCCAGCGAGTTTTGTGTGCGTCAAAGTCATCAGAGATGAGTGGTTCGTTTATTGATCGTTTTATTTGGCAAGTCATTTAGATTGAGAAGAAAGAAAGGCGAGTGGATTGCAGTGGATTTATATATTCTTTCAATAAAAACATGAATTTCTTGTGTAGTCATTATAACTTAACCTATTTGTGTTTTGACACATTAGAGCTACAACGCCTCGATTTGTAGCAGATTACTGCACAAACTTTGCCAAAAAAGATTATAAAATGTGTCGTTTTCTACGAGATCCAAAAAGAAGAAAAATTTGAGTTAAAAACACGACGACAAGACTGGATTTCGTCTGATAACTCGGTGTTTTGTGAAGTTAATAAAATCTTGCTTTTATGATTTTTTAATATAAATAAATTATTAAATGATATATATTATTCCAAGTATTCGAGATATTATTCCAGATATTCCGATGTATATTATATTTTGATGCCACGAATGTATTGGTGCGGGATTTAAGCGTACTAAGCGTATACTTTTTTATGTATTTATGCGTATTAAATGTTTTACAGAAGAGACATTTTATATCAATTCTTCAATGTTTTAGTTTTTTAAAAGCATGGAATCAATAATTATGGATATTATATATGTTCTTTCAAGACAATATCACAAAATTTTTATGCAAGAGATTCCAAGACCTTCTGTATTTGCTGCCAAATTGTCACGATCTTAAAAATGAAATAATTAAAAAATATTGCACATTGCGTTTTGAAAACGCTTTCTGTAATGATTCGCAATGACAGATCCAACTTTGCTAGTAAAAGTATGGCTCCGCACCTCTGTGTGTGTGCGCATGTGTGTGTGTGTGTGTGTGTGTGTGTGCGCGTGTGTGTGTGCGCGTGTATGCGTGTGCGCGCGCGCGCGTGTATATATTAAGTGACTTAGTTATGTATAATAATCAAAGAATATTATTAGAATTTATTATTTTCAAATTTTTTTTGTTTATTTATCATTTGAAATTATCTTTTGTTTATTTATCATTTTAAATTATTAACTTGTGTTAATATTTGCTTATTATATAATTGCAATAATGTTTATTGGATTTAACTATTAATTATGTTAATTTAAGTTTATATTTGCATTTTATTTAACATGTATGCATGTATCACTTGTTTTTATTTGTCATATGACTTGTAAAGGTCTTCTGTCATCAGGATGTACAAAAAACAACGATTTAGGCTTGTAGGTTATATTTTAAAGTTGTATTTTACAAGAAACGCAAAACAACTTCTAATATGGCTTGTTTCGGACTGCCCCTTTCTTGTTAGGCTTCCGCATAAAGACCAAAATGGTTATCAGGGCTGAACTCATTAAGGCAAGGAGCCCTTAGTCAAATAAAGAAATTCCATACGTATAACAAATCTTACTCGCTAATATCTCTTTTCTTAATAATATTACAACTGGGCTTTCCTGACCTTACTCCGATATCGGAGTTGTTAGCTCCGTCCAGGGTCGCATATTTGCTTCTCATGTACCCTCATAAGATTTTGCGTCATTTGATGATCGCTTATATCTGCTACTACATACCAGGTGTATGCATAAGTTTTTTCCGGTTTAACTAAGAGATGGCGCCAGCGAAAAGTGATGGCTATTAGATCACGTACTACGCAATATGGCGTGGTTGGCAACCGGTGGTTGCCAACCACGGCAAAGGACGTATGGTGGGAAAACGTTAGGTTGAGAATGAGCGCTACGCACTGCTTCTGGTTTTATGCCATGAGGTGATTTAATACACACTTAATGCCTAACTAACTAAATACTAAATACAAATGTTGATTAGAAAACAGAGACGTGATTGCGCGTGTAAGACGGCTCGGATACCGGCATCGTGTCGCGGAGTTACAATACTAGAACTATGAAAATACACTCTAAGAATTTATCTGACGAAGCTAACAATTATCACAGACATGAATAGTGATCGTTATCGGTCTCGCGGAATACACAAAGTAATTCGGAACCTAAACTTCTGAGTTCTAACTTACTATCGCAGAGACTTACACGAGGTCTGCACGCGGCACGCCATGACAGAGAGCGAATGGGAAGAGTAACGGAAAGAACGACCGTAGCCGCGACGGACGCATACAGCGCCGCCACTGGCGCTCGCAGCGCCGCAGTTAACGTTCGCAGCGCCGCAACTAACGCACAACAAACGCGTACAAACACACACAAGTTGAGTCCGCCAAAAACTAGCATCTTTGTTTTATCGTTCAGTGATCATGTCGAGTTTTGTGCCTGAAAAAGAACATTTGCGACACTCATTGCTTTTTTTATTTAATCAAAAGAAAAAGGCTGTTGAAAATCATCGTTTGCTGGTAGAAACATACACGCTCCATCGATTAGAACATGTGAGACATGGTTTCGACAATTTAAAAATGGTGATTTCAATATGAAAGACAGTGAGCGCTCTGGTAGACCACAAAAATGCGAAGACGAACAATTGCAGGAGTTATTGGATGAAGACCCAACTCAAACTCAATGGCAATTAGCAGAAGCATTACATGTATCACAAGAAACAATCAGCAGACGTTTACGAGCAATGGGAAAGATCAATAAACTCGGTAAATGGGTCCCACACAATTTGAATGAACGTCAAATGGAAAATTGCAAAGTCACTTGTGAAATGCTGCTTCAACACTACGAAAGGAAATCATTTTTGCATCGAATTGTGACGGGTGACGAAAAATGGATTTATTTTGAAAACCCGAAGCGGAAAAAATCGTGGCTTTCACCTGGTGAAGCCGGTCCATTAACACCAAGGCCAAATCGCTTCGGCAAGAAGACCATGCTCTGTGTCTGGTGGGACCAGAGCGGTATTGTGTATTATGAACTCTTGAAGCCCGGCGAAACCGTTAATACACAACGCTATCGCCAACAAATAATTAATTTAAACCACGCATTAATCGAAAGACGACCGGAATGGGCCAGAAGACATAGCAAAGTGATTTTGTTAAGCCGTCTCACACAGCAAAACCAGTGAAAGACACCTTGAAATCGCTTGGATGGGACATCCTTCCGCACCCGCCGTACTCCCCAAACCTGGCGCCATCTGATTATCACCTCTTCGCATCAATGGGGCACGTGCTCGCAGAGCAGC
This sequence comes from Acromyrmex echinatior, assembly GCF_000204515.1. Next base: position 75,324 of record NW_011626796.1, on the reverse strand, counting down.
ACTTCAGCAATTTCGAAGAAGTTGGAAAATGACTCGACGAATGGTTTGCTGCAAAAGACAAGCAGTTTTTCTGGCATGGTATTCATAAATTATCTGAAAGATGGGCGAAATGTGTAGAAGTCGATGGCCAATATTTTGAATAAAAAAAAATTAATTTCCCTTGAAAATTACATGTTTTTTTTTTACCAAAAAACCGGAAAAAACTTATGCATACACCTAGTATCTATCGTTACGCAACACTTTCCTAACTTCGGCTCTCTAAATTGAGATATAATTTTATGGGAACGTACCTTAGTAGTATCTATGTTTCTTATCATAAGACTGTCACCAACACAATAGGTGTGTGGCGCTTTACGTTTTTTGTCAAAATATTGTTTATTATATTTTTGGCTTCACTTTATCTTTTCACTCGCGCTCTCTCGCAAGCGCACTAAATTTCGATCGACAGTTGTAATGTTATTAACTAAATATTCGCGAATACATCTATGACTTTACCTCGCTGATTTACGCCAAACAGTAATTTACTCTCATTAGTAGTTTTATGAACGGAGTTATTTATCGCAAATTCATTGTCAATTTTAAATCAGTATCTCTTTGCGTCGTTGTCTGTAAGTTTACTAATTATGGGTCCTAATACTCGATTCACCTGCTCGATCTGTCCGTTAACTTTAGATGAATGTGTCGCTGTACATATGTGTCGAATATTGTTATCTTCGAAAAAAAATTCGAATTCACGGGAATGCCGTCCTTCTATTGGATATTATGGTGCGTGGTCTACTATAATTAGAAAAATGAAGGATTAACTGATCTATCATTAGTTACAGTAGTCTTCGTCGGGTATAACTTAACATACTTAGTGAGAGAATCTAATGACTAAAAGATATTTTATCACCCGATCCTTGTCTATTAGTCCATAATGATCTACATGATATATTTTAAAAGGTAACTGACCCTTAGAAATACAATGTAAATAGCCCTCCTGCCTACCTGCTGATGGCGTGAACGAAATACATTTAAAACAATTTAAAATGTACTCTGTTATCTTATGTTTCATGTCTGGGAACCAGCAGCTCTTTACATTGTCGCATGTCTTTTCTATTCCGAGATGGCCTATCTCATCGTGATATTTATGCATGACTTGTAATTCTATGGCTTGCAGAACATAAAATAGCAACTCATCATGATGTTTTCTGAATACAATACCGTTCTTCATCTCGAAATAAGAATCATCAGTTTTTCGCAATATTTGCTTCAACTCAATTAACTTGCTGTCTCGATTTTGACTGAGAGCTAGATTTAATTCGAATAAATTATCATCTATTATCATGATTTCTCTTGATAATCTACTTAAAACATCCACGTGCCCCATTTTTACACCGGATCGATGTTCAGTCGAATAATCATATTCAAAGAACTCAAGTATCCAACGACTTATAGGCGGTGATATTTCTTTCTTTTTAAAAGTGTTAACGCGTTACAATTGGATAACTCTCTTAAACTTGACGCCACGTAAGTAAACCTTAAACCGTCGTAATGAATAAATAATCACCAACATCTCTAACTCAAAGCTATGATAGCGACTCTCTCCGCATCAATTATTCGCTTAGAAAAGAAAAAGACTGGATAAAATTGTTTATCTTTTCCACGCTGCATGAGCACTGATCCAAACTTGCGATGCTCGCGTCATAGTGGAACTCAGTTCCACTTCACTAGTCGGATTATAAATAGCTAACAAGTGCGTTAGTTATTTTGCTTTTTAACTCTTCAAATGCTCGCGGTTCATCTGCTCCTACCTTAAACGTAACATTTTTGCAATAAATCATACAATGATTTAGCAATCAATGAGAAGGATAGAATAAATTTCCAAAAATATGAGCATAAGGCAATAAAATTATGCATTTCCTTAATATTTCTAGACACCAGAATTCTCTGCACCGATCTCACTTCTTCTTTAGTAGGACTTATACCCTTTTTCGATATGAGATACCCAATGAATTCTATTTCCATCTGTAAAAAAGCGCACTTATCTATCTTTAATTCAAGCTTACTTGCTACAAACAGTCTACATACTTCTTGTAACTCTCTGAGGTGCTGTTCAATCGTAGCTGAGATAATTAAAATGTCCAAATATACTATTACTTCTTGCCGTCGCATAGGTTCGGCTAACACTTAATTACTATAGCATTGGAATCGAGAAGGATCTATTTTCAGCCCAAAGGGCATTCGTAAAAACTCAAACTGGCCAAATAGTGTAGTAAAGACCGTATATTTAATCGAATCTTCCGAATCTATCTTGATATGATAAAAACCATTCTTTAAATCTAATCGTGTAAAATATTTCTAATCATATAACGAATCGATTAAGTCCTCGATATTCGGTAACGGATACTTATTCCTCATTAATAACTCGTTTAATATGCGGTAATTGATGCATAGTCACAAATCTCTGGTTTTCTTTCGTACCAGGACGATTGGTAAAGCATACTCCGATTCGCTTGAACGTATGATTTGTTTTTCCAAGTCTAAAAAAACACGAAGCTCTCGTCTTTCAGCATCAAGGATCTGCTTACTAAAAAATGGAAAAGATTTGTCTTTCTTTAATCTTAATTTGATCTTGACATCAACTTGAGGTTGCTTCGATCACATTAGTTTGACATACTCTTCAACAAATAATTCTTTTATCCATTTGTGTTTTATTATCAATCTCGGGATTAATATTTAACTTTTCGTTTAGATATTTTTCATCGATGTGAATATTTAATATCTCTCGAATTACCGCGAATTTTTCGCCTCTTCATCATAAGATGGTTTCTCTCTATAAAAAAATTGTTTCAAAATGTCTCGACTATGGAGGACTTCATCAATCCTACCGGTACAACTAGTAATATTACCTGTTTCGGCTCCGAATCGTTAAGTCATTTTAACTAGCACGCGTCCCTTCGCTTTTAATTCGCTGTTGTTCAATCCGTAATATTTAGTATTATCTAAAGTAATTGGTGTAATTAAGCTCGGAGGTATAAAAATGTCTTCCATAAAGCTAACAGGATTACCCATGTTCAGCAACGTGTCAAATTTGCAATTCACCGAGAAATCGTCTGTTTCGTTCTTTAGCTGGTAACTCACTTCTCTGTAAAAATTGCCTATACCTTAATCGCACTGTTGACAATGTTGACATCCGCTTTCCTCTTGCCTTCGTTGCCAGTCTCGTTCTTCACGAACTCTTTTGAAAAACAGTCCTTAAATTGATATTCTATCTGCCAACATTTGAAGCATGTTCCTCTTCCGCGTTTCGGCTTCGGACACTTTGTGGCTATATGCCCCATCTTGTTACAATTGTAACACTTAAACTCCCGCTTCACATTAGAATCAATCTCGACTGTCTTAGTAGAACTCGTCTTCACCACGTTTCTTGTCTGATGTCTTCTTCGTTTTGTGCATCGTCTTCTGCTCTGATCTAAAAATAGTATTCTCCATGGCTCTTTGTATCAGGGAACTGTTGCATCATTGTCTAATTTTTGATTGATTTGATCGGAATCCCGTCAATGACGTAGTTGACTATCTCTTCTTCGTCTATGGAAACCTTGTTAATGGTATGGAAACCTGGCTAAGATGATTTTTTTTGTGACAATATTCCGCAAATGTCTCATCATACTGCCACATTCTGTTTTTAAACTGTCTTCTTAGCGTCAGTTTAGTTTCCTGTTGTCCGTACATTCCGTCCATACGCCTTAGTAATTCATTGAAAGGCAAAGAAATATACGTAGGCATCGAGTGAAACCACTCCTTAGCATATTGAATTAACTTCGCTCCTAGCAAAAATTTATATTGTCATTCAACTGATATGTTCGTCGCACCATCAATAATAATTGCTCCTTCCAACACTGATATGAAGTCTTCTTACCGTCAAATAACGACATTTTTTTTTTTAGATTAGTTAGATTGACCTTATGTTCTTCCATCCTTGTATTGGCATTATCAGCGGCAAAAGTCGATTCCATATTTGAACGCAACTGTTCATTCTTTCGTTGCATAAGTTCGACCTCGAGTCGTAATAATTCTCTCTCTCGCTTATCGAGTTCACGTTCTTTCTGCAACAGACTCGCAGATACATCCTGTGAAGTTCCTTGGAGGACGAACAAGAACTCGTTCGTCGTGATGTTTCGATCAGTCTCTCCTATGGCTCCCTCTTTCGCACCGCTCATCTCCTCAAGGTCTTGTATCCACCGATGGGTAGAGTCTACTTCATCTAATCTCGCGATTAACTCGATCTTCTTATCGCTGACATTCAGATTTAGTTGTGATAATTTTTCTTTCAGCGCCACTAACGTGAATGTTTGGGATCCTTCATCGTACTATGTCGGTAATTCTCTTATCACCTAATTCGCCACCTTACTGCCTTATCGATTCTCGATCGTTGAGCCTCGTCACGCGCGAAAGTGAGGCGTTTTTGCTTCCGCAACTTTCGTCACCGCCGATTCTCGCGGCTTTCTGCACTTATGCACTTATGCACACTTCTGTCTAACGTATCCGATACGTGTTTCTGTAATTTTTCATAACCGCTAAACTGATTCTCGCGGTTTTCTGCACTTATGCACACTTCTGTATTCGAATAAGCAGCTGATCGCTCGCTCAACTTCTGCAGGTTTGCACATATGTGTTACTTACACTTGCCATATCATACTTGCCATATCATATCCTCGACTTGGGATCTTATTCCTGATTCTCGTCGTCTTCGGACTTATCCTTGTATGCAATAGATTCTTGGCTTATTGATTCGCTCATCAAATCTTCTCGTGCCTTCCCGAACAGGGTTATTCGATTCTGTCGAGCCTCATAGCGATATTGCTAACCACGAATCCCATTTCTGATTTTGTAAGGATCTTCTGTCGTCAGGATATACAAAAAACAATGATTTAAGCTTGGGTTACGAGGTTATATCTTACAAAAACGCAAAATAACTGTCTTCCAATATAGCTCGTTTCTTTCCAATATGCCCCCTTCTTGTCGGGCCTCCAATAAGGACCAAAATGGTTATCAGGACTAAGCTCATTACGCAAGGAGCTCTTAGTCAAATAAAGAAATTCCTTACGCATCACAAATCTTACTCGCTATCTCTTTTCTTAATAATATTACAGATTGTAATTTCTATTTTGATTTCTATTGGAATATTACCGTGAAATATAATACCTTGGTAATTAATTAGGCATTTAAAATAAATTATTTTATTAATTTTCCTTTTCATTCATCATTGATTGATTTTTATGATTCATCATTGATTGTGTGCGTGCGTGCGCGCGCGCGTGTGTGTGTATTTGCTTATGCATATAATTTTTTTATTTAATTTTATCCAGATTGATTTCTTCAAAGCACTAATATATTGTATAAAAACGAAGAAGAGGGAAGACGAAAATTATATTTTAAGATTTATAGAAATGATCTTATTGTAGCAGACATTCATAAAACGTTCTGCTGAACGCACCCATTGTTATATGTATAATTTTAGTTTTATACTTCACATTTGAAAATGCGCTTGCGTTTCGATGCATTTCCGGTTTTACCTTATTTACACTCTGTTGGAGATCGTACTTTTATTATAGGTACTCTATGCGAAAGTAGAGGAGATCGGGATCAGTAGACTAACCACAACATAGTAATAAAAAAGATTTTTATTACTATGTCTAACAGATTTTTTTTATTTATTTGTCTTTGTTATCGTATACTGTTAATGTTTTTAAAAAATGACGAGAGGCTAGTAGGTTAACACAACACAGGACTATACATATAATTAATGACGACTTTGATAGTACCTACTCTCAACCCAGCAAACGAGAATGGATTGAAATTTTTTTCTATCCGAATGCGTATTTTAAAAAGAGCGAATACTTTTTTTTGGATTTCATTGGATTCAATTGGATTCAATTAGATTCAATTGAATGCAATTGGATTGAAAAACTGCATTTCCTATTCAAAATTTTGAATTGAACAGTATTCACAATGTGTTTGTGTGTTGTTTGTGTTGCGCAGAAAAAGCTAATATTATTTTAGATTATTTAGATTGAAAGGCATAAAGATATGCAATTCCTATAAATAAATAAAAATGCATTCAGAATTGAAAAGCATTCATTTTAACATTCGTGAATCAATATTTCTGATAATTTGAATCCATTTTAATCATTTCAATCCATTCTCGTTTGCTGGGAAACTTTTTGAAATGAAATCTCACTCTAAAAGAGTGAAAATACAGTCAGTTTTGAAAAAGAGTGAAAATATTTCACTTTTTAAAAATAACGACAATATTTCATTCCTTTAAAGAGATTTACCTCGGTGATAAATATTATAAATTTAGTTCCCTGATGTCCAATCCCGATAAAACTGGGTTCATTCGACATATTCTTCTATGAAACGAACGAATTTAGCAAAAAGAAGCATTGTTCTATCTTGTGAATCGAAATATTAATCGTTAAAATTAGGATAAGAAATCTATCATTTGCTACATAGTAAAAAGAGAGAGAACAATAAAAAAATCCTTTTGAAAAATCGTTTTGAATATAAAATTTGGTTCGTAAATTTTTGAATCAGAACGTATAGGAATCTTGTATAAATCTTGTAAAGATTTGTCTTCCGTTTAGGAAAATAAGGAAATTAATTCCCAAATGAGGGGGAAACGTTTTTTTTTTCAATTATAATTTTGTCACGTGTCTCTTTGAAATATGATGTTAATCAATAATACTTATTTTAATAATAAAATTGAATTAATTTATATGAGAAATTTTATTTTTTCTCACAGATATTGCAATTCAATGGATATTAAACGTTCCTGCAACGTCTCTTCAACATTGAATCTACATTTCGCGATGTTACTGCAATGTTCGTAATGTTGCAAATCAACGTTTCTAAAATATTAATTCAATGTTAATGTGCTGTACGGGAACAATGCAATAATTTTTGTAGTTTTAATGAATTTTAATAATAAAAATATGCAATAATAGTTAAACGTATATAAAAAATTTTTCATGCATGTATAAATATGTACAAACATACATAATATAATATTGTAAATTATATATGTTTATGAACTTATATATAAACATTTATGTATAAATATTCATAAATATATACAATTATATATAAAATGTTCCATATATGTTTCATATATCCTCCTTTCTTTCGTAAAATTACGATTTTAAGTGTAATAGAAGTAGTATAATAATAATGTGAAAACATTAAGAATAATTAAAAGGATGATTTTGTGAACATGTGGGCACATTCTAAATGCATAAAATATAACTTATCATATTATGTTAGCTATAACTACAATTCGAATAACGATTATTAAGGATTAGATAAATTGTTATTTATTTAATAACAAGGTACAAATTTATATTTTTTCATTTTATAATATATATGTTTCTGTTTAAAATACATTTTTATAAAAGTTTTGTTAATATGTAGTCAAAAATGTACCTTAAAATATACATAAATATAAATGATATTAATCTTCATTTTAATAGTGATATTCAAATTACCTTATATCATTAGTCATCTTACTCTGGTGGCGGGGCAGTTGAATCAGATGAAATGCATTAGAAAAATGCATTTTTTTCATATTAGTTAACAATCCCCTCCCTTTATTATTAAAATATTATTAGGTAATCAAATGTATGTAGTAGTGATGTAGAATTCAGTTTTTCGATAAGTCTCTTAATTTTATCTGTAAAAATTCGAAACTGAAAAATGAGTCTACTAGCCTCGGTCTCCCTTATCTAAAATATTTTAATTTGACACAAGTCTAAAAATAATTTTGTTGGACTATCAAAATAATTGTATAGAACATTCAAACTAATTGCTAGAATGTTAAAACTATTTGCAACATTACTCGTCATGCTTGAGATACGTACGTAATTATTTAATAACAAAATTATTTCCAGATTAGTTCTAAATTTCTAAGTATGTACTTTAATAAAATCGGTCGTTCGTGTAAAATTATGAATACAATTATTATTACTAATATTATAACTAATTATTATTACTATTATTATAACTAATTATTATCACTAATAAGTAGAATAGCTAGACGGATTCTGGACCACTATGTGTTAATGCGTATACGTATATGCGGTATGTATGTGTGTGTGAAGGATCAGGGGAGGGGGAAAGAGCACACAAACGCTGAGAAGGGGAAGCGCGTCATCGGAATTCGTTAGAGGGGGAGGATTGTTCCTCTCTCTCGTTGCATTCTCTTTTTAATCCGTTGTCCTCTCTCTCTCCCATCCGTTATAGGATGCAGTTCTCTCTGACTCGCTCATTGCGCCCCTATTATTCATGCTCTCTCTTCCTCCCATTGTATTCTCTCCTACGTTCTCTTTTCTCCTTTTGTATGCGATTTTCTTAAATAGATATTTATGATTTTTATATGATGTAACTTAGTAACAAATTATAATAATATTTTTATTAATGTAATATAAACGATAAAGCGCGCTTTCTTATCTACTAACTTGGAGTTGAGAAAAAAGATAATGGGACGGAATGGTAGAAATGAATCATTTTGAAGACTGAATAATATGTTTAATACATACATTTATTTTATGTAATGTAGCATATACGATATTATCTAACGCATAAGCTATTAGTTCACATTCTATAATAGAATTTTTATCATAATTGTGCAAAGTATTTGCAGCATTGCATTGATTAGTAATACAATTTTGGCGTAAAAAAATCACAAAATATTTAAATTTCTCACTAACATCGTAAGTATACTGACACAGTTCACAGTATACATATTCGATGCAATGTTTGAGTTCAAACATGAAAAGAATGGTTTTTGGCTTCATGTGCAAGCATATCATGCAATGATATTTTTATATTATATTCATTATTAATATTTTATATTATTTATTAATATTTTATATTATATTCAATTTTAACAAGTTCCACAATTAAATCTTGAATCGTTAGAGAGGAGGAAACCGTTGACTGCACTAATTGCACGCTCAAATTGCACGTCACATTTGCACGTCTCTCAATGAACATCTTCCATGTCGTAAAACAAGATTATGTAATTGCCTCGATTATCACCAATCACAATTTTTACATAGGACATAAATCCTACACTGATTCCAAAGTCCAGATATTTATAAGCTGTAAGTGTCAATGCGAATCTCCTTCTCAAAATATAAGGTGTATGACAAGATGTCGAAGATAAGAAGATATGCTATTAAAGAAAGAAGAATACAGGTCAGTAGAAAAAAATGTATAACATATACCAAAAGCGTGTAAACAAAATTTTATATAATTGAACACAAACTTATTGTCTCTCATATGTTTCACCTCCCGTTTGAATTGGAACATAATAGTTCATCTTTTCGCTGTATATTTTCAAGAGTTTTTTACTATTCGATTTCCTTTGAGACTGATGCGATAATGTTAGCTGGACTCTTCTTTTAAACAGTGTTCCCTTTCACTTTTTTTTACATATCCCAAAAATGGAGGGGATTTTTTTTTTCATTTTCAATCCTACGTCAAACTATGCAGATACATGTTATAAGAATGCACTTTGACCATATCGAACCTTTTTTATCTATGGAATCGACGCCAATAATAATAAAGTCTGTTCCCATTCTTTTCAAAAATATTTTGACTTATCTTTACGACCGTGATAAAATCGCCCCTTCGGAAACATATTCAAATACATTAAAACATGCAACATACCAAAGAAATGATTCATCTTCTTAAGGTATAAAACGAAAAGATTTTTCTTTTGTCAGCAATCAAGTGACAGTTCAGAGTGACAATATGGATCAAACGAAGCGCGATTTGGTGGCACGAGTCGCTCAATTAAATACGCGAGAAGAGTACATCGCGTGGGAACAGCGTTGCGATAATTTCATCGAATCACTGGAGGAACAGAGTCGTGTTAAGCGTCCACGATATTATCGATTGGGATCAAACAATCGTTGATCGCTCGTATCGCGCGACTCGAAAGTTTAAAGGATTTGATACATGGGCGTTTCGTGGGTGTCGGGTACAGCGCAGGACTTCGATGGCATGAAATCGAAACAGCGTTTGAAAACCGTATGACCAGTGCAGTGATAAACTCTAGGCACATCGAGCCTCGCCAGTTCCTTGTAAATGCGAGAGAAATAGTGGAACATGTACAGAGTGTAATGCAGAAACATGATAACATTAAAATAAACACTGCTTTTAAGGGCGAATTCATAGCGGATGATAAACGCACGAATAAAAGTCAGTACGAGAAACTATGAACTCTTCCATTCCTCTAATTTAGAAGAGTGATATGCGTCGCGCGTCATCGAGCCTATCCTGATATCGCTGGAGAAATTTCAGGAGGGCGATAGCGGGTGGACGCTGTCGCGTATCCTGGATTTAATCGTAAACATAAACAAGTACAATCTGTTGCACGCGGAATGCTATATCGAGTTACCGCAAAAGATTAAAATAAAGAAAGCGGTAATCAACGTGCAATCCACACGTGCTTCGCGTGGTCAGTAGTAGCCGCTCTACATCCGGCTAGAAGTCACACAAATAGGGAATACTTTTGCGATAGGTACGTATATACATTTAATAATAAAAAAAAATTATAAATATTTTCAGCAACATTTTTTGTATAAATAATATTAGGTGTACAAATAAGTTTCCGGCGTTTGACAAAAGACGGCGCCACTAACAAGCTATGGTTAAAATTGTCTGATGTGAAACATTATATCGTAAGGTTGGACATCTGTCAACAACATAACCTTGAAATACTAGTGATTGTATATCAGCATCATATATTTTTTTTTGTGCGAAAATGCCGAGTTTTGAGCTGAATAAGCGTCATTTGCGGGAACTTTTGATTTACTTCTTTAATTTGAAGAAATCTGCAGCTGAGGCTCATCGATTGCTTGTAGAAGCATATGGTGAGGCTGTCTTAAGTGAGAGAAGTTGTCGTGAATTGTTTCAAAAATTTAAGAACGGTGAATTGGACGTCGAAGACAAAGAACCTAGCAGAAGGCCGAAAGTGTACGAAGACGCGGAATTGGAAGCATTATTGAATGAAGATTCGTGCCAAACGCAAAAAGAACTTGCACTTACATTTTGACTTACATCAATAAAACATGTATCGTTCTTTCACAATAAATGCTTAATTTTTGATAAAAAACGGCGGACATTTATTTGTACATCTAATATATAACATTATGAAACATGATATAAATAGATTTGACACGAGCGATTACTCTATCGATAACCCATACGATATTCTCGCAAATAAAAAAGTTCCTGGTCTCATGAAAGACGAGAACAATGGTGACATTATGACTGAATTCGTTAGGCTTCAAGCAAAAGTTGTCAAGAGCAACGTTGTGGCAAGAAATTCATAATGTTCGAGGATTATCGATGCTTGAATGACGCAATCGAAATATCGCACAGGCAGTCGTGCATTAGATCAAAATTGCAGGAGATGTACACGATTTCGGAAACAAAAATCGCTCTAAATCCGCACGATGATAAGCGATATATCATATTAGGTTCCACGCTGTCTGGAAGACATTATCGGTGTAAATAAATTTGTATATAGTATGTATATATAATATATATATATTAGGTGTACTGCTTCCGTCGTTTTCCTTTAGATGGCTTTAGCGGTAAGTGGTGATCGAAATAAATAGATCATAGACGTCATACAATAAACTTGGGCATCTGTCAATATAACCCCATTAGTCGATTTGTGTCTGCATCGTAAAGTTATTCTCGATTGAAAATATCAGTTTACGAGCCAAATTCTCGTCATTTGCGGAAGGTTTTAATTTTCTGCTTCAATATGAAGAAATCTGCGGCTGAGACTCATCGAATGCTCTCAAATACTTGAGGGCTATTAGTGACAGAACGTGTCGTGAGTGATTTCAACTCTTCAAGAACGGCGATTTTGACATCGAAGATCGGCATAGCGGTAGAAGAGAGAAGGTTTTCGAAGATGCAAAATTGGAGGCATTACTTGAGTGTCAAAATCAAGAAGAATTGGCACGATCATTGGGAGTGACTCAACAAGTCATTTCAAAACGCCTCAAAGTCATAGGAATGATTCAGAAGCAAGGAAATTGGGTGCCGTACGAGTTGAAGCCGAGAGATGTTGACCAACATTTATTTGCTTGTGAACAGCTGCTTGAAAGGCAAAAACGGAAGGGATTTCTGCATCGCATTGTGACTGGGGACGAAAAATGGGTTCATTACGATAATCCCAAACGCAGAAAATCATGGGGAATTCCCGGCTATGCTTCCACGTCGACGGTCAAATCGAATATTCACGGCTCCAAAGTCATGCTCTGTATTTGGTGGGACCAGCTCGGCGTAGTATATTATGAGCTGTTAAAACCGACTGAAACAATCACAGGCGATCAGTATCGAACGTAATTGATGCGTTTGAGCCGAGCATTGAAAGACAAATGGCAGCAATACAACGAGAGACACGATAAAGTGATTTTCCAACAACAATACTCGACCTCATGTTACAAAAGTGGTCAAGTTTCATACGTTGAAATGGAGGGAAGTCCTACCCCACCCGCCGTATTCTCCAGACGTTGCTCCCTCTGATTATCACTTGTTTCGATCAATGGCACACAGCCTGGCTACTAGCACTTCCGGTCTTATGAAGAAGTAAAAAATTGGATCGATTCGTAGATCGCCTCAAAAGATGACCAGTTTTTTCGACGCGGGATTCGTACGCTGCCCAAAAAATGGGAGAAAGTAGTGACCAGCGATGGACAATACTTTGAATCATAAATGTATAACCAGTTTTTTACAATAAAGCCTCAAATTTCGGAAAAAAACGGCAAAAGCAAAGTTGTACACCTAATATATATATATATATATTTAATAAGTATATTTTATAAATTATATTTAATATGTATATTATGTATAGTATGTAACTATGTACACATATACGTACACATGTACATAGTTACGAAGCTCCTCAATAATAGACAATATTTCGTTATCGTGGGCGTTATGACCTGCCTGACGCGAGATTTCAAGCAATCGGAGACGATCCTAGCTCGTTAGGATCATCCCAATGATAATCGATTTTATTGTCATGGTAGTATTATACCTTTTCCAACACTTTTACTTGATTTGTTGTTTAGTTTCCAAGCGCATGGTACATCCGTTTCAACTTTTACCTGACCCCAAGGATGCTATTATATTCTTATATTTGTATCCTTTATTACCCAATATTGAATTATCCGCTTTATGACTGCGGATGACTATGAGCATTCGTTGCTAATAGTATACTTTTATATGCTAGTTTATCATTCTCTGTGTAAATAGTGTCGTCGGGAATTCTTTTGAAAATTAATTCATACAACCCAGGCATACCTTTGTACTTTATTCCATCTACGATCAAAGTCATTCGTGTCCATATCGAACTATTTATCACCGAGCATCGCACTGTCCTCACTGAGGTATACGCCATAAATGTGATCGATCATCTTTTCTCTGTCATCACCGAGAAGGATATTTATGTATTTTTGTCCAAGTGGTCCCAATTGATTATGCAACTCTTCATGAACTTGTTGCGTTTGCAATGATTGTTTAACTAACATTTCAAGCGGCTCATTGGGCGTTTCATAAAGATCTTCGACTAAGGGGTACTGTGAACGTTCGTACGATAATTTGTGTGATTTAGGTGACGCATAATTGGAATCCGACGTTTAATTCTTGTTTACGTTGTTTTTTAGATGGTGTTAATTGAAGTCATGAATTATCCATACAGAAATTGCCATCCGTCATCATGATCATCATCATCATCATTATCATGTTCATCATCATCTTTTTCTTTTCTTCTGGTTTTCTTTTCTTAGTATTTCTATTCTTCGCAACATTAGTTTCTTTCTTAATCCGTTGAGATTCCTCACCAGCAGTGTTTTCGACAATCTGTTTCTACAATGGGTTTAAAGTGTTTCTCCAACGCTATATTTTCTTCTATTTTACGGGTTTTCAAAGCATGATACTTTTTACGAATCGAATCACTCGTTTTTGCAAATTGTTTCTCTATCCTCTCGCGATCTTTGAGCTTTTTGCTGTTATCAATATTGCACTTGAAGGAGGAGGACGTTTCGTAATTGACGTATCGACAATGACTAACCAGGTTAGTCGTCGATATGTCAGGTTAAGATATCGCAAACTCATTAAATCCTTTTCTGGATGGCCCATTCGTAAACGCACTGTCTTTATCTATGACTACGAATCCATACTTTTGTTGCCAGTGACACAGTTCACAGAAATTCTCGTAAGATATATCGGTGTTTACGTGATCATTGTATATATGTTTCAGGTTGGTATCATCCTGTTTGAACAGGATCAACAAATTTTCATTATCGCGTATGAGATGCTTTGGTATCTTTGCATATGTTTGACACAGATAAAAGCAGGCGACGGCCCATCGCAAAGTATTCTCTGATCGCGCCTTGTTTGTCACTTGCCACATCATCGAAAACAAAAATGGAATTTGGAAGCGCCTCGTTCGATGATAATACATCGTTATTATTGGAAAATGTAAAATAACCGATTTCTTCAATCGATGTTAATAAATTTTCCAAATATCGATATTTTGGTTGTTGCACGACTTCAAGTACGTTCTTGAAACGTAAGCCATGTGGACTTTCTAGCAAACTTATGAACATGTTTGTTTTATCGCAGTTCGATGGACCGCAGATGACACCGCGTATAGAAATCGGCAGCATGTTTCCATGCTTGCATACTTCTTTTTCAGTCTGTACTTTATTGTCGACATTAGTCACTTTGATCATTTGCGATTGTCGCACGAACTTTATATCTTCTCCCTTCACGACACTGATACAAATTGAAAAACAGATCGAGAACAGATCTATTTATAGAAGCGCGCAAAGCGAAACCACTCAGTATGCAATATGCTTTTTATCGTGTCGGACACATGTGATGTACATAGTTTAATCGCAAAGAGTTGGAATATATATTAATAAAATTATTTTACTACGAGAGTTTAAGAATTACATAGATCAACTGTGGGACAGATTACCCGAGCATATAAAGGCTGATTCAGAGATTCAGCAACATCGTCGATGCATGAAACATTATAATTTGCTCTTTTATCGGTTGCATATCGATGGTCCAGCGCTATTTATAAAAAATTGTAGCGAATGTCAACAAAAAAGAGCAGAGGTTTTTTAAATCACGCAATAAACGCACTTCCGGTCGAGTTGCATATCCCCGGACATCAATTTTGTGATACGCATTTAGAAAAGCGATTGGCTAGAGGCGATCGCGGCATTATCCATTGGACACGGCGTGTTGATCACGATATAGCTTATTCGCGGAGCAAAGATCTCATGAAACGACACGTAGCTGATAAAATACTCTCGCTGAGGAGGCGCGGAAACGGATTATCGCGAAAGATTCGACTCTTGGAGAGAGAGCTGCTGCTTGGGCTATGAAAGTCAAAACGAAAATTGGTATGGGCTTGAAAATGAAAAAGAAGAAAAAGCCGATGAAAAAACGAATAGCAAAACGTGGCGGCATATTCTATCGCTGTTTGGAAATCGACTCGTTAGTCGGCGGCGCAGCAGAAGTCGCAAAAACTATAAACGATAATAAAGCCGTGCAACATCAGTTGGATGAACTGAAATGTCGACATAATCGCGTCATGAAAGGTCATGGAGTTTACCTCGCTCCGTACAAGCATGGACAAGGAGTCTCAACGAAAAAGATTAAACAGATTAAAAAAAAAAAATTCAAAAGAAACGATAAAAATGCCAAAGAATATAACTACCAACATACAACTGCAACAATTGGCAAAACGTATGCGTATTCCATATTTTAGAGGTATTTTTATGCATATTACCTTACCAACAGGAGGAGTGTATCGAAACGAGAGCAGTATCGTAAATTTGGATAATGCTGATGGACCAGGTACTCATTGGGTGGCGTACGCGAAGCGAAGAGATGTTATTTACTTTGATATTTTCGGCAATCTTTGATCGCCGAAGGAATTGGTGTGATATTTGGATGTAACGCAAATCAAGTATAATCACATGCCTTATCAACATACATTACGATCAAAGTAACTGTGGACAACTGTGTCTACAGTTTTTACAGATGGTTGATCAATTTAAGAATTGACATTGAACTCTTTCAACTCAGTATTCATTCAAACATGTCACATTTACACTCACCGGTAAAAATAGCGTTCTCGCGACCTGCTACTTTCCGTAGATTTGAGCGATGGCGATTACGAGTTCGGTCTGACAGACTTTGAAACCTACCATATCTAAAAAATTCGTCGAGTAATAAGTTTTACTTTGATGAAGATGACAAAGAAATTGTTATTCTCGAAGGATCGTACGAAATACATGACATAAACAAGTATCTAAAACATGCAATTCTACAATTTCATTCTAGTAATGTTGCGAAAGAGAAAACGCTTCGTAAAGAGGATGAAGAGTACCGATTAATTATTCATGCCAATAACAATACAATGAAGAATGAGATATAACAAATACGCTTATCGAGTAAATTTCACCAAACTATACAATATTGGATCGTTGTTGGAATTTTTTCGAATCGCGTGCTGGAGCCGCAACAGTGGCACGAATCAGACGTATCGATAAATATCATTAGTATTGAATGCAATGTGATCGCGGGCGCATACAGCAACGATAAATCTGTGCACAGTCTGTGATACATGAATTTTCGCCGAGAGTATCACCAGGATATAAGATATCAGAAAGATCGACAGATCATTTATCTTCCAATCATCGTACGGAGCGTTACAGATCTGACAATTCGCGTTGTGGAGACCGTCAAGACGGACGATTGCTCAATTTTCTCGGAGAAGAGATCACCGTTAGATTGCATATACGAAAGCAACAACAATAAAGTGATATGCTTATTTTGAACGAGCAGGCGAAACAGACTAGAGACCTTTTTACTAGAGGAACAACAGCGATTAAAAACATTCAATCATCTAATAAAAAGAAACTCACTGCATCAAACGTTAAGTTTTTACAATTCTTGGACTTATCGTACGAAATCTGAGATGGCTGATATCTTGAATATTGGAGGAGAGCCAATCTTTGACGATCGCATCGTCAGGATTAAGACTCGCACGTACAATCTGTATGTCAACACCACATTAGGACATAGAGGTGAGATAAGGATACCCATACAGCAGCAGGATTTGTACACGCTACCGTATGAAAGCTTTCTCAACATCAAACGAAGAAAATGTAGATCAGCAGCCAATGCTTGGATATAATTGCATGTCGTTCATGTTTAACGAAATTCGATATGAACTCAATGGTACTGAAATCGATCATAACAGAAACGTTGGAATGACTAGTCTTATGAAGAGCTATGCATCGTATTCAGGTGACTTCGCACATTATATGGAGAAGATTTCTGCTTTCGATGTTTGAGCAGACCGTGAAAAGACTAATAACATGTGATGGATACTTTAATTTTTACTGTTGGATGTTATTGGGCTTTTGCGAAGATTACAAACATGTAGTGATTAACGCGCGTCACGAATTGATTTTGATACGAGCGCGCAACGACAACAATTATATTGTGAAAGATCCAGCGACAGAGATCCGAAACTTGAATTGTTCAAGATACAGTGGCGAATGCCTCACGTTACGTTGAATAAAGTCAATAAACTATGCTGCGTGCCTTGGAGAGCGGACGATATCTGAATATGAGTTTCAGTTTATGGGATCTGTACGAGTCTTCTATTACCAAGCACAACGAAGTACTCGTGGGCTATCAAGACGTCTCAGCTCGAGAAGCCGCGATACGTCATCTTTGCTCTGCAAACTAATAGAACAAAATAACATGGCAGCACATAAAACTCAACAATTGTAAATTAACCAACGTGAAACTCTATTTGAACTCTGAATTTTTTTCCATATGATGATCTGAATCTCGATATTTGTACGTTTCCGTACCTCTTATTATCAAATTTCAAAAGAAAGTAGAAAGTGAAACATTATTCAAGACAGATTCTTAGGAATCTCTTTTCTCTAGTAATCATTGACTACTCGCGACAAAACGAGTCCGTCAAGAGTGGCACCGTGGATGTGCGACTAGAATTCAAAGAAAATGTACCAGCGAATACTACCGCCTATTGTCTTATCATACATGACCGCGATCGAATACAGTTCATTATCCAACGTAGTATGCAAGATTACGTAAATTATCGTCATCAAAAGAAAAATAATCTCTCCCCTCTTTTCAACATAATGGATAAAAAGGCAAGATTTTTGCACTCGAGCACAGTCTCGAAAATTCACCATGACTATATCAACATTCGTGGATCTGCAAGGATTTATCGTTGGAAAGAAATTTATCGTGAAAGAAGTGGCGATTAAGAAACAGAGCCATTCTCTCTCATTACATTTTTACATGTCCCATATCATAGAATTTCTTAACAAAATCGGAAAAGTATTGCACTTCCTGGTTGAGTTCTTATTACCATGGATTGCAATGGATACCGTATATGGATACAAAGATGATACCGTACAGCATGGTGAAACGCCTGGTTACGATGGCTGTAATTGGTACGGAAGAGAATGATGATAATAAGTCTCTCGTATACGTTAAAGGACGTGAAAAACACTAACAGCTGACTGATATACTCAATAGCGATGACTTGATCATTGAGACCTGATTATGACTCGATGCTGATTATGAAGATGTAGAATCATTGAATAATCTTGATGTTACTAATACTAATACTATACGATGTGTAAAACATGTTAAGAATTGTGCGTAACAAAATGTTTTTAAAATATACAATTGGTGGTCGCAATGTCAAAAAGAAAAAGAATATATATCAAATATAAAAAATAAAGTATAAGATTCTTTTTAAATATGTTTATATTTCTTTATCCCTTTCCCCGTAGTTAAGAATCAATTTAATATAATATAACTCAGTAGTACAAAGAGTATTGAATTAGTTGATAAGAAAGCGCATTTATTGTATTACATTACTAAAAATATTATTATAATTGCCAAGTCATATTTTATAAATATCATATTTAATAAAATTGTGTGCGAAAGAAGAAAAGAGAACGTAGGAGAGAATGCAATGGGAGGAAGAGAGAGAGCGCGAATAATAGGGCCGCAACGAGCGAAACAGAGAGAATTGCATCCTACAACGAGTGAGAGGAGAGAGAGAGAGAGAGAGAGATTCCCCCTCCCAGTGTCTGTGTGCTTTTTCCCCCTCCCCTGACCCCTCACACACACACATACCGCATATATCTACGCACTAACAAATAGTGATTCAGAACCGCCTAGCTATTCTACTCTAATATTATATTTTTGTAGTAATAATTACAAAAAGTAATAACTACAATGTGCACTATCTATTTTTTACAATATCTTATATTGCATTTCTGATAAAATTAAGAATTTTATAAAGGACATTAACATAGTAAGCATGGCATACAAAGGTATTAATAAACTGAACAAGATAGATTTCCACCAATATTCCATACTAATATTGTGTACGAGATAATTGCGATACGTCATACGTAGGTCAGACGAGCAGAACCTTGAAAACGAAAATCAGTGAAAACAAAAATGACATTAATTGAAGAACACAACAATGTTCCATAATTATCGAACACTGCTTGGGACATGGACATGAATATGTCATAAACATTCTAAACAAAGAAAGAACTCTAAAGTTGCGTTCCATTTAACAACGCTTGTGGAATCATTTCATCCATATTGTTTATCAAATGTTATCAAAACAAGGATAAACAATGCTTGCGAGCGTTGCAAGCGTTAAGTGAAATGCAGCCTAAATAAAACTTTCCGAAATGATTTTCATTTGTAAACAAAAAAAGTCTAAATCTACAGATGAACACTGAACTGTTAGACAGTGCTTATGACAATTTATTAACCAGCAACTAATGCTTCCTCTTTTCTTACATATAATATTTTCTTTATCTTTGTCTAGCTGTTATACCAATCATGGAGGATAGAGAATAGGAGACCGAATTAGGCTTTGAAAAGTGTCGTTAAAATCAGGTTTCTGAATTGGTATTGGTGATGCTCGGTAGGCGGCGTTCAAATGACAAAACTTCTTTCATATACGCTTACACACACAATCACACATAATAATAGATATTCTTTGACAACATGCTTTGATAGTAACAGAAAGACGTAAATTGTCATTAAAATTGCATAAAGAATAAGCATTCTTTAAAGCTGATATAATTCGACCTACCATATAAATTGCGAGAACGATGTCATGGAACAGAAACGACATTTACATCGAACTAATTCAGTTGACCACTTTTGACCATGCTTTTTGACGGATTTGTCCATATAAGTTCGGTCTCCTATTCTCTATCTTCTATGATACCAATATATTGTTTACTAGTCAGATGAATTGTAACATTCGATCAGTTAATATGTCAGTTTCATATTCTTTAACGAAACTCATGTAGTTGAAAATTCAATTATATATCTATCATTGATTTAATTATTAATGTGTTGTTCTGCGTATCTAAGTAATTGTAGATTGTTATATGCGCTCGGTTAAATGTAATTTTTTAATTTATTTCATGGTTGTACAATGTATCAGGAAACACAATGATTTCACAAAATTAAATGTGACGTTGAAAAGGATCCGAATGAAGGATATACTTTCTAATTATAATTATAACTAGAAATTATATTTTTAATAATTATAATTAGAAATTATAATTACTTTATTATACAATTATAGTCATGCTAAAAACTTTTTTCTCACAAGTCAGTGTACAAAGGATAACCTAAAATCTTAATTTTTACGATAAATTCTTTAATCGAATTAGAATAGAAGTTAAAATTTTTTAGCTGTAAGTTTTTATAGCGATTTATCTTCGGACGTGAAGAATCACAGAATAAATTTTAGTTTTGCAGGGAACGTCAAAATAATCGGGTATATATTTACAAGAAATGCATTTTCCTTGCGAAATGTGTGAAATTATTGTTTGTAAGGTTTGTTTGCGCGAAAGTGTTTTAATGAAATTGAAAACATAAATCTCCGCCATGGCTATTCCTTCACTGATTACTTTAAGTGCATTTGAAAATCTTGTTCGTTTTAATATCGAAAGTTTTAATGACAATCTTGTTTAATCCTAAGATGCAATACGGTGTAATTACTATTCGCAGTGTTTATTTATTTGTTCGAGACTTTGTGATATTCTACTAATATTAATTTACTGGCATATATAGAGTAGTACTCTTTGCTTCATCAAAAAGTAACGCGGTGCCTAGCTCGAATCAGTCGTTTTGTTTGCTTGTAGCTTAAGGATGACTCTTGATTACATTTTAGCAAATTCTAAAAATTTCTCGCGCTTTTTGCAAAAACTTAACTTTTTACGAAATAGTAAGTGACGTTAATAATATAAAAATGTTGTGAAAACATTATTATGTATTATTCTTTAACAACAAAATATAACTTAATATAATCAAATTTTCAAAATTATAAATTCTATAAAAATTTTAATTTAATAAATCTTATTATTTTCTTATGGAAATTATACTGTATAAATTGTATTTATATTCTGTTTTACTGTAACATTTATAATTTTCACTGAACGATTGTGTTAATTGCACGCGAAATAGATATCTGTTTCAATCAATGATATTAAAACATTTTTGTAAACTGTAATTCTATAAACTAGCAAATTTATAATTTTATTATTCATTATGCACAAATTAAAAAAAATTTATAACATGATTTTAATAATACGCAGAATTTATAAAAGCGATGCTTTCGCATAGATATCCACTTCATTTAATGCTTCTGTTGATAATAGTAGCACTTTCCAAATGGCGAGTTACTTTATGTCACGAGTTAATTTGTTTCAGCATAACAA
The DNA here is from genome assembly GCF_000204515.1 of Acromyrmex echinatior. The sequence goes on along the minus strand of NW_011626796.1, from coordinate 53,419 downwards.
CCTATTTTCGAATCATAAAATAAAATTATTCGAATCGCTCGGTTATATTTGCATTTTATTATAATTTCAGGGAAATTTAAAATTTCGTACAGATGTAAATATTTATAGAACAAACTCGTCTTTTTCGTAATATATTTCCTCTTTGGCTGAAATGAATATTAATGACAATTCCATTTGCGGCCATCACGAATAAAGCAAATTCAACTTAGATAAATAGAATGAATTGCATTTCTGTTAAAATGTCGCTTAAAGTACAAGCTTTGAAGCACAATAAAGTCGCGAAAGAAATTCAGATAAATGTATTCAGAAAAATGACAGAATTGCGATTGCACATCAAACAAAAATGAATCACTTGGCTAATGACTTTGATCTAAGACTGAGAATTTAGCTTAAAGAGTCGCATCTCTTTAAAAGAACAGCGACACTTAAAGTAGAACTGTACATCAAACTTAGAATTTAATTGCGCTCTCCGAGAGGGAAATCGATCCGCCACGAATTTTATCCAAGTGTATGCGTGAAACAACAAAAAATACTGGGGACGCATTTGTCATAATCGTATGGTTTCCTTTTCGCTGTTTGATCGATTGCAATTGTATATCGAATTATATATCGCACAGTATATCGAAGAAATAATATGATTACAATCATCTTTCGCAGATAATGCAGTTCTTCTGGCGAAAAATATGAAATATAAAAAAAAGAACGTTTAAGCTTTTTTTTTAAACTAGCGACAGTATTTAAGCATATAAATGGAAATCTTTTAATGCACAGTACATTTTATATCATTTTTGAGACTTATTTGTCTATCTACTCCTTTCTACATTCAAACAATTTTCCGCCTTACAAATTGTTGTACGAAAACAAAGGTGTTATTTAAAAGATTGATCAATGACAGATATTTTTTTACGTTATGTCACGACTTTTTGCGACGGTGTCAATCAAAATTCATAAAAAGATACTGAAAAATGCAAAGGTGCCATACTCGTTCCTGTCACCTTTTCAGAAACGTAAACTTCGATTAGATAGCTTCATATCTCGGACAGCATGGAACAGCGCGAGACGAAAGTTCGCGCGGAGACCAAGGAAGTGGGACATTTCTGAGAGATGCTTTAACGCTCAGAATCGTTGCCTTTTAAAGAGACGTTATGTTTTCTCCGCGAAAAATTTCATTTTCCGGATGCGCAAACGCCTTTCATACAGAAAGATAATCAATTAAAATAGCGATTAGTAAAAACGCGTAAAATATACTTCGCGTAAAGGAGGTATAGCAATGTTTAGCGTCGAGATACTACCGTGTCTTCAGATATCACGAAATTATATACGTAAACAAAAATTCCATATGTAAAAAGTACATGAAATTTATTATTTCTTTGTGCAAGTAGCAAAGAAATATTTACATTTAAATTTTAAAACACTTGAAGTTTAAATTAAATCCTGTATATCTCCTGTATATCAAGCTATAAAATTTAAAAAATATATTTTCGATAAAAAATGATAATGTTAATAAAGAATATATCAGAAGTCGACGAATTAAAAACATGGCAATGTCCGAGATAATATTTCTTTATCGTATTGTTATATTGTACATTGAAAATGGAGCAGTAGGATATGTACTTACTTTAGGATAGTGAATCGGTATCGCCGACGTGTATTGGAAAGATAAGCTTCCAGGATATCCGTAAAATGGTATAGTCATAATAGGAGTACTAGAGTCATCGAAATAACCGAAGGCCAATTTAGTGCCGCTTGGAGAAAACCAGAGCGCCTTGTTTGAGCTGAACACTTCTTCTGTAAAAACAAATATAGATAAAATTAGTTAATATATTATTATTAAATCCGTATATTATTACATACAGTGTGTCCCAAAAGTTAGGCAACGGTTAAATATCTCGTATGATATGTATTTCCTCGAAAACCGTTGTATATAAAAGCTGTAGGGTTTTAAGTGACTCATTAAATAATAATATTAGAGGAGACTAGAGACAGTTGCAATGAAAGTAAGTTATAACAAAACAATGTATACAGGATAAGTCAAAAGTCTGGATACACCCAATATCTTATAAACAATGCATTTAAAAAAAAAATGTTTCTTACAAAAGTTGTAAGGTTTAAAAAATGCATTCAACAATAGTGGTTATTTAACCTTGCCTAGAATGGCAAGGTCAGGTCAACATTAATTTTTTAAATTCATAAGAATGAATTTTCAGTGCAAAAATGAAAATAAGAGAAACAATCTCCAATGACCTTGATCTTAACGATTGTTATTTAGGACCTGATCCTGAACGACAGAGATTTTAGCCGTCGGTTGGACACTTTGCTTAATGCTAATGCCAGCGGTACTGTAATTTTCAAGCATTATAATTCGAAAAGTACTTAATAAAAATAAACTTAATTATAGTGTTTTGGAAAGCTCGAGATAAGCTACATGAATATTGAAAAAGAGGGAGTTCCATTTTAAAAATTCATGTTGACCTTGACAACGTCATTCTAGGTCAAATAACTATTATTGTTGAATATGTCTTTTTAAGCCTTACAACTTTTGTAAGAAATATTTTTTTCTAAAATGCGTCATTTATGAGATATTTGGATGTATCCAGAGTTTAGGCCCATCCTGTATATCTTTTAAGGGATTAGTCCACCTTGAAGGCATCAAAATCATATCTTACTTTGAGAAGTGATTATTAAAAAACTATGCATAATACAAAAAATGTTTTTATATCTATTTGTTACTTGTATTTTGATATACAAAATGTATAAAAATTATAATTCTAAAAAACAAAATAGCAGCGCTACAGCACGTTTTTTGGAGACTTGCATGTATGAAGGCCTCCGCGATGGTCAGCAGAACAGGTCTAAGATATTCTACCAAAAATTAGAACCAAAAATTAGAAAATTATTTTTAATCTGCGTTAAATTTGCTAAAGAAATATCTGGCAGAATTAAAAATATTGAAAAATGTGAAAATGCATGCGTGAAAAATAGTTTAAATTTTCACATAAAAATTCGACATAAAAATATGGATAAAAAAAATATATAAGTTATCGCAAAAATCACAGGTATAAATGATGAACTTAATTCCTGCCGCTCGCTGCTAGAGGGTGCTAACTTTAACATTGATAAGTTTCGACGGTGAAGTCATATGTCTTTTGTAGTTTAGACATCGCTGAAAGTGATTCAATCCTTATAGATTAGATTTCTCAACGCCAAAGAGATTTTCCAATCGATTATTAATGAACCGCGATGTTCCGAACTGTTTTTCCGACATGTGCTTCTTCACTACTTTGACCTCAAAAAAACCCGCAGCTAAAGCGCATCGCTTATTAGTGTATGGTGATGAAACTCCATCGGAAAGAATGTAGAGTATAGTTTGAATGCTTCTCCGAAATGATGATTTTGATGTGAGAGACAAAAAATGTCCAAGACAAGCGAAAAAATTTGAGCTACAAGACACAATTTGAAAATCGAGCTATAAGAATTGCTCAATAAGAATCCAGCTCAAACGCTTTTAGAGTTGTCAAAAACGTCAAATGTTATTCCAAAAGCCGTCTCAAAACGCTTATATAACATGGGAAAGATTCATAAGGAAGGATGGCTACCACATGAGTTATCATAAATCCTACTACATGAGTTGTCATAAATGAGTTGTCAATAAATTTTGTCTATCGCAACTTCTTTGCTTGCCAAGCAAAGAAAAAAAAGTTTTTTGTGGCTCATCGTGATTGGCGATGAATAATGGATTTATTTTGATAATCCCAAGCGGAAAAAATCATGGGTGGATCAACTATCTGCTTCAACGTGAAAGAGGAATATTCACGGGCATATGAACAGGCCTTGCTCTACATTTGATGGAACCAGGAGGGTGTGCTGTATTACGAGCTCTTGCGTCCAAATGAAACCGTTACAGCTGATCGCTAAAAATAACAATTATGTCGATTGAGTGACAAATTGATACAAAAAAGATCATCCGTAGCCAACAATCGCGCAAAGTCAGTTTTGTTGCATGATAACGCTCGATCGCATGTTGCGAACAGCATGAAGCAGACACTTTTACAACTTGAATGGGAAATCCTCCAGCGTACTCTCCAGACTTGGCACCATTGGATTACCATCTCTTCCGATTCAGTGGAACACGCACTTACGAACACACACTTCTCTAATTACGAAGAAATTCAAAAATGGGTGAATGGATTGCCTAGAAAGACACCGTTCTATCATCATGGGATTGTTCTGACGGAGAAATGGGAAAAAGTAATAGAAAATGAAGGAAATTACTTTAATTAAGGTATCATTCATCTTCCTTTCGAAATAAATCAATTTTGGAGATGAAAAAACGAATTAAGTTTACCATTTCTTTAGATAATTCAATGATAATAACTGAGCCAAATTTCAAAGCATTTGAATTAATTTTGTGGTAATTCTGGTGTCCACCGTTTTTGAAAACACCATTCTAAGAAAAACGCATTGATTTCTAACCGAAGTTGATATAATTTATATTAAAATTGTTTGTCAACGTCATCTACAGTACAGATATGTAACTGTAATGTCAAATAATGACGGAACTATTCATAAATGGAACAGTTTAACGGCATGGAGGCACCAATTGTGCACCGCTCGATATAGTCAACTATATCTTCGTTAATATTGAGAATTTTACTTTCGGAAAATAAAATTTTATATTCTTAAGACTAAACTATCGAAATTCAAGCAAAAAGAAAATTTTCAATTTTTGGAAAGTTTCTACAGGATTGCCACAAATCAGGAAAATCAGAGAAGTCATGGAAAAGTTAGGAAATTTGAAGATGGTTAGGGAAGTCATGGAAAAGTCAGGGATTTAGCCAAATTTTCTAGAAAAATAAAATGGCTGTAAAGAAGTTTAAAATTTAAATGATTTGAAATCTTAATTTTTAAGTAAAAAGCTAAATTTTAAAGTTGTCTGTTCTTTTGTTTATATCTAAGGAAGTTCTCTGTCACTTATGAACAAGTGAATAAAATAAATGTTACTTTCATTATTTTTGTAACTTTTCTTTCAAATAATATTATAATGACAGATTGAGGTTTTAATAAACAGGATAGTTTTGATAAAAAAGAAAATGTATTCATTGATTTATGTTCCTAATATTCTAAGTACAGCAGCAAAGAGAAAGAGAGGAAGAGGAAAAGTATCGTATTCATATATTAAAGGAAAAAACAAAAAATATTACTAACTTAACAATTAAATATAATATCAGCAATATTAATAATAATTTACACTATTATGTTAAATTGCTCTATCAACAAAAAAATATTTAACAATTTTCAATGTTAGGAAATTTTGGGACGAAAAATTTGTAGCAACCCTATTTCAGGGTAGACTAACTCCTTAAATGAAATAAGAGATAATCACACGAAGAACAAAAATAATCAGTATCGAGGTCTGCATCTGCCTCATGTTATCAATCACGCATACACCGCATGTAAAAAAAGTTACATATACTGTGCTCAGCCACATAGGTGAAAATTTACAATTTTATACTTTTTTGTTTTAAACTTTCAAATAGAATGTTTTTTATCGTATTTTTATTATATTGTATTAATTCTAAAATATATTTTCTCAAGCTATGTGCATGTCTTTTTATGATATTTTTAAGTCGTTTCAAATACATTCATATATAAATTTTGACATCGGTTTGGGGTTAAAAATATCGTATTGCTAGGGTACATTGTAACACCATTACAATTAATGGTAAATGTAAGAAGAGTTCGCTTACATAAAATTTTGATAAATATACTCTGAATCGATGCGTTTTCGCGTAAAAATAAAGACAGAAATTTGACAAGAAAAATGTCGCTCTGCTTCGTAAACTGAAATATTTTAAGTTGATTAGGTTAGAAAATCTGTCACAGACGCGAAATGCAAACACGCGCTGAGGTCACATTTTCATGCTGTATGATCGTGCGAATGTGTTGTAAGTATTCTTATTGTAATAGAGATATTCACTGCTTTACAAATACAAATTCATTGCTTTAAAAACAAATTGTCTGAAACACAAATTTATTGCTTTAAAACAAATTCTCTGCTCTAAAACACAAATTCACTGTTATAAAAACAAAAATAATATAAAAAGATCATTTCTGTTCCAGAATAGATATAGTAATTCATTTTTAAAACACTGAATTTGTTTTGTGTTTTAGAATAGATGACTTTAAAGCAGTAAATTTCTGTTTTAGAACATATATATTTCTTAAAATATGTTACAACTTTATCTAGCTCTGTTTCTTTTTCTCCATCGAAAATATACTAACTCGGATTTTTATATTTTACCTATAAACAGCTTAAAAAATTACATCTTTTTGCAAATATAGTACCAAATCTAAATAGTTGTTGCGTCGATCATTAAAAGAAATAAATATATTTGTTATAAATAAAGAAATATATGTATATTTCTAAAAATTAGTATATTGTCTGCCCTAGTATGATCCTAGATGACGCCGCTATGATTAGATAAAGGTCACTTTGAATTTTTCAAACGGAACATTCTACTTTTTATTCTATTTCACATTCTTGTAACTAACGTTGAGACGTTTGAAAACACTGGTTACAAACCTTTTTTCTAAGAACTTTTTTATGGGATTAAGGGATTCGAAATTTACAATACCGCCGGCAAAAAGATTACCTAAAGTAAACCGCATTGAAGTTGAACGAATTTACCTCGCGCGCGCGAGGTATAAATGCATATTTTACGAGATTTTTAACCATTACCAAACTTTTAGGATACACTGTATATTATATATGCATGTACTATAATATAAGACTACTTTGTGGATATATAGTCTTGGCAAAATAAAAAATATTAGGTACTTGTATTTTTCTTCATTCCTTTAGAGTTCTTTATCTGCATTATTGCTGATTGATTACCGGCATTATACCCAGGCACGCACGCACGCACACATGCACGCATATAAGCTAAAGGTTTTTCTAAACAAAAGATATTTATGGCAAATGCCAAAAAATTAATTTTTAAGCTGAAACTTTAAATAATGATTAATAAAGCATCTAATAATTTTTGGCTAATAAGGCTGTACATATTATAGGCATGTATTTAATGCATTTAACACGTATCAAAATACGAAAATAACCTGCAAATTGCGTAGTTTGTATGAAGAAAATATCCGTGAAAACCTTAAAAGTATTGACGTTATATATATGTCTAGGAAAAGAAATATTCAGGAAGAAGAAAAATATACAAGATATATACACAATTCGATTTTATATTCTTTTCATAATTGAAAATTGTTGGCAAATGCGACTATAGATAGATACAGACATATAGTATGAAAACGTATTATGCAGTATCATTATTAGACGAATAAAATGTGAATTTATGAAAAAAAATGTTTTTTATTTTATTGTAAACCCAGTCTACATAAAATACATTATCGATACACTCGCGTGTACTAAATAAAGTGCAAAAAAACTTATAGCAATCAACCATTTAGAAGAAGCGATTAGGAGAGGTTTCGATAACCTTGATCTTAACATATGTTGTCAAGATCATGATTCTCAGTGAACTCCATCAGCTATCGCTCGTCATTTGTTAAAAAGTTATTAACGAAAAAAGTTCATCAATGAAACTTAACTTTTAGACACAACTGTGCTCTGATGGAACGAATTCCCTGCTTTAACAACGCAAAATATTTTCTTATATAATATCTTATATAACTCTGGCAGCGGGGAGGTGAGATGAGAGTCGCTTTGCATGAAAGTCGTGCGCCCTTTGGCAGGGGGAGAGGTGAAGTGAGAATCGTGGAAAGTTATAAAATATACTTTAAAGCAGAAAATTTCTGTTTTATATAGTAGAAAAGAGACATTTTTCAAACTTCTTTTGTTAATACTTTTATAACTTTTTAATGAATGACGAGCGACGACTAAAACTTGATGGAGGTTATTCAGGGTCATCTTGACAATATATGTCAAGGTCATCGGAGCTGTCCTGCTCTATTCGGAATATTAGCCCTTTATTCTAATCCATTAAAATAAAAAAGTTTTAAATAGTAGCTTTAATATTGCGGACAGAATTGAAAAAAATAATTTGTTTATCATAAAATTCGGTTTTAGGAACTTTTTAATTGCAAAATAACATCAAATTTTTATAATTTCACTTCATTTAAAATTCATTGATTTTACGCAAATAGTACTGATTTTCAAACCAAACTGATTTTAACTCGGACTCTGATTATAAACCCCGTAATATTAGATTCTCCTTCAAGGAGGTTACTATCCTTTCGAAATTCAATGTTTTCAGGATACACTCAGCAATGCTAAGAACTTTCTAAAACTAAGTTCACAAGTTTAATCAGATTATTTTTTGAAATATAGAATTTGAAAATCGGAATCGAATTTAGCGAAAATTCTTACAAGATCATCCATAAATTATTTTGTCAGAAAGCTCTGATCCCCAAAGACTTAATTACCATCTCCACATATTATTTGTATTAGGTGTAGTAAAAAGAAATCCATTATTTTTCCAATAGAGAGATGGCTTTAGTAATCTGTATCACGTAGACGAGATACTAAAGAGATACCATCTATTGGAAAAATAATGGATTTCTTTTTACTACACCTAATATGTAATAATGTAAATAATATAGCTCAATAAATTATAAATTTAGTATAAAAAAGGGATACGAGCCAAAAAATTATATTACTTCATTAGTAATTATAACAATAAGATTGAATATAAATTTGACATTCAATACAAATAATAAACAAAAATATAAAAAAATATATAAGAAAATATAAAACATACAGATGTTTCAACCTTGATTGGGTTAGTCTCAATGTTTCAATATATAAAAGTTCGCTCGGTCTACAGTAATAAAATTATTCGGACATTACTTGTATATACTATGATCGCTTATTGAATATATTTAAAGTCTCACTGTAGTCGTCCATAGAATTGAAATCTTGAAAGAATTTTGAGTTCCATTGTAAACGGATAAGGATTGTTTCTATTAAAATAATGAAGCAACTTTATCAAGATATAATAACTCATAGAGATAATGCATTTTAGAATTAATGATAGTTTATAACGATCACCAATATATTATATTCAAATTTTTAATTTAGTCAAAGTTAAATTATATAAATTACCTTCATATTAAAAGAGTCTGATACAGAAACCGCAGTCAAGTTTTCAACCGTTTTTTGCAATTTATATTATAGGTAATAACGATCAGAGTTAAAATTGTTGTTATCATGTCTTTAGGACCGTTGTGATATTCAAAGAATTATAAACGTTATGAAAATGTTAAGGAAAGAAATTTTTTGGAAGGGAGAGGAAATGTGTTAGAGAAGGGAGATATGGAAGAAAGAGGGAAAGTAATTGAGAGGGGAAAGTGATTATGAAGAGGAAAGTGATTGTATGATCTAGAGGTATGGTTCTGGCAATGATTCTGTATCATTTTGTTTGTTAATGCCTTGTCTTTGCTTTTTTATATGTATCATTTCAGATATCAAACTTTTATTATACGAAACCTCTTTATCTAAAATTTTGACTTTATTCCATTTAAAATTATGGTTTAAGTTCATGCGATGGTCAGAAATAACTGATGGTGAACCCGTTCTTTTTTTGATATCTGAAATGTGTTCATGTAATATTGTATTTAATTTTCGTTTTGTTTGGTCAACATAGCTGGCATCACAGTCTTCGCACGAAATTTTATATACTACATTTTGGTTAGACAATGGCTCAAGTTCATCTTTTCTTCTCTGTTATGAGTTATTCTGAGTTCTTCTTCTTCTTCTTCTTCTTCTGAGTTATTATATCTTGATAAAGTAGCTTCATTATTTTAATAGAAACAATCCTTTCCGTTTACAATGGAACATTTGATACTCAAAATTCTTTCAAGATTTCAATTCTATGGACGACTACAGTGAAACTTTAAATATATTCAATAAGCGATCATAATATACAAGTAATGTCCGAATAATTTTATTACTTTTAGTAGACCGAGCGAACTTTTATTGAAACATTGAGAATAATCCAATCAAGGTTGAAACGTCTGTATGTTTTATATTTTCTTATATATTTTTTTATAATTTTGTTTATTATTTGTGTTGATTGTGAATGTCAAATTTATATTTAATATATCTTTTTATTATAATTACTACTGAAGTAATATAATTTTTGGGCTCATATCCCTTTTTTGTTATACTAAATTTATTTATATATATTTATAATTTCCATTATCTTGTTACTATAGAGTTTTACTATTTTAAAAAAATTTTTAAAAACCATTGAAATTATTATATCTCGTTATAAATCTTTATTTATAAAGCTTTAAAACAAATTTTTTCTTTTATCAAGCTTTCTGCCAATAGGTTTTCAGAGATCTATTATTGTTACTCTAATATTAATTTTGTGATAAGTACTCGATTAAAGAGCTCACAACGCGTCAAAGCACAATTGCTCGCAATGAGGAAGCGAGAAGTAATCTAGATTCTCTCTTCGTAAAGTTCACAAGGAAAGAAAGTTCAGCCTGAAACTATCCGGCGCATTGCGTAATTATGAAGCACCCACGACCAGGATATACTTCCGTTCCCCTATTATTGCGGAATAAATAAAGCGTTGACCTGAGCAGTAGTTTCGATTAAATTTCTATATTTCAGTATTCACGCATTTACCTTTCGCGATTATTCTTGTAAAATGAAAGAAGTTTTTAATACATGTATAAAAGTATGATTGCAAATTGACCTCAATACTTTTGTTGTTTTCATTAATATTGGGAACCTAGGTTACTTTTTTAATTTACGTGTTCAATTTTTTTATTTACCAATCTAACTTTTGTCTCCTTTATACGTAGTAAACAAAACTGTTTCAATTCACATAACACTATTCAAAGAACAGAATTTACTTAATCTGAATTTGCATTAAATCATATCGGTGCAATTCATTCTAAGATAAGAAAAGAAAAGACGGCGCGAAATTATTTTCATAATTAAAAAAATTGTAATTAAACTTGCATTTTATGCAGTTTTATTTCGCGATAATACGGACAACAAACCGTTGACATCAATTTCAATTCAATGAAAATCGAAAAAAAACAGTATTTCCTTTTATCTGTTAACTCTCATCTCAATAAACAAAGTGCAAATACATGGAAAGAATCTCCTCTCGCCAATGCAGTCTTTTTTCCGCACGTCGCAAATAAGAATCCTCGACAAAGAGAAACTGCGTCATCGACGTGACACGATGGTTTTCGAGAGAAAATTGCTGAAGTAATAAGTACTGAGTTCTCATAGAGCCTACAGGAACATCGGAAAAGAACTGGACGAGCTGCGAAGGAACCAAGCGGAAACTTTTTATTTCGTTTCCTTTCGAAAGAGGGGTCGACTCGCGGACGCAGTAAAACGTAAATATCCAGTTTTCAAGTCGCGAGAAGCAGAGCGTTATTGTAAAAAAGAATGAACGGGCAAGGAAAAAAGATGGAATTAAACCTAAATTAACACTACGCGCATATTCTTGAAATGACGATTTAAAAGGTAAAAAAAATTATTACGAGATATTTAATTCAGATATATTGCAGAAAGTTCGAGGTAAACTGAAGACAAAATTTCATTAAAAATATAAAGAGAATCATGAAAAAAGTGTAGTTATGACACAGAAAGAATGGTTTTATTAAAATATTTAAAAATATAGCCAGATATATGCATAATAATTTTGTTGAATTATCAAAATAATTATATACAACATTCAAGCTCATTGTTAGGCGAAATAATAAAAATTTTTTACAATATTGTTTGTTATGTTCAAATTTTCCACATAATTATTTTGATTTACCCAACAAAATGATTTCCAGATCTATTATTAGGAGTGATTTAGTTTTGAGAGTTTTTTATTTCAAAAACTGATTTAAACAAGATAATGGACGAATATCTTAATCAAAATTTTTTCCTTTGTGTAACTTTTTCTCATCTTTCTAGCAAAAGATGGATTCCACGCGATGATAAAAAGATTAATAAATTACAATAAGAACAATAAATTAATGGACTCTTTCTATTAATATAATAATAAATCATGATAAAAGAGACAATAGGAGTCGTCGCAAAAAGTAATTCAGTGTCAAATATTAAAATTAATTATCTTACATACAATGTGACAATAATTTATATAACTTGAATATTTCGGCTCGTGACTTGAGCCATCCTCAGCAAAATGATGTTAAAACATTGTGTCGTGTATAATTTTATGATCGCGTCTGTGATGAGGTGAGAATCTTCATTGATGAATCTATTGACCATTACAATTCACAGGCTGATTGATTCACAGGCTGATTGATTCATAGACTAATCGAAAGCCTCTGTCTATATTTTTATTGAACTGTTATTATTGAAAATCAAAAGACAATCCGAACTAATTCGCCTCAACTAATGAAACCACAAACATTATGTGATTATAAGGAATGTTTGATTAATCCCGTCAATTTGGATATAAAATGATGTACATTATAAGTCAAAAATCGTTAACAGAATAAAACAATATGAAACAGTTACTGGCGCAGTAACATTGCGATCAATATGACAAAGAACAAGAAACAAACATATTACAATTTATTAAGGATATAGCCCTTGTTTAAGTCATCCGTTTTTACATTAAGCTCATTTGATTGGTTGTTTATATGTATCATTTCAGCAAATAAACGTTTATTGTAATGCTTCTCGACATTCAGAACATTTTCCCAAATCAAATTCATGATCGCAATACATCCTATGGTAATAGCTAATTGAGTCGTAGTATTTCTACGTATATGACTATGATGTTCTAAAAGTCTAGTTTTCAGTCTTCTGCCCGTTTTATTTCACAAAAATTTAAAAATGTTTTCAATGGTTTAACACATGGCATATCGTTTTATAGTATAAACTCAGTAATTTTATTAAAATACATAAAGATCCATTACTGAATTTACAAAAAATAAATATAGTCTACAGAATCAATTGTAATGATTGCGATGCATCATATGTGCCAAATGGGCACATGACAATCAGCTATTACAGATCATCAATGTATAGCACAGTAAACCATTTTTTATTTTTGTCTTTCTGTTTATGTTGGATCTATTATCATTATTACTCTTATAGATTAATTTTTTAATCTTGTCACTAATTGTTTTAAAAATGTAATCAAGGATAGTCATTTTGTAGTAAAACATTAATAATGAACTCAATGTTTTTCCTGTAAAAGTCTCCGAATGCAAAAGAAGAAATGCCTTATCAATCAAATTCGATATTATTTTTTTCTTTTGAGAAATCAGATACTGAAACCAATAATTTAACTATCTGCCCGAAAAACTAGGTTTTTGATACCAATCACAGACGTGATCATAAAATTATACACGACACAATGTTTTAACATCATTTTATTGAGGTTGGCTCAAATCACAAGCCAAAACGTTCAAGTTATGTAAACTATTGTCACATTATATGTAAGATAATTAATTTTAATATTTGACTGCACAATTACTTTTTACGACGACTCCTATTGCCTCTTTTATTACGATTTATTATTATGATAAAAAGATTCTTTTTTGAAGTTGATCCAATTTTCAACATATTTTCGAAATTATGAAAGTATGTATCCTCTAAAGCATATTATATTGACCGGAACAAGTAAAAATCAGATGGAGCAATGTCTGGAGAATACGCGGCGTGCGGTAAGACTTCTCATTCCAGTTCTAATAGCATTTGCTTCACTGATAATGTAACATGAGATCGAGCATTGTTATGAAGAAGGAGCACTTTGCGTCGTTTACAATTGGAAATCATTTTTGGTCTAATATTTGCTTCATTTGTCATGATTTGTAATGATCAGCAATGACAGTTTCTTTCGGATTTAACAGTTCATTTAACATAGTATACAATATCTTAATCCCAAATACACAGCAATACTTTAATTGATATTGCGTCTTGAAGTGAATGTTGCTGATTGACCTGGATTAATCCATGATATTGTTTGTTTGGGATTATCAAAATTAATCCATTTTTCATCCCTAGTAACAATTCGATACAAAAAACTCTTCTTTCTTTTGTCTGGCGATCAACGAAATGCAAACGTTCAATCGATTCACGATGGCATTTTTTGTTAATAACTGATATGGAACCCATTTTTCTTCTTTGTGAATCTTTCCCATATCATGTAAACATTTAATAACTGTTGCACGATCAACATTTAATTCGCTGGCAAGTTCTGAAGTGGATTGTGCTGGATTTTCATCCAATAATGCTTGCAAATTTGTATTTCCCAGCTTTTTTGATTGTCTTTGTCGTTAACATTGAAATCATCACTTTTGAATCTGAATCAATATTCACATGTTTTAACCTTAGTATGGCATTGTTATTTTTGGTTACCTTCACGATAATATCAGGGTTTGTGAAATCCTGTAACTTTGTCATGCTATATCTCTGGACTGAATACGTATTTTTTAGTTCAAACGTATGAAATGTATACTTCGAAGTCAGACAAAGACAGATAAATATGAATTAAAAAAATAAATAATATCTTATTTTCAATTAAATACAATGCTTCAAAGAAATTTATTGGAAAAATTCGCAAAAAATTACTACTTTGGATACAAAATTCTTAAATTTTTTTATTTAATATTCAAACAAAAATTCGCAGGATGTTTTTAGTTGACTCTTTGGACTAACAAAAAAAAATAGTACGATATGACTCGTTCATTCAAGAAAGTATAATTATTTGAATTATCGAAAATCGACATTTTTGAAAAATCTATGCATATGTGTATTATAAATTTACAATTAATAAATAAAATTTTATTATTTAAACAATATAAAATGATAGATGAAGGATTGTATATGTATAAATATTATTATAATATGTAAGTTTATTAAGATTTAGTTTAGAGGATGATGTAACACTCGCTCTAAAGCAATTCGCCCCGAGCGATCTCCGAAGACTGACAGAAATTATAAAATTCCTGCTATTTATTATATTGAAATATAATTCTTTTTCTATATTTTTGTATACTTACTATCTGAAACTCAGTAAACGTATATTTAATAAAAAATAAAGGGGTACGCCGAAAACTTACAAGCTGATCACATGTGGGTCTCAAGTATCCTCTTTAAACTTTCGTGCATTCTCACATTGAGAATAATGCAAAAAAAAAAATATCCTTGCAGACTTATCATATCTATGGAGTTAAAGCTTTTTTTCATCCTGAATCTGAATCTTCAAATTATATTATAAAAAAATTACAACAAATTGCATAGGATAAGTTGAACCCATGAATGCTATACTAGGGTTAATTAATGGAGCAACATTACCATCAGAATTCTATGACATTCAACCGCCGTTTCCTTCTGATTAAAAAATAAAAATGACACATGTAAAAAAAGACTCTTTAGAAAACTCCATTTTTAAAATAGTATAAACCCGATGTTTACTGCGTCTATCGCATTAGTATAAATGACTATGATGGAATAAAGCATTAAGAAACAAGCTGCGATTGGAATGTCTTCGACAATACTGACAGTAGTACCATCTCTTGCAAAACATTCAAAACTAAATCACATTCCTAATATCTAGTTAAAATTTTAAATTTTTAGCAAAATGAATTCTTTCCGTAGTTATTATAAAAATAGTTATTATAAAATCTGAAAGACCCTTGTTTTTCCTTTGTATAATACATATATATTTTGATTAAAACTTTAAAACTAATTTTTAATGAACATCATAAATTTAAAAAACCAGAAAGAAGTAATCATTTTCTTGAGAAAATGATTAGAGAAACGGCTCGAAACGTGAAACTGATTATTTCTGTTGATTTGCAAAGTTCCCAGTTAATGTATCACGTATAAATTCTTCTAAGAAATCGAGTCAGAAAAATGAGAAAAGATAACATATTTTGAAGAATGTCTGTGAGAGTTTTGAGATACTCCCACTAGATCTAGCTCGGATGTTGCGAAACGTGAGAGAGAAAGATACAGAAACAGAGAGAGATAGAGAGAGAGAGAGAGAGAGAGAAAGAAAGAGAAAGAGAGAAAGCGAGCAAAAAGACTGTCGTTGGTAAACCCGAAGAAGCAAGAGGCAACAAAGGGAAGAACCGAGAAAAGAAGAGAATGGAAAAATAGATCGCGTGGAGCATGCTAGAACGAGGACGAAGAAGAAACGCTGCGGCGAGGAAGGAAAACTGCACAAAGACGCGACGTTGCGTTGCGCAGCTCGATGGACGTGACGAGAGAGAAAAATATCCCGAGGGTGAAATTCCGGATGGATGAGTGTGCGTACATGTGGGCGTGTATCGAGACTACGACGACGGGATAAAAAAGCTGGGATCTGAATGGCACGCGAGGAAAAACGACGTTGTGCAAACGGATGAGAAAGTTTTGTCAAGAGCGACCGATAAATCCGGTTTGGCCTGCTGGCCAATTACTTATGTCCGACAGTGTTCTATTCGGAAATAAGACTTTTTGTGGTTTTTCGTGCGATTTTATTGAACCATGCGAAGTTGATGCGATGTACGTAAAACTCGAATAATTCTTTTGATGATGATTTTCACCATTTATATTATAAGAATGATATCGTGAAGGATAAGGTCACGAACGGAAAGCGAATTAAATGTCATACTTAGATCATTCTGTCTTGAGCTGATTACCGCAGATCAGTTTTTTGAAATTGATCAGATAAACAAATATTTGCGCGAATAATATGGAGTCAAATGGCTCTCAAATATTGTATTTTAGGAAAAGAGTAAGTTTCTTTCTAAACATTTGGAAAGATACATACATCCTAAAAAAAATATGGATATGAAATGAACACCATGAGTCTTAAAGCGCAATTTCACACAGCATCAAAGCGCTAGCTACAGTTAAGCGGCTACTCTAACTTTGTGGTATGTTTCTATTTTCCAAAAGAACCGTCAATAAAACGTCAGTCGCTAAAATCCTGCTACTTTTTCATGCGACAAATCGCTAATCGCTGTGGATTTATAATCTTTAATATAAAATCGTTTTTTCTATATATTTAATTCATGAAACTAACAATTAATGCGTTTCAAAGTGCGTTTAAAATGCTCAAACAATATTTTGTCAGAAACATTGCAAAATAGATTACTATCGGTAGTAGCTAAAAAAGCTAGGAAACAGCGAATGCTGGTATTATGTGTAATTATGCAAAAATTGCAAGAAAATGAGAAGAGAAAATATTCACTGCCATTGTCATTGCTGAAATTCATTTTCTGAAATGATCAAAATTACTAATTAATGGTTGAGAACGATTCAACCATGTTTATTTTTTGCTGTAGTTGGGCCTCTCCAAACTTCAAGCGACAAAATGACAACTCAATGGGAACTAAGGGATCATGCAGAGTGAAGAAAGCCACCTTTTTGACGTTACTTAAAATTGCACCTCTAAAGTGATGCTGAAGTGACCAAATTGTCGAGACTTTGCAGATCGATATAAATCTCTAAATTTACTAAATGGAATCAAATCCTTTTATAGGATTAAAGTAGACGCAAAATTTTTTTGGTGATACTGTAGTAGACTTTATACTAAAATAAAAAAAAGTTAAAATCTTACATTTTTTCAACTTGTAGAGCCTTTGTCACCTAATGTATATGTTTCCTTAATACAAAAGTTTTATAGCTCATATAGATCAAACGACAATGCAGCACTAAGCATATTACATGCACAAACAATATTGTGAGTTTATGAAACTAAGATTAAAAGCTTAAAAAGAAAAATTTATATCAATCTGCAAATGGTGTATATATGAACGCTGAACGAAGAAATGGTAAATAAAGCAATAATTGTGTCTAACAGTAAGTGTTCGATCTTCCAAGAGATTGCTATGTGTTAAATAAGGACAGATAAATACTTGAGTAAGACACAGCGATATATAATATAAGAAATGAATGAAAGATGTCGCTATTATCGAATTTAGAATTTAAAAAAGTCTTGATCGACCTCGATCAAGTTCGATTGTTGCTCCAGCATCCACTTAAATATAATATAATTCTTATTGTGTTCATATATTTTCAAATATAGATATAAAATGGGTTTAATATTATGGATTTTAAACTATGTTCAATCCACGCTTATGATGTTAAATTAATCATATTGATGTTTACATAAATATTAACACGATGAGAATTATACACGGAAAGAACGATTTTGTTAAAATAAAATATTTAAAAATTTTACTAGATACAAATCTGAAAATAATTTTACAGAATTGTAGAAATAATTATACAGAAAATTTAAACATTATGCATAATGTTACAAAGAATTTTAACATTCTAACAACCAATTTGAATCCTACATAAATCTTTTGATAGTCCAACAAGTATATTTTCAAATCTGTAGTTAAGATCTGTATTTTTAGACACTTTAGAAAAACCATTCTTTCCGTGTACATACGTATGTACATGATAAATACACGATGAACATTTGTTTAATTTCTAAGTTATTAAACAGGCACGGATTGGCGCAAAAGCTTGAAAATGTTCAACGCGAAATGTTTACAAATAAATTGTACAAACTTGTAAACAAATATTGTAAAATGAATTGTCTTTAGCTGTCTCATCACTAAAAAAAAATTGTAATGATGCATTTAACGACGCACCAAAACATGGAGATAACTCGTAAATCATTTAAAAAAAAAATTTTTTACACGATACACGATACATGACAGCATTGATGTACATACACCATGCGTGGATAACATAGGCTAAACAAACTCTTTGAAAAATGGTAAGACCAATCCATTTCTTCGGGAGATATTCCCGTCGAGATTGTCGAACATATCACGAAGAAACGTGACAATGCGCCTCTAAAATCGATGAAACGGAGGGCGAACGTAAAATCATTCCTTGCATTCCGCCATGTTTACAGTTTTACACAACAGTAACGCATATTTCCGTGCACAGAATATAAATTCTGCGAGCAGCGACGTTTCCATCGAGCAACATCCACGCGCACAATTCTCGAGAGCGATACGACAACCAAGATGGGAAGAGAAAACATTTCAAAATCCGATCAGAAATCGGAATCCCGTGAAGGGACAGTACCATTAGCCAGACGAGATTTGGAGAAAAGGATTTTCTCTAAATCCCCGCCGCTCTATTAATGTCACATCCGCCGTTGTTGAAAGAAGTAGAAAGCATGGATTTCCATTTTACACAGGGTGTATCAGCGTCAGATCGATTGCACTCCTGGTCTCTCTCGGCTAAGTGATGATTCTGCAGATATCTGATATCGTGCACTTCATTTACTCACTCACCTCGTCAATTGTAGATCACGTCGACGTTTAATCCATAGAATAACGCAAAAAAAAAAACGAGAAAGTTACAGATATATAGAAACATATTATTATTTC
Organism: Acromyrmex echinatior; assembly: GCF_000204515.1. The sequence goes on along the minus strand of NW_011626796.1, from coordinate 34,045 downwards.
ATAAATTATCGTAATATTTGATGTTATTTCTGTTTCTCATTGGAAGGAAATGGGAGAAAGATCTCGAAGATTGTGAAGTACTTTGCAATATATTAGTTATTCTTTTCAACATAAAATTGAGTACCTTGGCCCAATCGAGATATGTTTAGCTTTAAAAATGCTTAGAAAATAAAGATTAGGACAAAGCAACGTCTTAAAATGTCTTCAAGATGTCTCGTATCATTTTTTCTCTCTTTGAAAATCTCTCTGATTTGAAAATCTTTTTCCAAGATTAATGTATACGCATTAATACATGTCCGAAAGGTGGATTCTATGTTGAGAATGACAAAAAATTTCGAAATTGAGATCTCCTTTACCATTTCTTAATCTAATATGGCGCTCCAAAACTGTCACGTCGTGACAACACTCAGATCCGTTTTCACAATATATAATTACTTAAAAATTAAAAGTTACCAACAGATTCATCGATGAAATCTATTCCTTGGTTACCTTTAATCCTTAAGATAACCATATATTGTGAAACCAAATCTTAGTATAGTCCATAGACTAGTAGTTCATAAACTAATAATTTGTATGAAGAAACAATATGAAGTTCTTAAAGTTGAACTTAGATACCTAATTAAAACATAATTAATGATTATGACCATAATGTAAATACACAACAAGTAAAAATGTTACAGCACGATTACAACGATCGAAGCTAGATTTCAAATAATTCAATGTGAATTATAATATATATGTACACACATATAGGAAGTACATAATTATATAGGATGTTGTGTCCCAAATTATGTAGGATCATGTTAAAGACCCTAACGGATGTATGTATCGAGGCGTAGGTTTTACGATGTGATACTCGTTAACTTAACTCAAAAACAATAATATCCTTTTTTCGCGTCTGTCTCCTGTGTGACCTCGCTCAGTCTCTGCGCCCTCTCGTGGGGTCGCCGCCTTAGCTCTAGTGTCCGCGCCGCTCGAAGGGGACAGAATAGCTCTAGAGAGCGCGCGCAACTTGAATTCGCATGCAGTTGTAGAGATTAAGATCCCCACAACTCAGCCGTCCTGAAAATCTGTCCCAAATGACTAGAGCACAGAGGACCATGGCTTCATGTATTCAGCGCATGAACTGGTTTTCTTAGGGCCCTCGTCAGGCACCTCACGCTCAACATCGTAAGAATTGTTCGATTTAACTCGCACAACTTTATAGGGGTCAAGGTACTTGGCGCAAAGTTTTTTGCCAGGTCCTACCTGTACTCTTTTAATCGCAACTAAGTCGTTAATCTTATATTTAGTTGGCTCGCGTCTTCTCAAATTATATGTTTTACGATTTTCGTTCTGAACTTTACGGATTTGTTCTTTAGCCTGTTTTCGTAAATGATCACGATCCTGTTCGAACTGTAATCGAAATTCTTCTTCTACTGCACTTTTAACGGTTAAATCGTTTTTTTGTTTCATTTTTACTCCAGTCAACAGTTCGAACGGGATCATGCTTATACTTCTATGAAAAGTGGAGTTTACAGTCTGTTGAACTATAGGTACATATTTATACCATTTCGTAGGATCATTCATCGCAAGCTTAAAATGGGGATAATCGTTTGATTAAATCTTTCCACTTGTCCGTTTGCTCACGGTAGACCAGTTGTGACCATGGAATGTTTGATACCTTCTTCTTCGCAATAATTTTGAAATTCTAGGGAATGCGATGCCTCTGTCGGTTATGATGATATTAGTAAAAAGAAATCCATTATTTTTCGAATAGATGGCTTTAGTAATCTGTATCTACGCGTGATACAGATAATATATATATATTATCTAACTAATCTATATATATTATCTGACTAATATATATATACACTATATACATATATAATATATATGTACATGCATATATACACTGACGAGATAATATTATAAGACTGACGAGATAATATATAAGACTGTCTGCTCTGAGCAAATTTTCGTGACTATCAATAAGACTCGGGAATAATTAAAGAACGATGACAATTAATAAAAGATTTATGATTATTAACATAAATATTTCGATAATACATTATTAAATTCATGATTTTTTATTATATAAATGCTGTATAAATAAGTATGCATACTTGTTATAGTATAATATCTTATATTATATATTGCTGAAAAATTACTTTTTTTTTGTAGTTATCATCTCTATTGATAATCAAACTCAGATGATAATATTAAAATCACAGTTTTAAATAAAAATCAAATATTATTAAATTGTAAATATACAATATATATTTGTACAATATGTATTTGTCTACGAACTTAATAAATCATGAAATAATCATATTATTAGCTTCCTACTCTTCAATTACTTAAATTTTAACAGACACATGCACTTCCATAAGCGCCGATTATCTTTAATAGTATCTCGTCGGTGATATATACCATACTTAGTCATTTAAATTGCGCGTCAAATTGGTTTTCCTGACTTATAAACACAATTAAACTAAAATAATATCACATATTAAATGAAATTAAAATTAATCAAATAAAAAGCATGTGCCGCAAGTTTTTATCAGCGAGATCAAATTTTATTCTGTCAGAATACATAAATATAGACGTTTCGGTCTCGATTGGGCCTTCTTCAGTATACAATAGTAATTTCGCGAACAAATTAAGTCAGAACATAAAATTCGGTTAAAACGGAGTAAAAAAATTAAAATAATCAAAACATAAAACACAAAAACGCTCGTAAATGATAGTATAATTTTTTCCCCGCGATTTATTTAACTCTTTATTAGTTCTTCATTTATGATATTTATTGCATATTGGAATCGTAAATTTTTATAGGACACAAAATTTCCTGATTCTATTACAATAAAAGAAATATGATTTGAATTAAAATTTAACGTTGAAATTCACTTGTATTATCTTAAGTTTTTCGTACCCGTGTCCCGGATCCTTTACAATAATATTTAGATTGCGAGCAAAGGATGGAGTTATGTATTTTAATGCGATTGTACATTAACTGGGAATACTCGTCATTAAATACCCCCATACATATTCGAAACAAACAGAGGGAACACAAGAGATGATAAAATGATTTTGAGGGGATGAAAATATTCAGTACTGGTAAATAAGAATTCGATAATTTATCTGTGTCGCTCTGCTTATTAATGCTCTCAGATTGCTTTTTAATGAAGATCATTTCCGAAACGGATCTTTTATAGTAAGATATTTCAGAATTTAAGATTTCAATACTATTCCAATCCATTTCATGTCTGTAAGTCACTCTATGTTGTGACTGATAAAGATTCAGACGCTTTTTTTTATATCGGATCTATGTTCTTTTATTTTTGTTCTTAATTTTCTTTTTATCTATCCCACGTATGAGAAGTCACAATCGAGAAAACTTATTTTATAAAGGATCTCATTTCAATCCATTTCATCTAATTTATCCACTCGTCTTTATGAACCTAGCAATTTATTGGCTTAAAGAATGTACTGCTCTCTTTGATAAAAATATCAATTAGGGGACCAAGCTTCAATGACCTTGATCTTGATAGATGTATGTTGTCAAGGTCATGACGCTGAGTAACCTTCAACAAGTTTTAATCGTCGCTCATCCTTCGTTAAAAAAGTATAAATAAGAGAACTTAAGAAATAATGTCTCATTTCTGTTATACAAAATCAAAAATTTTGACTTCCACCCCACCTTCCTCTCCAGTTTGAGGGCTTATGACTTTCACTTGAAGCGACTCTCATCCCACCTCTCTCCCTGCTTGGAGACGCGCGACTTTTATCCGAAACGACTCTCACCTCATCTCCCCCCTGCTTTGAACAGACAAATTCTTCGCATTAAAAATAAATTTTCTGCTAAAGCAGTGGATTTGTGTTTACGTGAAAAGTCGCGCGCCACTAGGCATAGGTGGATGTAGAATTGTTTCTGATATTATATATAGCTAAAATAAAATGTTATTTTTTCAAACTTTTTTTATTAATAACTTTTTTTAATGAAGCAACGGATAAAACTTGTGGAGGTCACTCAGGGTCATGACCTTAACAACATATGTAAGATCAAGATCATTGGAGCCGTAATCGATACTTTTATTAAACTTTTTTTTTATGATATTCTTAAATTTGTCTGAAATTCGGGCAGGTATATAAATTACAAATCGGATCACTCATTAGAACACAAAAGAGGAATGATAATTCGATTATTAGTAGAATAACGTTTCTGTCACATCCGGACATGTTAAGAATATTGAAATCATGATCAATGTCTTATTCAGAAACTGTTACCCTCTCAATTTTATTTTTTTAACTATAAATAATAGTATAAAGATACTATCGAGAAGAGATAACTTATATAAAAATAATAGAATGTACAACAATAACTCGAACCATTCCAAAAAATTTTTCATAATTCTGTACTTAAATGCAATTTCAGACAAATTCAAGACTATTATAAGAAAAAAGGGAGTTAGTATATCCTTTAAGCCAATGAATTGCTTGAATCGGTTCATAAAAACGGGTAAAAATAAATTACATAAAATGGATTGAAGTGAAATCATTTATAAAATAGGTTGTCTCGTTTATGACTCCTCGTATATGGGACAGACGAAAAGAAAATTTAAAAAATTAAATTAAATTAACGAGAATAAAAGATCTTAGGTTCGATGTAAAAAAAATCGTCTGAATCTTTATCAGTTGTATTACAACACAGATTGAATTACGGACGGATGAAATGGATTGGAATAATATTGGAATCTTAGATTCTGAAACATCTTATTAGGAATACAAATTAGTTCGGTTAATTTTTTGTGTTCAAAAATGCATTTATTTCAAAACAAAATGAATGAACAGATTAATTAAAGTATTGTCCATCGCTGGCTACTACTTTTCCCCATCTCTCAGGCAATTTTCGAATTCCATCTCGAAAAAATGACTCGTCTTTGGAGGCGATCCAATTTTGGAGTCAATTTTCGATTTCTGCGAAAGAAGTGAACCGATGACTTGCCAAATCGTGCTGCATCTTTCGGAACAACCAGTAATCAGAAGGAGCAATGTCCGAAGAATACGGCGGGTGCGATAAAATATCCCATTTGAACGTTTTCAAATATTTTTTTACGACTTTAGCGATGAGGCCGAGCGTTGTCATGAAAAAAAATAACTTTATCATGTCTTTGCTCGTATTCCGATCGTTTTTCTCGCAATGCACGGCTCAAACGAATCAATTGTAGTCGATACCGATCGCCCATAATGGAATTGCCAGGTTTCAGCAACTCATAGTAAACAACACTCTTTTGGTCCCGCCAGATACAGAGCATGATCTTCGAATGTTCGGCTTTGGTGTTGATGTTGAGGTCGATGGCAACGATTGACCGGACTTAGCGTAGTATTTTTTCTTCTTGGGGTTATCGTAGAATATCCACTTCTCATCTCCAGTCACAATCCGATGCAAAAAACCTTTTCTTTGTTGTCTTTGAATCAGCTGTTCGCAAGTGAAAAATCGCCTTTCAACGTCTCTCGGTTTCAGTTCATAAGGCACCCAATTTCCTTGTTTTTGAATTATTCCCATGGCTCTCAATCGTGCAGAAACAGCTTGTTGAGTTACTCCCAATAATTCTGCAAGCTCCTTTTACGTTTGACTCTGATCTTTTTCGAGTAATGTCTCTAATTCATTGTCTTCGAATTTTTTTGGCTGTCCAGAGCGAGGCTTGTCTTCAACGCTGAAATCTCCATCCTTGAAACGTCGAAACTATTCTCTACATGATTTATCAGTTGGAGCAGTGTCACCATAAACTTCGACAAGCATTCGATGGGCTTCAGCTACACTTTTCTTCCAATTAAAGCAAAAAATTAGAACCTCCCGCAAATGCTGCTTGCTTAACACAAAATTCGACATTTCAAACACAGTAAAAATCAAGGTTTTTATGAAACTCAAAGCGATATGAACTGAATATTATTAGCAGATGTCTAACCTCTCTGAAAACGCCAAAATCAATTGTCACTATGAAATTCATAACAGCCGGAGCTAGCTTTTGGAAAATTAACCGAACTAATTGGTACTCCCAATATTATAAAAGATCTGTTTCGGAAATGATCTTTATTAAAAAGCAATCTGAGGACATTAATAAGCAGAACGACATAGATAAATTACCGAATACATATTTACCGGTACTAAATATTTTCATTCTCTCTTAAAACCATTTTTATCCTCTCTTGTGTTCTCTCTGTTTATTTCGAATATGTATGGGATACCTAATGACGAGTATTTGCAGTCAATGTATAATCGTATTAAGTTACATACATAAGTTCATCCTCTGCTCACAATTTGGATATTACTGTTAAGGATCATGAATCCTGGACACAGATACGAACAATTCACGATAATACAAGTGAATTTTAACATTAAATTTTAATTGAAATAAAATTTCTTTTTTTGTAATAAAATTAGGAAATTTTGTATCCTATAAGAATTTACGATTTCAACATGCGATAAATATCACAAATGAAGAGCAAAGAACCAATAAAAAACTAAATAAATTGGTATTAACAATAGATTGAATTTTCTTGACATAACGTTGATCACTAATAATCAAAAAATTATTTTTGATACATATCACAGAACAACATTTTCTGGTAGATTTCTCAATTTCCATTCAAATCACCCTCTCTGTTATAAAAGAAGCATAATCTTTAGTTTTATAAATAAAATATTCTATTTGTTACATCCTCGTTTTCAACAAAAAAATTTAATGGATGCAATTTATATTTGTATTAAAAAATGATTATCCTCTCTCCTTTATTTTTTCCACAATAGAAAAAAGATTAAAATTTCAACATATTACACACAATTTACGAATAAAAGAAAAATTTTTCATCTCAATATCATCAATTCCTTATGTGAAGTCTATCTCCGAAAGTTTTTCACCTATCTCCAACATGTTTCATTGTAAACTAGCTTTCTCCATTACCAATACTTTAAAAAGTTTTATAAAGAGAGGAAAAGAAAATTAGAATTGCTTTCTAATCAAAATGTTATATATAAGGTGATTTTAACATATTTCGTCACCCATCATGAGCAGATAGAGTGAATCGAACTGAGTCGAAAAATCATCTATTGCAGTTTACGCAATAATTAACGAGATATTAATTACTAAAAATTGCCAAATATTGGTTTTGAATAATTTTTTACTCAAATATTATCAACTTTATAGAAAAACTGCAAGAAATAAAAATCATTTATTTTCTTCTCATAGAACTCTAAAAATTTTTTTAGAATTTTTTATCAACTTTTTAGTACTGCATTTTCTTATTTTTACCAACATGAGAAAATACGGTATTAAAAAATTCTAAAAAATTTTCAGAATTTTATGAAAAGAAATAAATGATTTTTGTCTCTTGCAGCTTTTCTATAAAGTTGATAGTATTTGAGTAAAAAATTATTCAAAACTTATATTTGGCAATTTTTAGTAATTAATATTTTGCTTTAACTATTGCAAAAATTGCAAAATGGTAGAAGACTTTTCGACTCAGTTCGATTCACTCTACCTGCTCATGATGAGTGACGAAATATGTTAAAATCATCTTGTATAAAATCTCATGTGATGATTGTGAAGCCGGCTACGTTGGCCAAAAACAAAAAGAAAAAGTAGGAGATTACGTGAACATATTTCAGACATTAATTAAGAAATAGGTTCTCTATCTGTTATCTCCGACCATCACATTAATTTCAATCATAATTTCAGAATGGAATGAAGTGAAGATTTTGGATAGCGAATCTTCTTATAACAAAAGGCTAATATCTGAAATGACTAACATAAACAGACAGAAACAGGTTTTAAATAAACAAAACAATACAGAATCATTTCCCGAATCTTACAAATTATACAATCTCTGTCTTCTTCATAATTATCCTCTTTTTTTATACATCTCCTCCCCCTCTTTTCCTCTACACTTCTCTCTCTCCCCACATGGTCTCACTTTCCACTATTTTTCAACATTAACTCTACCTTCCTTCTCTGAAAATTTTAATTTCACATCGTCTCAAAATACCGAAGAAAAGAGATATCGTTTTCATTCTCATCGTCTCACATTGTTTCTATTTTATAACTGACTTTTTGCGTCTTAAACATATTTTAATTATTTTTGACTGAGAAATTTTGACTTACATAGAAGGTATTTATTCTTATTTATTTTAGCTGTTACTAAATTATTTTAATTCAATATAATATATAGATATACAATATAATATATAGATATAATTTTAATTTTGACTAATGTTGACAATGTATCATCTTATTGTATTATATTATTTCTGTCATTCCGTATTTCCTCGTTAACTGAAACAATAATTATTCGTCGACAATCTTCTTGTACATAACTGCCTACAGGACACAATTCAAGTCAATTAATCGAAATGTTTGTTGTTTATAGCTAACACATTTTATTAAAACTTACAATATTTTTAACTAAATGATACCATTATTTATTTACCAACGTTTTAACTTCTGAATTATAACGATAGAATTTTTTACTCGTTTTCTTTATCTTGTTTTTTAATTAAATAAATCTCGCCAGAAAAAAATTGTATCATCATTGACGAGCGTTTCTGTATTTTATCTTTGGACTATTTTAATTTTTTTATACCATTTTAACCGAATTTTATGTTCTAAACTGGCGACTTAATTTGTAAACTAAAACATTTATTCGCGAAATTATTATTGTAAAATTAAGAAAGGCCTAATTAAGGCCGAAACGTCTATATTTATATAATATTTTTATTGCGATATTTTTTGGTAAATATCGTAATGAGGTTATTAAAATTATGCAAATTTACATTTATTTGCAATGCAATAATTGAACAGAAGACTAGCATTATGAATGATTGAGTAATGCGGCGGTGAAATAGACTAGATTGTTGCGCAACAGCAAAACATCTTTAATAATTAATCCGGCATGGAATGCACCTGATATATGGTTTACCTTACAAATTTCCCATAGTCCGGGTTTTACTCGTTTGCTGCGTAATTTACTGTGGTATCACCATAATTGTAAGATATGACGTCTTCATCAATATCTGCCGCTTAACATGAATAACTTGTTCCACGCGATATGTTACGTCAATGTGTACTTTATCAAATTTATGATTACGTGAAATTTCCGCACGTAAGAAGATTATTAATAGCCTATAATAGGAATACATTTTTTGACGCTAAGAAATATCTGGATTCTTAAGACTCACTAAAGTTTTTTGTTATTAGTTTTAGAAGCTTTGAAAAAAATGTTGAACTAATGTAAAAAATTTTCAACATTTGAATTTATCATAATGTTATCATAATATATTAACTTATCATAATGTTATATTAATGGTATAGTATAACAAGTAACTTAGATAAATAAAACAAAACTGTAAATACGATGAAACATAAAATTCTTCTAAATTATTATACTATTTACACTATTTACACTATTTAAAAATTAGGAAAATGTTCCGGCACGGAAAAAACCAGCTGAAAACTTCATTGATTCAGCAAATCTACAGTCGTAATATACAGAATCATTTTCTATGTTAAAATAGCAAAGTTGACAGTAATTCAATATAATATATAGATATACAATATAATATATAGATATAATTTTAATTTTGACTAATGTTGACAATGTATCATCTTATTGTATTATATTATTTCTGTCATTCCGTATTTCCTCGTTAACTGAAACAATAATTATTCGTCGACAATCTTCTTGTACATAACTGCCTACAGGACACAATTCAAGTCAATTAATCGAAATGTTTGTTGTTTATAGCTAACACATTTTATTAAAACTTACAATATTTTTAACTAAATGATACCATTATTTATTTACCAACGTTTTAACTTCTGAATTATAACGATAGAATTTTTTACTCGTTTTCTTTATCTTGTTTTTTAATTAAATAAATCTCGCCAGAAAAAAATTGTATCATCATTGACGAGCGTTTCTGTATTTTATCTTTGGACTATTTTAATTTTTTTATACCATTTTAACCGAATTTTATGTTCTAAACTGGCGACTTAATTTGTAAACTAAAACATTTATTCGCGAAATTATTATTGTAAAATTAAGAAAGGCCTAATTAAGGCCGAAACGTCTATATTTATATAATATTTTTATTGCGATATTTTTTGGTAAATATCGTAATGAGGTTATTAAAATTATGCAAATTTACATTTATTTGCAATGCAATAATTGAACAGAAGACTAGCATTATGAATGATTGAGTAATGCGGCGGTGAAATAGACTAGATTGTTGCGCAACAGCAAAACATCTTTAATAATTAATCCGGCATGGAATGCACCTGATATATGGTTTACCTTACAAATTTCCCATAGTCCGGGTTTTACTCGTTTGCTGCGTAATTTACTGTGGTATCACCATAATTGTAAGATATGACGTCTTCATCAATATCTGCCGCTTAACATGAATAACTTGTTCCACGCGATATGTTACGTCAATGTGTACTTTATCAAATTTATGATTACGTGAAATTTCCGCACGTAAGAAGATTATTAATAGCCTATAATAGGAATACATTTTTTGACGCTAAGAAATATCTGGATTCTTAAGACTCACTAAAGTTTTTTGTTATTAGTTTTAGAAGCTTTGAAAAAAATGTTGAACTAATGTAAAAAATTTTCAACATTTGAATTTATCATAATGTTATCATAATATATTAACTTATCATAATGTTATATTAATGGTATAGTATAACAAGTAACTTAGATAAATAAAACAAAACTGTAAATACGATGAAACATAAAATTCTTCTAAATTATTATACTATTTACACTATTTACACTATTTAAAAATTAGGAAAATGTTCCGGCACGGAAAAAACCAGCTGAAAACTTCATTGATTCAGCAAATCTACAGTCGTAATATACAGAATCATTTTCTATGTTAAAATAGCAAAGTTGACAGTTAAATAATATTAGCGATTTGTTAAACCATCAAATCTTCTTAGTTATAAATATTGAATCGCGCAGTAAGTTATAAGTTTGCTATACTACATATCCAATTAATTTTTTTCCGCGCGCGCGCGCGTGAGATTCTCTGGGATCCATATGTTCCAGTTACAGGTTAAATGGCAGATTAATCTAATACAATATTTATCTGTTAAATTAGATTAATGTCAATACAGTAAAATATGATATATTATTATATTATTAATAGTTAATATTTATTATATTAATAGTTAATTATTAGTTATTTAATCTAATTATTATTTGTATTATATAATTTTACTAAGTGAATATGTTAAAAAATTTATCCTTATTAATATAGAAAAAAATAACTTCCTAAAAATATATTAAATTCATTCAATTTTATAACTATATTATATTATTATTTAAAAATAATTATGCTGCATTAATAGATTTCTATTATTTTTTTTAATTTTACAGCATGCATCAGAAAATATTTTTGCGCGAGAAATAATCTTGATTTCTCATGACGTATCAATCTCGTAGTGAATTCTCTTGTCCGACCGTCCGAGTGAAAATTTTCGACACGCGTAAGTCAGTCTATATACTGTTGTACCAACTAAGAAAATCCTAAAGCGATGGTAGATGCTGGATATACGAATGTATATCAGGAATGTCATCAGCGAAACCCACTGACAGGAACAAAATACAGGCTGTTGAGAAGTTCTTGCCTCAAACGATGGTTTGACATTTTATCGACGATTCTTTCGCAGCGGTTCGACTGTGTAAAATCGTGAACGACGACGCCATACACAAGATGAAATGACTTCGCATTGCCCGTGGTTATTGCAAATAAATTTCTCGCGGCGTAATAACTACAAATCTTCCCAATGTACAATCATTTGTATTGCCAATAAATAAAACGATATTTTAAAAACTTATAATATCTATAATTAATTTTTTAATTAAACATACTGAGATTCCTCGCATTTTTCAACTTTCATTCGAATTTAATGAATCATATATAAAACAGTTATTCAATATAAAAATTATGCGTTTCGCGAGTTTCCTCTGTGTTCAGATCCATTCTTGGAATACCAGTTATTCAACTTATATAGAAAATATTTAGAAAAATATTTGCAATTCTTTTCTCATTCGAAGAGAAGCTCTGTTTCCATAACATGACCTTTCATGCGTGCCACATGTGGATGCTTCACTAATTAATTGTCATTCTCGTATTAATTAATCATCACCATTCGTAATGGATTTAGCGCCCGATAACGTAGTCGGCAGTTTGTCACTAGCTCGCGCTATGAACACGTACGATATTCGAATGCATTCACAAACATGGACGTCCGATAGCATTTCCAGGATATTACGACGTCACAAATACTCGGAGAATATCAGCGATATATTTAAACAACGGCGTATACGCCAGCGACACCCGCAAATTAGTCGTATTTATAAACAAGATTATGTGCAATAAATGATACCACCGTTTTTTGTTAGAATTTTTATCGCAAATATGTTTCTTATTTTTTTTTAATATAAATAATATCTTTTTACAGTACGCTGTAACATAAAATTACATATTAAAAATTATATATCAAATATAGAAATATTAGTTCAATATACTTGTAATAATATGATGATATTGTTCACCCCAATCAATATGATGTTCCCGACTAGAAATTTATTCAAAGATTTTAGCAGATCCTAATCGGATTGATCTTATTAGATCCTGGTAAGGTAAGTTCATCGGGACCTGATTAGTCATGTAATACACCACAATAGCCGGATCCTCATCCAGCCTCATCCTGATCAGGATCTGATAATAATGAAATAAGGCCAACCTAGTTAGAACCTGCTAAAATTACTGGATAAATTTCTAAGTCGGGAATTGTTTAAATGCTATTTAATTTAGCATCACATTCTAAAAGAAATAAAAAACATATTTCAGAGATCCACGAGGCATACTCCGAAGAAACTTTATAATCTCTAGGAGATTATTTCCAAATCAACTTGCATATGCCTTCTTATAGAACTTGTGGACGTTTTTCTTCTTACGAGTAACCCGTCCATCTCGTGGCGTGGCTGCGTACTAGAAACGAGGTCAACCATACTCAAATCTAACGAAAATTTTCTTATATATATATATATATATTAGGTGTTGGAATTAATTCGTAGCGTTTTACAAGTGATGGGAAGTACTTTCATTAATGTATTTTTTAATGCTCATGTGAAATAAATAACATTCTTTCATTTAAAAACGCTACGAATTAATTCCAACACCTAATACAATCTTACAAAGGTCAACCATACTCAAATTTGATGAGAACCTTATTAGATGTACCTTATTTAGGATTATTTTATGTCAATCAAATTAGGTCCTGATAACATACAAGATTAACCTAACACAAATTCTAGTCGGATTGTTGTAATATAACAGTATAATGTAATATAACATTATGTAATATAACAGTATATATATTGTAATATTACTGCAAACGTCTTAAATTCGACTAAGCTCAATAAAAAAATATAATACTGTCAGTGAAGAGAATAAAAAGTATCCGACGAAACTTTAGAAAAAGATATAAATATCAAAAGCTGCATAAAATTGGATACTACACATTCTACACTTTGTCTTGCTTTATGCAATAAAAAATATATTTTTAAAAATAGAAAATTTGGGCATCAGCCAACCATTCATTGTGCTTTTTCACGGCTTGGTGAGACGAGCGGCGAGCTATGCAATCCAACTCGTGAATAATGAAATTTTCGATTGAGGCTTTCACAATAGTGAATTTGGATATCCCTTTGTGAATGTCTAAAACATAAATTGCTAATGCTGATAGGCTTAAGCTTATATTATTGATGAAGAGAAAAAAACGCTATATGTGGCAATACAAGTAAATTTCAAATATTTCACGTAAGAGAGAGATTAAGTAGATTAACAACTCTAAGTATGAATTTTTTAACAGTCATTTTTTCAAATCGTCTTTTTCTTTTTCTTCGTTTCTTTCTCGCGAATAAGGACTTCAAGGATACGTAAACCAATTGAAATGTATTACATTTTTTAATCAATAATTTTAATTTGGTAAATCAAATATGAATACAAAAAGTCATTCAGCTTGGTTTTTTAGTCCTTTTAATATTCGGTTTTGATTTGTTAAATTTATTGATTAAAATATATTCCATTTCCATTAATTTATAGGTCCTTTTTGTATTCGGTTTATTTTTTATTTGTTTAATTTTTTGAGCCTATATCTTTTAATTTTAAATTTAATTTAATCAATAATTTAATCAACACATATTCTTTTGTTGTTGGAATTTAATCAACTGCTAAATATTTTATTTCTTACATAATTGAATGATTTATAATTTCATAGATTTGATAAGTTGAACCTTTCATGTGACGATGATAAGTGCACCTTGTTTTATTTTAGTCAGTATAGACATTTAAATTACAATGGATAAATCATTAGTTAATAATACAAAATGAAGGTATATGTATTAATTATCAAGCATATTTTTCTAAAAACACATAACCGATAGCTGTCTTGCTCATTAAAATTTACGTGATTCATTATATTTTGATTCAACAAATATCTTCATTTGTACCGTTTTAAAATGCGCCGTTTTAAAATTATTAATTTAAAATGAAACGCAACATTCTCGCCGGCTGCGTTCTCATTTTATTAACCCCGGTGCATATACCTACACAAAATCGCCAGGATTTCTATCTACTTTGAAAATGGATGACCGGCGTTGTTTCGGTCCCCTTGATATTGCATCTGCGTGCAGATATATCACGAAGTTATCAGTTCCCTGTAGAATCCACCACGATCTCGCACATTTGTGACGCCACTTCCGGCATGGGAAACAAAACGTGGGCTGGGCGCCGCATTGACCGGCAAAACGACGCGATTCACTCGCAACTTTCGCAATAAATCAACAACAGAGATGCGTAAACAATTTCTATCATCTACCCGCCGGGACTAGTGGAGAGATCAATCACATGACGCGCGATGGTGGCGCGATTTAATTATTCAGCCTAGTCGCCGATCGATTGTATGAAAGATCGCAATGATGAGAACTTCGAACACATATATAGCGATTACGCAAACTAAATGCTATATGTCGAGAGTGACTATGAATAAGCTTCGATTTTTTGCCTACTTACTTATATACTCGTATATTTGTGAATTTAGCACATCATGCGGTATATAATTCTCTGTATTGGTATGCCATAAACATCAACATAGAGTAGATTTTACACCCATTTACAATGATTTAAAATCCATAATATTAAATCTCAATATAACACAGATCATTCTAGCAATATTGCAGTAACATTGCAACATTCCAGTAATATTGTAACATTGAAAATGTTACAACAATACTGTAAGCTTTTGTGCTGTATTTATTTATTATATATAATTCTCACTGTATTGATGTACAGTATGTAGATTTAAGACTTATTGAAAATTTATTTGATGATTTAAAACTTATTTTATTAAATCAACATCAACACAAAGAGAATATATTTAATACCCATGTTAAATCCTCATATAAAGTACAAATTATTCCAGCAATATTGCAGCCACATTACAGTGTTCCAGTAATATTGCAGAAACATTGCAACTATATAAGTTCTATGCTGTATAAGACGTACATTACACTCATATTCTTTAGCAATCTGTTGTATAACTTTGAGCGACCTGCGCTGTTTGAATATTCTTAGATTTATGTATATCTCCAAATATTTTATCATGTTTTATATTTTCCTAAAAAAATTCTGTAATAAAAATAGAAAATAAATAAGAGAGAAAGAAAAGAAAATAAAAAAAAACTTCGAAACAGGATCGCTGAACTGTCGAAGGATGTGTTGAAAATCCAATGTTGATAATTAAAAAATTTTTGATATTTCGATACGATGATTGTAATATAGGAATTTAGGAAATAAATATAATGATCCCGCCGAGAGATATGTATTTCCAGTCAGTGCTGCAGCGTTCAGAATGACGAGGGCGACACCGTTGGCCTTGCAAGGCAATCGGTCGAATATATGTACATGTAAAAGCGCGCCGTGTGCGATTCTGCATTTTAAATCATACCCCCGGCTTTTCAACGACGGCAGCTGTCCCGATCCAACTGCCAATAGCACGAACGTTATGAATCCGGTCAATTTGCCGCGTTTAGTCTTTAAATATAGGCGTATCGTTGTTATCCCCGATTTTACGATACGAAGCGCGGTTTTTTATTGCTGCGAGAGTTTTTATGCAGATCTATCGAAAAAGCGTGATGGCAATAACAATCGTGACCATTAATAATCATCATTCATCTCATTGATTATTAGCGATTTACGACAACAAAGTCGATTTTATATTGTATTTATTGCGATGTGTAATTTCCAAAGCGGGATATTTAATTAATAAAATTTTTTATAATATCAAGAATATATATATTATAATATTTCGGTTTCCAAAATTGTCGTTTAAAGAGGCGTGGATGTATTTCACAAATGATACTAAAATAATAAGTCTTTAAAATTTCTATTGAATTATCTTCGATTGAAACAAATCAGAAAGCTATTATTTCTATCTTTGCTCTCCTCTCTTCTCTTTCTCTACGTGTTTTCACAGTGGAATCGATACTGAATTTATTATTGCCGTGACATACATATTCATCGTGACAGGCGTCACTCAGAACATAGGAACTAAATCTACTGGAAGTGAAATCGTAACTCTCACGTTGCGTTCACGGCGGACTTTCTTGATTGATGCTGATGAATTTTTATGCGCCTCATCCATTGATTCGCTGTTGTCGCTGCGCGATAAAACGAGGAGCAACGTCTAAAGGGACAAAGCAAGGGTGGAAAAAGAGCATAGCTGATAAAAGTTCAGCGATACACAAACGTGAAATCCCAGGAGCATTGGCCATGTGAATTACAACATTGAATACATGGCACATTTTTTACTAGCACTATATTATCGTTTCGAACGAAATAGGAACTTACAATCCAATTATTATAATATACAATATTTTAAAAGTTCGCAATATTTACTAGGGTTCCACTTTGGATTCGAATTTAAATAAAAATGGTAGATTTAATCATATACAATCCGATAATACGAGATATATTTAATATTTCTCGCATACAAAATTTCATAAAAAATTCTTTAGAATATCTCGCTACTTTAAAAGTAGCAACACAAAAAATTAACCCTTCTACAATCATATTTTGGCTCTCTTCATCTGCACCTCTTTTTTAATAGCTTAAGTTTTTTTCAATGTCCTAGATTTTCAAAAAATGTGCAAAAATTCAAAGTTACTTTTCAATATTCATTTCTATTACATTACTAAATAAAAATATGGTAAGATATTTTAAGAAAAGGAACCGAATTTCTCCCTTTATTTCGGAGAAAGAGAATGAAATTTCATCTGTGTAAAAAAACCCAGATTACAAACGAAGATTAAGTCTAGAAAAAAGAAAAACTATTTTTCAATTTAACAGAAAATTACTGATTAATCAAATATCGTGGAAGGAATATTTTCTTAATTTTGTCAAATGTTATTTTTATCATTTTTGTTTCACAATCTTTAAAAAATCTTTTTGGAGTTGTAATGACAATTTCTTAAAAAGACCATCTTCTTTAAGTGTCATGATTTTAATAACTTTTTTAAAACGAAGTTAAGTTAGCTTGGGTACTTTTGATGATTCCCAAAATAATATTTACTTATAACTTATTCATGATAATAACAAGAAAAATCATGTTTTTTTTTTCGTGTTATGTTACTTTTTTGAAATAAGAGAGCGATATATTACTTTCCAGCATGAATTAAACTTGACAGAAAGTCGACAAAGAGAAACGGTACGTGCGTAGAATTAGAAAACAAATATTTTCTTTCTGGGTAAAAGTCGTATCAATTTGCATTTCTAATTAGCAATTAGCATAAAGCTAATTTCTTATTACTTGGCACGAGAAGAGCAGCATACGGCGTTCAATACAGCGTTCATATACAGCAAGGCGTTCTCCTGTAATCTCACGTATTTCAGTTAAACGAAACTACAAAGTGGACAATATCCGTCGAATTATTTAACGTATCGTACTTGCATTGTTATACTCCAGCGCGTTGTTGGCGTACCAGGTCGGCTTTAAACGAGTATTTCATAAAAAAATAAACAAAATATTTTTACGGTCGAACAGGGGTTGTTGTACATTTTGTAGAAACAGATCCCTCAAAGGATAAATGAAAAATATTGCGTAAATCGTTGAATTGTTGCCATACGTGTGCAAGTGCAATGAATTGAAATACTCTTTTGTATCCTAGTTTGGTTACAAAAAGTACAACACGATTGATTTTGCGCGAGATTTGCGCACTTAGATATACTATCCTTAATCCAATTTACTCTTGTCATCTCTTTCATTCATTTTAATTCGCATTACTTTTAATTAAAAGAATAAAAAAGAAAAAGTTAATACAAAGAGGATCGAAAATAAATATTATAGTCATGTTTTTAAGCATTTTTTCCATAAAAAAAAATTTCTCATAAAAATTTGTCTCATAAAAATTTGTCTCCATAAAGAAAACAAGGAAACACTTGTAAAAGAATTCTAATGAAGAATAAATATATTTTCATTAGATTATTTACCCTCGTAAACCCAGTCCGGTACGCCATTGTAAATAGTTCCAAACACTCCCGTGTTGGTTATTTGATAGTCATTAGCCACCTCTGCTTCCGGTCTATAGTAGATATTATTTTGGTGAACGTAGATCAGAGCATTGCCTCGGGGTGCCCAAGTCGCGAGTTGCAACGGTGTCGACTCATTTGCCGCCAATATCGTCTCCGTTCTGTAAATATAACAATAACGTGTTTTGTAATACAATGAAAACAATGGTTTGTAGTTAGGTATTTCTTGCTTGCATACTCTGTCCAAGATGGACCATTCACAGTTTTCACGTTTTCCCAAAAAAAAACCGATAACTTTCCTCCTTTTTTGTATTTTCGATATCATATTTCCCGCTGTAAATAAAAAGTTCAACAGTCAATCCCGAAGGATATTATGCTTCAAAGACGAATAGTCACGATAAAAATGTGATGAATGCAAGAATATTTTTTATTATTTGAAACAACAGAATTACAAAAAAAAATAATAGAATTCTGGAAAGTAATAGAATATGCATACATAAACACACTATCGTTTTAAATTAAGAAGTAAAAATACTGCGAAATGATGCTAACCGTTAACTAGGTGCATTACAGCACTGAATGCAAAATTTGTTTTTCTGAAAAATCATTGATAATGCGGTCTTTTTTTTATTACCTTTGATATTTCTCTCTTAACGTCTCAATCATAAAATAACGCAATTATCATATTTTTCCTATTAAGTTGATCTTTTATTCACTCTAAAATCCGTATGTTTTGCGGCACGGAATGCCGCGCGCGTCTTAAAACGCAAATAAAATCTTGCTTATAAAAATAATAGTAATAATGCGAGATGTTGAACTGTTCCCCACATTTTAATTTATTTTTACTCATATTAGTGTTTAATCTCTTTAGGTTAAAGTTAAGTTATATTGTAAATAAACAGCTCAAACAAATTTGCTATTAGTAGCTATAATAGGCGGGTTTCTAATCCATGAAGCTAGAGCGGGGCGCGGGGCGGGCGAGAAGGCGCAGGAAAGGTCCTGGCGCTATCGATGTTTACATAAACATAAGACTCCAGTCAATTGATTACATAAACATGACATTCCGCTATGAATTCCGTATTTTTTTCATCATCCGCCGCCACCATCCGCCACCGCCCTTCCCAAAAATGCATCGATAACAAAGGCTTGCATATATTTACGACATACTTACCATCTCTCTCCCTCTTATGTTTCGTCACTTTTCCCGCCGCATTGTCGCTCTCGTTGTACCTTCTTCTCGCACGCAAAAATATTTTATCATACGTTTTTTATTTAATGATTTAAATAGAGAGAACGCTTAATACGGTCGTGACTGTCTGCCGCAGTACGTTGAGCGCGAAGATGCTAATGGCACGCGTAATATGATAGTGCTGCGGTAATAAGAAAGGAATGATAATGTCATATACCCAGATATATAATTTAAATATGCGTTTACTTTTATATATAATGTAATTTTACAATATACAGCTCTTATTATATAGTTCTTACAATATTTATAAGCAGGAACTTAATATAATTTAATTTAATTTAATTAATTTCAAATAGAATTTTAAGCACCGATTAGCAATAAAATGTACATTTACTTTTCACACTGTTTTACAATATTATCTAAAGCATAAACTATTAACTCGCATTCTATATTTGATTTTTTATTATAAATTTTGCGCAAAAAGTCTACAGCATCACATTTATCGATGATACAATTTTCACCCAAAAGTGTTACAAAATATTTAAATTTTTTATTGACGATGTGCGTATACTGGCACAGCTCAGAGTATATACGTTCTCGACGCAATGTTTGAGTTCGAAGAAGAGCACGGTTGACGGCTTCATACGAGTATATAGACATGTTTCGCGCAGTACCATTCACATCACGCATTTTTACGATTTCTATCATTAGATCTTGGACCGATAATGATGAAAGTGCGATTGATTGCACGAACTGCTTAATATCCGTCCGTCTTTCGATGAAAGCATGCCACATTTCACAAGGCAAGATTATGTTGTTACCTGGGTTGTCATCATAAAAGTGAAATTTTACATATCTTTATAAATATAGTGTTAGTTTTTCAGAATAATGATATAACAAATAATATGTTTGCATACAGATGTACATCACTGGTATCTAAGTCATAGCAAAGAATTCGTTCCTCGCATATGTATGTTAAAAACGTTATGATATCTTTTTAAAGTTATAAAAGATTAATATTGTCAACTGATCCCTTGGATAAAAATAAATAAGTTAATAAAGTTTATTTCTTCGAGAAATTCGATATCGTCAAAGTGCATTCTTATATATGTGTCATTGCATAATTTAATGTAGGTTTGATGGCAATTGCACTGAAAATTAACTCGCATATTTGTAAAGACACGTAAAATTCTACATTGAATACACCATCCGAAAGAAAAAATAAATAAATAAAAAAAAATAAAAAAATTAATCATATAAAAATAATGAAATAGAAAACGCATGAAAGATAGCTCTAATACATCAACCACTCAGTGTAGTTATCGTCGCAGTCATCGCATTAAAAAACTCTATAATTACGTAAATTTAAATCTTCCTACATGTCATTGTACGATTCATGGTGTTATTGATGGAACAATACATACAGCGAAGCTCATCCACACATAGACGTTGTGGAACATACGAGTATATTATATTCTAATTATGATATCTATGTATATTAAAGTAAGAGACAGTAAGTTTATTTAATTTTTATAAAATTTTGATTATATATTTTATATGTTATGTACTTTTCTAAAGTCTATTTACATGTTTTCTATTTTCTACAGCGCATCTTTTTATACACCTTCGAAACCTCGCGTACGTACCTCATATCTTAATGAGGAAATATGTATTGACATTGACAACGTATAAGTTTCTTGGACATCGGGATTGTCGTAGAATCTACGTCTTAGACGATAGACATAGAAATTGCGATCAGCGACAATCGAGGCAATCGCATAATTCTGCTTCATGCTACGCGTCCATCGAGAGACGTGCAGATATTGAACGATTAATGCAGTCAACTGTCCCATCATTATTATCATCATCACTGATTCAAGATCTGAATGTAGAATTTGTTAAAGTATATAAATAATGTGATTCGAAAAACGTAAAATTGTCATTGTATGATATATGCTTGTACATGAAATCATCAACCATACTTTTCTTTTGAGCTCGAGCAATGTCGAGCATGCATATTAAGTCAATGTACACACGGTGTCAGTGAAAAATTCAAATATTTTGTATCATTTTTTAAGACAAAATTGTATTACTAATAAACGCGATGCTGCAAACACTTTGCACAAAATTTATGATAAAAATTCTATTATGGAATGTGAACTAGTGGTCTATAGTTTAAATTATATTGTACATGCTGTATTAAAAATTAGATAAATAAATCTATATTAAAAAATATACATATTTCTTTAAAAATTAATCTTTTCCCTAATCTCTTCATCAATCCTTCTTCACATCTTTGTGATAATAAATTATTTAATAAAAAAGCGCATCCGGCTAATCGACCTATGTCATTAAATTGTGCTCGTACCATTCTATTATCTAAAATCGCATCATAAAGTCATAAAATGAATACCATATCTTTTTAATAAAATCGCGTGCGAGAGAATATATATGAACACTTTGTGACTACTATACGCCAAAATTATATAATATGAACAATAAATGTAATGTATTAAAAGATTGCGTGAAGTTTATGATGAAACTTTAACCATGGAGTGTGAATTAGTAATGTGCGCCTCAGATGAAATTGTATACACTGCGTTATTATTAAAATAAGAAATAAATTAATGTTTTATAGAAAAATGTATAATATGATATTTAAATATATTACTGAATTTTTTAAATTATTTCCTTTTTCCGTGCCTGTATTCGGCGGTTTAGAATTATGTATGATAAGAAGGTATGCAATTTTTTCTCAAATAAGTTAATCAAATTATTAAAATAAAAATTAAATAATAAGAAATTATAATTCTAATCTCTATACTACTGTGGGCAAAAAGTATCGATAATTTGTTTGTTTTTCAAAAATTCTTTATTTATTCATCCACATTCGTATCATCCCCCTCAAAGTAGTCCCCCCCGGTTGCAATGCAACTGTGCCAACGCTTTTTCCAATTTTCGAAACATGCCGCATAGTCGTCTGTAGGTATGGCCCGCAGCTCACTCGTCGTTTTTTCTTTTATCTCTTCAATCTCGAAACGGTGTCCACGGAGTGGCCTTTTGAGTTTTGAGAACAGCCAGAAGTCAGATGGTGCTAAGTCAGGCGAATACGGTGGTTGTGGAATGATATGAGTTGAGTTTTTGGCGAAATGGTCACGAACTACGAGTGATGTGTGCGACGGCGCCATGCAAAAACTCTTGCTTGTGACAAAGCGCCATCACCGTACGCCTTCTGACACATTCTCAACGTTTCGGCTGCAGAAATTCCATTCCGGACACAAAATTTTATCGCACTTCGTTGTTCCATAATTTCAGACATTTCAAAAAACGACAAATCACTTTTTACGTGCTTACAAACAGACGCTTATCTCAAACACTAATGACTATTTTGACGTGTACCTTGGCGCAGCTGTCACTGACAGAATTGCCAACTTCAAAATAAATTCGGTTGTCCCTATCGGAAACCCCGGGAAATTTAAATTTGAAATTATCGATACTTTTTGCCCACAGTAGTATTTCTTTCTGGGTGTCCTCTACAATCCTAAAATATTTTTTTCGCTCCCTTCTATGACATCATCTGTTTGTCACGAAACCTGCACATTCCTGTTTCTCCTTACCGCGAATGGAAAAAAAATCTTCTTTCTCTATAGTTATTTAGAATTAATGAATAATATGATAGCTGTGCAGTAGTCCGACGTAGTACGTAGTAATAAGTGTTCGATAGCTACTCAATAATAGTTTATAATGGCTTGATATTTAGGAACGCTCAGCTATTTGTATTACGTTACATTACTAAAAATATTATTATAATTAGTTGCTAAATTAAAATCATTGCTAATTCATATCATTAAAAAATCGTAAAACAAATACCATATTTATTTAATAAAATTGTGAGCAAAAATAAAAGAGAACATGGGAGAGAATATAACGGGAAGAAGAGAGAGCACGAATATTATAAGTATAGAACCACGATAGGTAAAAGAGAGAGCACGAATACTATGGCGAGTATAGGACTACAACTGGTGGGACATATATCATTATGCGCACTATTTAGTGTACGTCGCAATGCATCTTTAAATTTTATATCATTATACATACAATTTGACAATGTCGCAATGTATCAAAATTACATTCATGATGTCATCGCGAAATATGTCGTATTAATACGTTCAATATCTTTAAAAAAATCTTTTATTACACTAACAAAGCTGTCGTATATCGGCGCTTGCATTTTTAATCTCTCGCTTGTATTGATTGAACAATTCCACATGCATTCCTAAAGAAATGTGATGAAGAGGGCGAAACTTAGAAAGAGTTCGGGCAATGTTACTGCATCAGTCGTTCAGACGGACTGCTACTGCAACGCTTTTCAAACATATACGATTCTCCATGACATATTACGTTCCTACTCAAGATAAAGAGTTTTATAAACAGTAAGTTTTATTTTATAAATTTTTTTTATATTTTCTTTTCTCTACAGTTTGTTTATCTGTTTTCTTTTTTTCTCTATTATACTTTCTTCTGCAGTGCATCTTCTTGTAATAAACCCCGTCATACATCTCGTATATTGGGAAGAAGGTTTACACTGATTCCTACAGCTTACAAATATCTGGATGTCGGAATCGTCGTGGGATCTGTCTTTTGTGGAAATTGCAATTGGTGACAACCAAGATAACATAATCTTGCCTCGTAAAATGTGGCATGCTTTCATCGAAAGATGCACGGATATTGAGCGGTTCGTGTAATCAATCGCACTTTCATCATTATCGGTCCAAGATCTAATGATAGAAATCGTAAAAATGCGTGATGTGAATGGTATTGCGCGAAACATGTGTATATATGAAACCGTCAACCGTGCTCTTCTTCGAACTCAAACATTGCATCGAAAACGTATACTCTGAGCTGTGTCAATATACGCACATCGTCAATGAAAAATTTAAATATTTTGTAACACTTTTCGATGAAAATTGTATCATCGATAAATGTGATGCTGTAGATTTTTTGCGCAAAATTTATAATAAAAAATCAAATATAGAGTGCGAGTTAATAGTTTATGATGCTTTAGATAATATTGTAACAGTGTGAAAAGTAAATGTACATTTTATTGCTAATCGGTGCTTAAAATTCTATTTGAAATTAATTAAATTAAATTATATTATATTAAGTTCCTGCTTATAAATATTGTAAGAACTATATAATAAGAGCTGTATATTGTAAAATTACATTATATATAAAAGTAAACGCATATTTAAATTATATATCTGGGTATATGATATTATCATTCCTTTCTTATTACCGCAGCGCTATCATATTACGCGCGCCATCAGCATCTTCGTGCTCAACATACTGCGGCAGACAGTCACGATCATATTAAGCGTTCTCTCTATTTAAATCATTAAATAAAAAACGTATGATAAAATATTTTTGCGTGCGAGAAGAAGATACAACGGGAGCGACAACGCGACGGGAAAAGTGACGAAACATAAGAGGGAGAGAGATGGTAAGTATGAGGTAAATATATGCAAGCCTTTGTTATCGATGCATTTTTGGGAAAGGCGGTGGCGAACGGCGGCAGCGGGTGACGAAAAAAATACGGAACACATAGCGGAATGTCATCAATCGACCGGTCTTATGTTCATGTAAACATCGAAAGCGAATTAATGTCTTTATTTTTTAATACTGTTATTATTTTCTTATATTTAATTCTAAATTATGTTTTTTATTTTTTAATAAATCTCTCAATTTTTATCTTATTTTTAATTTTCTAGTTCCGGAAAAGAATATTTCATGTATAATTACCTATGTATAATTATATAAAATTATATGAAAAATTTACATGTTTTATATAGAGTTATTTATATATAAAATATATAACTTTTTTCCCGAGATTATATTTAATTATACTTTTAATTTTATAAGATAGTAGACATTAAATTTTAACATTATATTTTTTTATAAATTCATTTTACTTGCTTTTATAATGATTGTATAATTATTTATCCAATTATTATAACTCCTAAATAATATATTTGTCATGCGGCACTCAGTGCCGCGCGCGCCCACTATCGTTTGTAAGCGCACTCTTAAGGGGATCTTAAAGCCGTCTGTATTACCGATTAAATTATATAATATTTGTATTACAATATTTTATTTTCTTTCGCAGATTCAAAAATCTTTTTTCAAAATTAAAATATACCCATTAATATGTGTTTGTGAGATGGAGTTTATGCCGAGAATGACCTAAAATTTTGGAATTGATATTTTTTTACCATTTCTTAGTGTAACATGGCGTCTCAAGTTGTCAAGTTGTCACAACATTTGCTTGATACGAAAGTTTTGCAACCTGTACTAAATCCACAAACACGTAGTTTGCACGAACAAAAAACGTCAAGTTCTTAGAATTAAACTTATATGCTTTATCATGAATTTGTTCTCGAATTAAACTTATATGAAAATTGAACATACGACTGCGTGTATTATAGATTGCGTGAGATATTGGTGTGATAGAATATATGATGTTGCAGCCGCGGTTTCGGGATCGTAAGATTTTCAATAATATTAGACACTTCTTCGCATTTTACACGAACACGCTACTTTATTACAAAAACATTAAGAGCATACGGCTCGGATCATCTGTCAATCTTTGAGCGTATCCTCTTTGCAAAGTGGGACTTGTAAACTTGATCTAAGTCTGGAACGCCATTCTCTCATTCGAATGTCACTGATGAACATCGCTAGAGTCAGCGTTGTGATTTCAGTATTTTCCTCTCAAATAGATAAGTGGTCTTGAATTCATAGTAACTTTGCAAGCGCATAGAACAGTTCATTTCTTCATAGCTCAACGAAGTTCTCTTTAATGTCCTCTTCAGTAAACCTTTAAGAAAATGGATATGTTGTTCCACCATCCTCCCCACCAGGCAGCTGAAGGTGGATTAAAATGCCATGTCATCTCATTGAGTGCACAATATTGGGAAATTTTCCGCCAATTAATCTTCTGTAGTAGGTTCTTAATCCCTACAAAATTTTTCCCATTGTCGCTATATACTATAGTAGGTCTTCCTCGAAATACAATGAATCTTCTGAAAGCTTCCAGAAATTTCTCTGTTGATAGAGATGTAACCAACTCCAAGTGGACTGCATGGTAGACTGCACAAGTAAACAAACAGATGTAAGCCTTTTGTCCATCGCTCAAAAAAAGTGGTACAGCGTAATCGATACCTATCACTTCAAACGCTGCGGCATCTCTGTTTTCAGGTAACAATCCAAGTGGTGCTTTCATTGTTTTTGATGCATACCGACAACAAACGACACATTTTCTTATGACTGAGCGTACCATACGACGGCATTGCAAGACCCAAAACTTTTCGCGTAAGCTATTCATCACAATGTCAATTCCATGATTAAGTTTCAGATGAATATGAAAGATAATTTTCAACGTCAATAAATGAGCTGAGTCCAACACCACGGGACATCTGAAAGAAAAAGTGTCTTGACGATTGGAAATCATTGTCTTTGCGTATTAGTCCATTCTCCTCGAAAACATTTAAGCTTCGTAATCATGAATCGTTCCCAGGAATGATTCTTTCTGTGCCAGTCTACAGAGAAGCAATTCTGCCTTAGTAATTTCTTTGATAGTTAACTCTTGAGTTTGGTTTACTTGGATTCTTCGACAATTATTCACAATCTTAATATCCACGCGATGATACACAGAATTTTGGAATACATCAAAAGTTTCTATAAATATCAAAGGACTGTCTCTTTATTCGCTTGTTCTACGGAAGTTAGCATGGCGATTTCTTCAACAGTAGTTTCGAGGAATATTCTCTCTTTGCATCGTACGAAAGTCTTGCGTAACTCTAAATTAATTATGTTCTCGTCAATTTTTCCTTCCTCTTTAGGTCACTCTTTGGGAGGTAGTTTCAACAACTCCGGTCCCTTCCACCATTTCAGTTCAAGGAATTTCTTAGCATCACAACTTCGTGAGGATAAATTCGATGGGTTCATCACTCCAGGAACATATCTCCAAGATTCAATATCTGTAAGGCTCCTTATTTCCAGAATACGATTCCATACAAAAACTGCCCATTGTCTTGTTTGTCGAATCCATGTTAGAATGGTCATCGAGTCGCTCCAGAAATCTTGATAATCCATAGCCTTTACGAAGGATCTCATCATCTTAGCTCTAATGGAGGCTGCTAGTAATTCAAGGCGATGTACGATCTTCTTCTCTTTGGGTGCTACTCTAGATTTGGCTTCTACGATTTGGCTTGTACTTCGATTCCTATGCTTGATTCAACTCGTACGAAGATTGCCCCCGCGTATGCGTCTTTATTGGCGTCGACAAAAACATGAAAGGACAGTGAGTCGGGACCTCTTTCCTCTCCAAAAATTCATCGTGGAAACTTCAATATACGTAGGAGACCTAGTTGCTGAATCCATTTAAGAAATTCGTGCTTAACGTCGATGTCTATTTCTGTGTCCCAATCCACGTTTTTATTCCACAGATCTTGCAATAGTAATTTTGGTTTTAACAGTACGGAACAGACGAATCCAAGAGGGTCGTAAACTTTCTGTGATAAGATGATTCTCTCCGTTATTTTCTGCGTGATCGTCGGTGCAGGAAATTCCGGTAACATTAAAGTATCCCTTTTGGTGTCCCATATAAATCCAAGCACCGTTGACTGACTCTCAGGATCTTTGCCAGTGTATTTCCAATCTCTTAAGTCAAATTTGGCTTGAGTCAAAAGGGAACAGGCTTCTCTCCTGAAAACTTCAAAATCAGAATAAGAATCGACACTAGTAACACAGTCATCGACATAAAAGGATTTTTCCAGTTTCTCATAAACTGTTTTCTTATATGGCAAAATGATAGAATTTAAGGCTCTGTTAATATGCAATTCAATCGCCGCCCCTAAAAGGAATGGGCTGCTTGTCAATGACAAGACTGCTGCGAAGACAACTCGACGATGTCGATAAATCTCTATTTCTCCGTCAACGTTCCACCACAGGAATCTCAAAACAGCTCTATTCAACGGAGAAACGCCGATTCGTAAGAAGGCTTTTGCGATATCAGCTGTTACCCCTATCTTTTTCTTTCGAAATCGATGTAGTAATGCTGGAATAAGCTCTATAAGATTGGGTCCAGTCTCCAAGCATTGGTTAGGCGAAGGCGATTCCTTGACTTTTGCTGACGCATCGAAAATAGGGCGTATCTTCGTAGTTCCTTCTTCCTTGCATGCCTGTGTGAAAGATAGTAGTTCTCTTGATCGACTTCAAGTACAGGTATCTTTTCAATAATCGCTTCTTCGAGCCAATTATCAAAGTCTGATAGTCGTCAAATAAATCTTGTCGCAATCTCTTTGTAATGCCTTTTAGTCTTTTCTCGATTATGTCTTGATTATCTCATAAAGGTGGATGATTCTCTTTCCACGGCAGAAGAACTTCGTATCGACCTTCGTTGTCGATTTTCGTTGTTTCTTGAAATGAGGTCTTTATTTTAGCTTGATGTACCTCTTTAGTAACACTCTCAATAGGATCCGTGATGCCCAAGATATCGAGTCTCCATAAGTCTGATATGTTGGCTTCTTGAGTGAACATTGACATAATCGTCAGTGTAATATCGATGTCGCTGTCGTCTATATTCCTATTTAAGATTGTCCATCCAAGCTTAGTTTCTAGAGCTGTTATTCCTTTATCTGCAGGACTTTTCCTGTGAATATCTTGCCAGCAACATTAGCTCCAATCAACAGTGAAATGGATTCTTCACCGGTGTCGCTCAAACGTATGTCCTTTTTCTCAAGTATATCCATCCAAGTATATCATCGATCTTACAAGAGGTGTCCTGGCAGATAATGTTTTGTTGCAAAGTTACGAAGTCGCATTTATATGTTCCATCTAAGTTACCGATGTAGATCCAACAAGTATTGTGTCTCTGAGGTTTGGTTTTTCCTCAAAACAACAAGTGTACCATCGTCTGTTCGCTCTCAGCCTCGTATCCAAGCTCTCTGACTACCAGACTTTTTCCAAAACATAAGATACGAGCTAGTATCTATGACGGCGCGAACATTCACCAAGCCTTTTGGACCTCACATCAATGACTTTTAGTGTAGGCAGGAACATTTTTGTATTCGAAGAGACATTAGCGAAACAATTGTTTCTTTCGTGAAAAACTGGTTCTTTCGGTTTCTTCTCATCCGCTTGCTTTGTCTCGTCCTTGTTCGAGAGGTTCTTACACATCAGCAGGCAATGTCCTTTGCTGCAAGGGCATTTTATTTTGTTACGGCATCTTTTATAGTTGTGTCCTACTTTCAGACAATTAAAATAGCCCTGCTTGTCTTTTATAGCTTGGATTCTCTTCTCTAAGTCCATACTTCTGGCCATTTCACAACTCAAGCTGTCATGATTAGCCCCATAAAATATACATTGCTGCGGCTTTGTTTCTTTTACCGATAGTAAGCTAGACGCTGTCGCTATCTTTGGATCTCGTTCACTCTTTGATTTCCTTTTATTTTTATCCTTTGTCATCTGGAAATCGTTGCTCTTGAAGCATGTTTTTGCTATTTGAATACGTTCCTCACTCTCGACCTCTCTTCCTAGAAAAGTCATTAGACTAGTAAGATGATCTTTTTCAGTAACATTTACAACAGACGCGTCAGAATGAGGAATTAATTGGGCCCTTGTTCGTTGCCATGTACATAAGATCTCTTCAGGCAGTGAGGATACTACTAAAAGAAGCAACATTGCTGCGCACATTTCTGTTGTCATGCCTAAAGTTTCAAGTGCTCGTATATGCGTCTCTAATTTATCATAAGTGATTGTGAGCGACATCTTTTTATTCTTACTTAAGACTAACTTTAAAAATTCGCGCCCATAATATACAATCAATAAATCTTTTTTGCCGAATCGAGACTTGAGGCTGTGTATGTACTTTCTCATAATTACCGGCTGTTAGTGGAAAACTACTTCAAACGCGCGCGAGTCTTTTACCATAGATTATACTAAATATTGGAATTTATCTTCCCTCAACAACGCCGCGTCTTCGTGAATTTTCTTAAAAGTACTCCAAAAAGTATTCGGAAACCAATCTTTGATATCACCGTCAAACTTTCTTAATTCAATTTTCGGTAATTTTAATGCGCGTATATTTTCCTGTCTTGTCTTCCTATTTATCGTGGTAGTCCGTTGCAGCGGAACCGGTGTCGGCGGTTTCGAGTTCATTCTTCCTAATAGACTTCTCTAATAGACAGGTTAGCCCGACCTTTGCATGATGATATTTCGTGGTATACTCATCTGCTATGCCTCTCTTCCAATGGCTTCTTCAAGCTCTCCAGCTTCGATCATCAAGGTCTGCAGTTTCTGATTTAGCTCATTAAGCTCACTCGTTTTATCTCGTAGCATCGCGAAGCTGACTTGCAATGAGGTTATGTCCGGCGATTCCTTCGATTGCTTCGGAAGGAAGTGTACACTCTCGTAAAGACGGATTGTGTTATTCTTAGCGTTAACTTTATTTGTTCCATGTCTACAGATTACTTTCTTACGATCTCTGCTCGCTATAAAACGGCTACAACGAAATTACTCAGTCCTGTCACGGTCGCCAGAATGTTGCAGCCGCGGTTTCATGATCGTAAGGTTCTCAATAATATTAGACATTTCTTCGTATTTTACACGAACACGCTACTTTATTACAAAAACATTAAGAGCATACGGCTCGGATCATCTGTAGTAACAAAGTCAGGCAGTAAAAAAGTCAAAAGTAAAAAGTTCTATTGACGGGAACGGACAGCACTCGCTCAGCTTGCAATTCGATCTCATCTTCTTCTGTCGTTCACACGCGGCCATTCCGGCATCTTCCTCTAACTCGCTGCTCGGCCGATAATATGTGTCTCGCCCTTTATATCAACGGTATTGAGAGCGCGCTTCCAACAAAAGACATGTCGATGCGCTGAAAAAACAGCGACGGTGTCTTTACCGGAATTCGAGATTCATTTTAGGATCCCTTTAAGTAACACGATTAAAGTAAACATCTCATATATGTATTTTATATTTTTTATTTTACTACTGTTACTTTTCATTGCATGAAATGTCGTGACATACTTTTCACGAAAATTTTTTTCTCTAAATTGTTTACGAGATAATGAAAAAATGCAAGAAAAACGAAATCACAAAAACATGAATCAAGTTCGTTGAGCTGCTTCAAAATAAAAATAAAATTAAATTGAATTAATTACGGAATTAAAAATTATTATGTAAATTATGTAAATAACATAAGCTTATATATCTTTTATGTTATTTACATAAAATATTATGTAAATAACATAAAAGATATACAAGCGTATTAATTTTTAAAAAAGCAATTTCACATTTCTTTCTAGTTATCTCGCTCATCTATTTCATTAGAATAAATTCGTCCACATTGTTATTGTGCTTAGCGTTCGTAACCGATCGCTGCAACCAACAATGACGTCATTGTGACTTGCTTGAACCATAATACAATATAAAGACAAAGATATGTCTGGTGGTAACCCATTATACAGATATAAAAAAAAGGAGGTAAACACATGACCATCCAATAAGTTATGTCAGCCTCAAATGATTTTGTCCTTGTTTAATATTTAATAAACAACGAACATGAAACGACATTTAAAACGTTGTGAGCGGTAAAGCGTAATCGCAAATCATAGCTGCGAGTACGTCTTTAATAAAGTGATATATAAAATGATATATATTTATTTTGTGATCACAGATTAAAATGAAGTATGCAGTAAAAGGCTATAAAAATTACTATCGGAAAACAAAAAATCTTCCAATAAAATATTTTTCATTTTCAAAAGATAAAATAGTTAGCATTAAATGGCGTGAAGTCTATACAAGATATCTCCGTGAAGTCTATGCAAGATATCTCCGTTAACAAAGGTAAAGTTTTCAGAGAGTATTAATTAAGTCAGCGTTAGCAATAAAGAATTTTATATTTTCGAGATGTATGTGTGCAAAAAATTGCTTCTTTCCGTGTGATACTGATCCTTTCCTGTTTGTGATACTGATGCAAACAGTATAAGAAAATAATGAATAATGTTCCTTGGTTTATTTACTAATATAACTAAATAATTAACCCTAGTATGAAACTCATGGGTACAACGTACCCTATGCAATTTTTTACATCAATAACTGTTTTACATTAATACTGTAATTTTTTTATAGTATAATTTAAAGACTCGGATTGAGGCTAAAAACAAACTTTACGAACTATTCATAGATATGATAAGTCTGCAAGAGTTTTTTTTTGCATTATTCTCGATGTGAGAATGCACGAAAGTTCAGGAAGGTACTTGAGACTCACATGTGATTAGCTTGTATATTTTCAGCGTTCTGAGTACCTTTTATTTTTTATTAAATATACGTTTATCGAATTTCGGATAGAAAGTACACGAAAATATAAAACTAAAAAGAATTATTATATATTTCAATGTAATAAATAATAGAAATTTTATAATTTTATCAGTCTTCGGAGATCGCTCGGCTGGAACGAATTTATTGGTTTAGAGCGAGTATTACATCTTCCTTTAAATCAAATTCTAATAAACTTAATTATACTATAATGATATTTATAATAATATTTATATATGTACAATTCTTTATCTATTATATTATTACTCTTTTATATTGTTCAAATAATAAAATTTTATTTATTTATTGTAAACTTAAAATATGTAGATTTTTCAAAAATGTCGATTTTCGATAATTCAAATAATTATACTTTTTTGAGCGATTCGATAGTTCAAATAATTATATTTTTTTGAGCGATTCGTACTATTTTTTTTGTTAGTCCAAAGGGTCAACTAAAAAAATCTTACGGGTTTTTGTTTAAATACTAGATGTAAAAATTTGAGAGTTTTTTAATCTAAAATAATCATTTTTTGTGAATTTCTCCATTAACATTTTTTTAAAGATTGTAATTAATTGAAAATAAAATATTACTTATTTAATTCATACTTATCTATCTTTGTCTGACTTTGAGGTATAAATTTCACATGTTTTGAGCTAAAAAATACGTATTCAGTCTAGAAATATAGCGTAACAAAGTTCAGTCTAGAAATATAGCGTAACAAAGGATCTCAAAAACCCTAATGTTATTAGAAAGGAAGCTAAAAATAATAAAGCCATATTAGGGTTAATAATATTATTAGGTGTATAACTTTGCTTATACCTTTTTCGTATAG